>CM035226.1:44010238-44356001 GCA_020226215.1 Sindora glabra
TGATATCAAATTTCAATTAAAGTTGGTTAGAATTCAAGTCACCTGAAATCAACTGAACTTCAAATTTGCATTATTTTTTTAATTATTACCCTTGAAATTTTAGGTTTAAGTGGTTGGATTGAGGTGAATTAAAGATTTTTTGCCGCCTCTAATTTTCATGTTCCTCTTGACCTTTATCATTAGATTAAGATACTAAAATAAGGGTGTCATTCATAATTAAGAAACCAAAGAAAGATGTTGCACATATTTTTCACATTAATAATGAGAAGATATCATCCAATGTTGAAATTTTAGATATAGTTAGTAGTTGATCATGAACCATAAAAAATTTTGGATCAAGACCTATAAGAGGGAGAACCACAAAAAATTGATCTAGTTGTTTCTTTCTAGTTTATAGACTTCAATGGTAAAAAGTAGTAGTTACTAATTTTCTTCATGATGATATGAACTCCTTCTAGATAAGAGGCAAGGTATGAATCTTATTACTTCAAATTAACCAAGTTAAAAATGAGGTTATAAAGACGTTGGATTTCATTAGTGTATAACTTTTTGGCCTTTTCCCAAACAAAATAACATGTCTTATTAGTTGATTGTCACAAAATAGAACATAATTGACCATCCATTTTCTTCTAGAGCAAGAATATTTTTAAATTTCTTTTCCAAAAGATCTTTTACACCTTGATCCTCAAACCACCAAATTTCAATAGCAATGAATCAAGATGTATGACCATCCAATTTTAAGATGTAGAACTATCTCCATCCAATTTTACAAAACCAATGATTGGACTATCAAATATGGAGGAAGAAATATTAAGGACAATTTTTTAGGCTTAAACCATGTCGAAGGGGAAAAAAACCAACAATACTAATTTGTCTAAAAGCTTTTTGTTTCACTAAAATGGATGAACCAAGGTGACAAAAGGACTTAGCAAGATAGCACATGTAACTCGGGCACTCCAAATGTGGCGGCACATAGGCTTCGTATGTTTCAGGAACAGGGGTGTGTGTAACTCACACATCGGTAGGTGGTGTTGGAATTTTACCAGCGAACTTGATTCCGAAGTTGGTTTATCCAGAAATGCAATAACACTCCTAGAATTGACTCACACAAAAGGGTTGATGATCGCACAAGAGAAGAGGAATTTGGATAAAATTTGAGTATTTAGGTAATTTCAGGTATTTGGTTGATTGGGTAATTTAAATTTGTATAAAGTTGGGTTTCATGGAGATAAAAAATAGATAGTTATTGAAGGGATGTAAGTTTGACAGAGTAAGTTATGACAGAAGCAGAGTCTCTCAAGATCAAGAGCTCTAATACTAATTTGATTTGCTGAGAGTTCCTTATACAATTGCTCAGCATTGTATTATATTTATTTACAAAAAGTTACAATCAATTAATTTAAAAAATTTATAAATTAAAAGGAATTTTAATGAAATTATTCTAGAATCCGAATATCTAATCCAATTATCTAATATAATTCTACAATAATTTTTTAGTTCAAATTATCAAAGAACGAGAGAGTAGAGAGACAACGTCATTGATGTTACCATTTTTCTCATATGACGTCTGAGAGAAGAGGGAGATAATTCAGTATTGTCTGGAGGGACCCTACTGGATTATTCCTGGTCAAGTGGTTTTAACGGGGATAATAATATCTAGATTTTCAAATTAAATTAAGGGTTTGTTTATTTCGTTAGAAAGAATTTTTGTAAGAAGATATCACTTCTATATATGTTAATAAAGGAATAATATGTATTTATATTAATAATTTAAAAAAATAATATTTAGAAATATGAAAATAGATGAAAATAATTTTTTTTTAAAATAAAAAAAATTATTTTCTTTAATTTTTTATATCTAATATTAAACAAGTAAAATATTTTTTATTTTAATATTTATAATTATATTTTATGAAAAATACTTTATAATGAACTATCGGATATTTAGACTCCGTTTGTTTTATTAAAAAATATTTTTTATAAAAAAATATTATTTATATATATATTAATAAATAAATAATATATTATTTATATTAATGATTAAAAAATAATACTTAAAAATTTAAAAATAAAAAAAATAGTTTTTTTAAAATAGAGAAAATTATTTGTTTTAAATTCTTCATATATATTTTACGAAAAATATTTTTCAACGAAACCAAGAAGAATAAGTATCTGGTCATTTTCACTAAACTATAAGGGACATCGTAAATATAGCCAAATAAAATAAAATAAAATAATTTAACTTTCCAGTTTTCGTACACGTGTTTTCATTTTGTAAATGATATAGAATAATAACTGATGTATGCAGAGGAATTTTGTTTCATAGAGACGGAGTTAAAAAATCAGTATTCACTTTAAATTGGTATTGCTAGCATTTCATGATGAAATCAATAGTCTTGATATATATAATATGGGAAACGGAGATTTGGGTAAGAAAATAAAAGAAGCTACAGAGAGAGAATTAGAAATTGATCAAAACGTAAATCATATTTTGAGGCTAGTAAAATTTTACAATAATATTATATGCATAAAAAATGGATTTGGATATTATAAAAAATTTAAAATTTAAATTCAAATATTATTTTTTATACTTATGAAATTTTTAAAATTTTTACTCTTGCTTCATTCTTTTCAATTCCATCATTAGCAAGGACAGCGTAAAATCCTATGTTCCACATGCGTGTTTGCACTGCCAACATCATTCATAGACAATTTAAGCCACTTGCACGGTGAAGCTTGCCACAAGATTCAATGCTCTGAAAGGATATAGCATAGGCAAAGCCTTGACGATTCATGTTGGCAAATATCTTTATTGTCCTCCTCCCTCCTTCCTCCCAGATTTTAAAAGTTGCTATCCAATGTAATTGTAATCTAATCAAATTAATTAAGAAGCATATTATTATATATCATGAAATGTTAAGTAATTTTAGAACTATAACCTGGTAAGACTGAATTCCAAAGATATATAATTCACTTATTTATTAATGTTAGTCGTGATTTCTTATGTTAAATTTATACACCATTCCTTTTTCTTTATCATTTGAAATTATTTTTCAAAGATTAAGAACATTAGTTTATTATGTTTAATTTTATTACACTTTTAAAACTACTGTTTACTCTAATAATTAAAATTTATTCCATCCTTCTAATCATAAAATCCAAGTTGATTAGGAGTAGAGAAAGAAATATGTTATAAATATCTTTCTTCTCCTCCTTCTTCCTTCCTCCCTAAATTTTTTAATAGTTGCTATCCCTAGTAATTGTAATCTAATCAAATTAATTAAAAAGCATATTATTATATATCTTGAAATGTTAAGTAATTTTAGCACTATAACTTGGCAAGGTTGAATTCCAAAGATATATAATTCATTTATTTATTAATGTTAGTCGTGATCTCTTATACTAAATTTATACACCATCCCTTTTTCTTTATTGTTTAAAATTATTTTTCAAAGATTAAGAACATTAGTTTATTATGTTTAATTTTATTATACCAATCAAATTAATTAAGAAGCATATTATTATATATCATGAAATGTTAAGTAATTTTAGCAATATTACTTGGCAAAGGCTGAATTCCAAAGATATTTCACTCATTTATTAATGTCCAAATTTATACACCCTCCCCATCCCTTTTTCTCAATTGCTTAAAACTACTTTTCGGATATTAAGAACATTAGTTTATTATGTTTACTTTTATTAAATATTCAAAAATTATCATTTACTCTAATAATTAAAATTTACTCCATTACTCTAATTATAATATCTAAAGTAATTAAGAGTAGAGAAAGAAATATGATATAATAAATTCATTGAAAATTTTATGATAAATGTATAAAATAATTAAATATTTATTAGAAATAAAGAAGGATAAATTGAAAAAATAACTAATATTAATATTTTATTAAATATCTAAAATCACATATAAAAAATAAAAAGTTTCTTTAAAAAAGTAACAAATAAAAAGGAAGAGTGTCTAAATTGAAGTTAAATTCATGACCTTTGAAATGAATAATATACTGATGTGGAAAGCCTTGTTTAAATGCCTAATCATATTCTTTAAGCACAACCACAAAGATTCTTTTAGAAACAGAAGTTTGAGGAGTAGAAATTAAAGATACAATTATGTAAAAAAAGTAAATTAGTTTTTAAAATATCTTTAAGTTTTAAAGGGAACAAATGTATAAAGAATTGGTACAAAATATAATAATATAGAGTAAATTGTAAGAATGATTATTCGAGTTCAAGCTGAGTATAATTAAATTCTAGTTATTAATGAATTGATATGTTTGATATGAATAAAATTTATATCAAATTTGAATTAATTTATTTAATTTACATAATTTATGTGAATTACCATTCAGGTTGATTATATATATATATATATATATATATATATATATATATATATATATATATATATATATATATATATATATAGGATTACGTTGGATTTATATTATATAATATGTATTATTTTGATAAAAAATATACTCTTCATATGGAACAAAAGGTTTAATAACATTGTTTAATAAATAAGTTTTAAATATTTAAATATGATATAAAATGAATTAATATTTTTACTAAAATAATAATTTAATAAAATATTTAAATAAAAATTAAAAATATTTTTAATGAAATGTGATCCATTATTAAATTTGATAAATGAATTTATAATATAAATTTTTTAATTGAAGTTACTAAATGACACATCTCAATATAATTATTAAACAAATTTACCTAATATAATATAATTATTATTTGGATTGAACTAAAGTTAAGATTATTTAATTATTATGAATTTTTTACATGAAATCTAACAAAATAAAATTATACACGCATATATTAATTATAATTATTATTCTCACAAATTTACATAATATTATCCTCATAAATTTATTTAATTGGTTAAAACTTGAAAGAAGAATATTTTACTTTAAATAAAAATGAAAAGATATAAAATTGATTTATTGCACATACCAAATGTATAAATTAAAAAACATTAAAATTAATGTATCGTTTTATTTTTATTTAAATATTTAATTATTTCATAATAATTTAAATTTTCATTATATATATTATCTTCACAAATTACAATTTTTGAATCCACCGTTTACCGTACGAATTCGATACCTACCACTACCACCCCGCGTGAAAAAACTTGACAGGCTAACAAAAAACTTGCAATCACTAAAATGTAAAAGAGACTTTTCAAAATTTACCCATTAAATTTTAGATTTGAACTTGCCCCTTTATAATACAGTACAGTGATTTTACAATGACAAGACAGATAGCCATCGAATTGTCCCGTCTCCAAACCCGCTTTTCTGTCGTTTTTGGAGAACTTTTGACACTTCTCCTGCTTTCTAGGGACATGTTGGACCTGCGTTACCGATTTCCACGTATAGAGCTACAATGTTTTCGGGTGTTATTTATTTGTTTACAGGTACAGAAGTTTTATGTCACTTCTCCCCCTCTCTCTGTATATATATATAAAATTTATTATTAGTAAATAAAGAGATAATATATCATTAAAAATAATAATTTTTATCAATAATTAAAATATTTTAAATTTTTTATTAATATAATAATATAGACAATAATAAAAGCAAGAATTTTGGTTTGAGAGACTAGGTTAATTGTAAGTAGATAAAATTTTATTTGGATGTATATTGAAAAATTTATAATTATTTTATAAATAATTATAATTTTTAATAATTTTAATTTAAGATATTTAAATTTTTTTAAAATTAAATATAAAAATTATGAAAAATTAAATAAAATTAAATTTTTTTAAAAAAAATATAAAAACTTATTTATAAAGATCATAGTATATAAATTATTTATAATTTTACAAAAAAAGTTGCAATAAAAATTTTATAAAATTTGCATAGATATAATTAATTTAATAAAAGTTCATATGCATGCATAGATTTTTTAGATGTACATAAATATTTTACTAAAAAAAATTTTAGATGATAAAATCAAAATGAATAGCAAGTATGTAGTAATTCTATTGCAATCATATTATGTGTGTGTAATATAAATTAAAATATAATATTAAACTTATAAAGGTTGGAACACAGAAGTTATTTAAAGTTTTATAAAAAAATAACAAAAATCTATAAAATTTGTAAAATGATAATTAATTTAATGAAGCTCATATTTATACATACTTTATATATACTTTTTATATATGTATAAAGGAAAAAAATAATATATAAATTATTTAAAACTTATAATTATAGAAAAATTATGATCTTATACTTTATATTTACATTTTTTTATTTTTCATAAAAGTTATTATTATTACATCGGTACATGATTTTCATATAATTGCATTTTAAAATTTTATGGGGTTGAAGTGTGTATATATATATACACACGAAAGAAAATATCAAGTTTTGGAAGGGCTAGGGCAACCACTAATCCCCTCTCTCTCCTCAGCTAAACACGAGTAAGTTATATTGTAAAATTGATTTACATTTATGCTAAAAAATAATCCATTATATTATAATAATAAGAAAAATAACTTACATTCCCTTTGTAAATCTTATTTTCTATTACTTTAGTTAACATTAAACAAATATATGTAGAATATTCTTTGTTGTTGTATTATTGTATATCTATAAATACAGATAAATGAAAATTTTTCAAGATAAATGCTTTTGAAGGAAAAAAAAAAAAAAAACAGACCTTAAAAGTTACATCAGTGGATGAATGAGAATTTTGAATGTAGGCTTTGAATCATGAGCTTAAATTGTAATTTGCAATCTTAACTAATATGACGCCTAATATTATATTTTTTCACAATAATATTTGAATATTTTCATATTTACTTGTACTTTTGTTGATATAGTGTAATATATTATCTTAAGGACTTTACTCTATTTTGTATCTAGGATTCTAACCTAGGGCCTTGCATATGTGCATTAAGTATTACAAAAAAAAATTAATTAATTAGTGATAGAAAAATTCATCACTAATTTATAAATCTAATTTATAAAATTTAGTGACAGATTAATATGCATTGGTAATTCAATTAGTGACAATTTTTATATCCATTGCTAATTTTATGACCCACAATAGACAAAACTAAATGATAAGAAGAATTAGAGATGCTTTTTTCTATCTCTAAGCCTTATATTATTGATAGAGTTTCCTTCTTGAAATTTGAATTTAATAATGAATTAATCCATCATTAATTTTTAACTCATTGCTAAACTGGAAAATTTTTACAAAAATCCATCGTTAATATCATGACTAATGTAGGAAATATTTGTTAATACTCTAGTTGTTTATTAGGCAAACAACAAATACACTAGTTATTCAAATTTTTTTAAATCAAATACATATTCAACAACTAAATTTTTTATTCAAATTTAATAAAATAAAATTGAATATGAATATTTTATTTATTTAATGTAAAAAATGAATGGAATTTAGTATACATACAAAAATCAATGAAATCTAATATATGTACAAAAATAATAAAATAAAAACCCTAAACATTACAAGACTAACTCTCAACATCTTGCTACTAACAATCTCCATGGTACTTGTGTCCTTGATTAGCTATTGATAGAAGTGTTAAATCACTCATCTCTAGCGTCTAGAATAAAGCTTTGAATATGTGCTAATGCTCCTCAATTGTCTATTATGTAGCAACAAACTGATGCTCCTAGGCTATTATCCTTTTCGTGGAATCTCAAGCTTCATATGTTGCCATTAATAGTGCTTTGCAGCTATTGCAACTTGAGTTGTAAGGATGATCCAACAATGACAAATGATAGCCTAACAACCTTGTGTGCCTCTAATCCTATGCCATAAATATGTCTCTTTTTATTTCGGCCCCCAATTACTTTCATCTATAGGAAAGTCTCATTAACTTGCATTGAGGAACTTTCACCACCATTAGTTGATGCTTGAGAAGAATGTTCATCCAAAGTCTTAAAATATCTTTTGTATAAAATTAAATTCAAAGGTTAAATACTTTTCATAAATAAAAATATATAATGTAATGTACATTAGAAAAGTAAGTTACATTTTACTTAAGTCCTTTATGCTTGCTCGTTTATAAATCCCCAAGTGCCTTCCTTACCCACAAGAATGTGGGTGTGCAGGAACACCAACGGAGCACTAGGCATCTAGCCAAGGTTAGCAACCTGAAAATTTATGATAAAGATACAAAAGTTAGTTATGGAATAAACTAATGCTAAAAACTAATTTTAAATTAAAATTAAATCCCATTATTTTTCTTTTATACTTTGAAATGAAGATAGAGCTGCTAGTGTGCAAGCTCTTTTTAATAGTAAATGCCTTTTTGTTATTAGCCTCTTACTTTCTCTTGAAGTTAGCATTTTCATCCTATTTCTTCTTGAGTCCCTAAAAAGGGCTGTCAGACATATACTTGAGCTATTCTAGCAAGCTCTTCCTTACTCAATCCTTCATACCTTGTAATTGGGATTAAGCTACCACTTGTATGCAACATTAAACTTTCATTTGTATGTGACCTATAAACATTGAATAATTGAAATCAAATACTAATAATTATCAAATTAAATTATAAATATAAATATATGATTATTAAAATATATATACAAATAGAAATTAAAATTAAAATATAAAATGTAAATATAAATACAAATACCAGTCAATCTTTGAACCAATTATCTTTAACTTATTGTAAGTTGTTGTAAGATGCTAATGTAGGTGAGGGTTAGTTCCATAAAACATGCTTGTATCACCTTTGTTATGTCTCTAATAGGATCGTTGGTAGATGTAACAATTAACTTGTAACTAAATATAACCAAATATAGCAATACATATTTATAACAATTGTTAAACAATATAAATTAATATAAAAAATAATTAAAATATTAATCAATACTTATAAGTCACCTTCTGGATGCATCTAAATCTTACCATTAGTCAGGTCAACATCCTTGGGATGTATTGGTAAGTGCCTTGGATAAGTGCTTGGGTACTTTGTAATTTGTTAAGTGGGGTTATAAGTAGCAACATAGGAAAAACCCTAATCAAGAATAGGTTAGAAAGTCTAGAATTCCCGCCTAGGTGACTCTACTGATATTTGTGGATAGACTATGGATGTCAATAGGATAGCGCAAAGAGTGGCAAAAAATAATGAAGTGACTGAGTCAATACCACAATCTCTAAGCTCGTGGCCACCACTTATGGTGAAAATGAATGATCTACATCCTAATAATGATAACATAATATCTTACAACATTGAACAAAATAAACAACTAATTATTATAATACAAATTAAGCTATATTAACCACATAAATAATTAGCCTAAACACTATCTCACCTAAAAACTAATACTAACACTAAAATCAAAAGTAATTTTAATTTTCTAACTTCCTTAAGAATTAATTTCAATTTACTAACTTGCCTAAAAACTAATTCTATTACTAAAACTAAAATAAATTTTAATTTTTCAACTTTTCTAAGAATTTAATAGAAAAAACAAATCAAACACATAATAGTCCTAAAACTAGTTGGCATATATATTCTAATATCCTAGTACACTAAAGATAAAAAAATTATAAATTTTTTTTTTATGTTACAATTTTTTTAAATTCACAATTTTAATATATAATTCTTTTAGAGCATTCCATAAGACTCAAGATTAAGTTTAAGCTAAAAATAATAATAATAAGCATAATAGACCCAAAACTAATTTGCATATATATTCTAATATCTCAATATAGTAATACATAAACCTAAATCAAGCTTAGAAATTTATAAACATATTTTAATTTATGAATCATAATCTTTTTTTAACTCAAATTCACAATTTCAATATTTGAATTTTTTTTGAAGTATTTAATAAGACTTGAGATTAAGCTCAAGCTAAA
This sequence comes from Sindora glabra, assembly GCA_020226215.1. Taxonomy (NCBI): domain Eukaryota; kingdom Viridiplantae; phylum Streptophyta; class Magnoliopsida; order Fabales; family Fabaceae; genus Sindora; species Sindora glabra. The sequence goes on from CM035226.1 coordinate 44,020,121, forward strand.
AAAAATTATATAATAGACCTAAAACTAATTTACAGATATATTCCAACATCTGAATGCACTAAAGGTAAATATAATTAAGTCTAAATCAAGCTTAAAAGCTAAATTAACAAACCCAAAACTATTGAACCTTAAAATCATAGAAATCAAGTTCAAAATCATACAAATATATTAACTAGTATACAATTAAGCCTAAATTAGTATATAATTAAGCCTAAACCTTAAAAACTAACAAAATTATGTAAACCATCAAAATAGAATAAATTGGACAAAATTGATTGATCAAAAGGTAGTGTAGTTAGTGAGAAAACTTGCTGCAGTGGCGTAGTGGCAATGGAGCTTGTGGGAATGCAAAATAGCAATAATAATAGAAGGTGAGGAGGAAAGAAGTAGAAGAAGAGAGGGATACGGGGAAAATAAAGAGTTGATATTGGGAGTCTAATGTAAGGTCCAATATAGTGATAGATTAATCTATCACTAATTTATTTTAATGAGATGATGTGTTTCAATTAGCAATGGATTTTTATATGTTCATTACTAATCTTCAAAAAAATTTAGTTTACTACAAAATAAAAATTCAAAATTTTATGTCTGAATTCATCGCTAATTCTATTGGTATTTTAAAAACATTTTTTTTGTTCTTCTACTAATTTTATTTTCAATTAGCAATGGATTTTTATATGTTCATTGCTAATCTTCAAAAAATTTTAGTTCACTACCAAATAAAATTTTAATTTTTTATGTTTGAATTCATCACTAATTCCATTGTTATTCTAAAAACAATTTTTTTATTCTTCTACTAATTTTATTAGTAAATTTTGCTAACAAATTTAAAGACAAAATTAATTAGTAGTTTAAAAATTCAAGAAATTAGCGATAGATGTCCAAATGCTTGTTGTTAATTCTATCACTAAAATCATAACATATATTTGGGCTCTTATAGACTCATTTACTAATGGTAATTCTGTCACTAATGGTAAAGTGGATTACCAATTTTATCATTATAATATATATATATATATATATATATATATATATAAATAATAGTGATAGAGAATGAAATCATAATTTAGATACTAAAATTTAAAAGTTGAGTTGAAGTTACTTCTTCATACTAGGCTAATGAGAATTTCTCTAATTTAGGAGTTAGGAAGGGAAGGGAAGGGAACGAAAGATGATTAAGGTGAATGGAGGGTTAAGTCATAACCCTTTTTTTTTCTTATTTGAATATTTAAAATTATATAAGAAAGAATAATTAAACCAAAATATATAACTAACTAGCATGTAATTTTACAATTTTATTCTTTTTTTAAAAAGTTAATTTATATTAATGAGTTTGTTATAATTAAAAATTTTAAAAAAATAAATCTATCCAATTTTTTTATAAAATATTTTCTCTCTCTAAAAAGAATCTTTGAAAAAATAATATGATCGATTAATATACAATATTTTTATAATTATTACTAAAATATTTTATGAAAAAAATTACTATAAGTTGACTTTATATGACCCTTATTTAATGAGGTTAAAATGACCTAACTTACAATCACTTTAAAACTAATGTGCATTGGTTGAAATACGAATGAATATATATGGATGAATAAATATATGTCATAATTATTATATCTAATTATTATTAATAAGAAAAAATAATTTTAAATTTTTTATTAAAAAATTACAATTATAGTATGTATTTTTCAAAAGTTAATTACCTTCCAAAAAATATAAATAATACATTTTTATTTAAATATAAATTATAATGGAATATTGAGAATGTAAATATAAATATAAATTAAAAAATAAAATAGGTTTAAAAATGTAGATTAGGTAGATAAGTTTTTAAAATTCCTTCAATTTAAAAGAATACAAAATATTAAAGTGTATAAAGAATTTTGAAGGATTAGTTATAAACTTTTAACTTCTTTTTCAGGGAAATTCTAAGATACTCCAGGGGTTTCTAAACTCTAGGTGATGTGGTACAATCTCATCCATTGGATGAGATTACCTAAATTTTTGACAATCCAATGGATGAGATTGTGCCACATACCCAAGGTTTAGAAATTCTTAAGGGCACTGTAATCTTCCCCTCTTTTTCATTCTTACACTAAACTCCCAAATTAAAAAGGAATGAGATATTCCATAAGGTTCCCACTCTCCTTTCCCTGTCATCTAAACAAACCATAACTCTTATAGCTGAGAGGAGCTGGTATGCCTCTAGTCTCACCCTAAACTGGAGAGAGAAAGAGAGAGAGAGAGAGAGAGAAGAAACCCTCGAATGATGCCAACATTTATGCAATGTGTTAATATCTACATAATAATCATATAAAGCAGGCACTTCAATAATTGAAGCAGTTTGAAAAAGATACAGACACATGCCTTTCTCTAGAAAGAAAATGATGATAAGTAATAGCAATCAAAATCAAAATAATACCATTCTGTCAGTATTGTGGCCTTTATGTCCGTCTGAAATACACTTTTCAAGCTTGGGAAACACAGCTCAGTTTCTAAAGGATTATCAATTAATGTCGAAATAACCTTCCTTAATTTGTCACAGGTTGTTGCCCAAAGAACACAATGCAACCATGTGTGTTGATTGGAACATGTTGGTTCTTCTGGATTAATATTATGAATGATGTGAAAGTACAAGATAGGGGACAATATCTGCTTTTCACAAAAATATCTCGCAGGTGTAGCTCCATTTCAACGTCAGATGCTTCACGTTGGATTCAAAGACTTCAACTCATAGGTTCTCAATCTTTATCTCATTTTTCAGGGCTTCTTGGCGACGCTTTTTTCTTATGAGAGAGACTTATGCGAGAGACTAGTAGGTTTCTGTTTGGCTACATTGGACCCCTTCTCCATGTAAATCTTATTGAGAGCCAAAAAAGGAACTAAAAATATCAGCATTTCGGAGATAGAAGTGAGATGAGATGGACCCAAAGAATGAACTTTTGCAGGCAAGAGAAGAACTCAGAGCCTTAGATAATGGAGCAATTAAGGCCTTAGAATGCATAGGTCATATTTTTCTCACGTTAAAGTAACTCATTACTAGAAACCACGTACATATTTTCAATTGAATCCCTCCTGCTTCTGCTGCACCACAGATTTTCAACATGTCTTTGCATGTTACCAATCAGTGAACTTGAAATTAATCAGGCTTCATTCATTCATTTTTGTTTCTTCATGGTATTGCCATATTTTCATCTCATAATGTTCATGAATAATGGAGGTCCATTTCTATTCTAAACCCTAGCCCATTTGATGAAAGAGAAATTTGATTTAAATTGTGAGGAAATTCAACCTATAACGTGCAAATAATACACATTTGAAACTCACTCTCAATAACTCAACAAACTTTTTAGGATTCCTTTATTTCTATGGTATTATGTATTGAAATATTAAATTTAAAATTCTAGAAAGCATCCATTAATCGAATAATATTGGAATAGTGTATGTCTATTTTCTCTTTGCATTATGAGGTGGGATCTTCATCTATAAATTCCCCCATATTCAGCGATTTTGCAACAGAAGCAAAATAATCAGTAGAATAAATAATATATTCAATCAGGAGTTTCTTTACTTGCCTTTCTCAATAGTTCTTCCTCTATCATCCTCATGTATTTGAATGCGACAGGAACAGGGTTTTAAAGTGCTTCGAGCATCATTTGATATCAATTGATATCAAGGTTTTAAGTTACGATCTATAACGGCAATGTTACATGCAATATTATTGTGGACTTTTGGAAGAAAGAGGAGTATCTAAAAGAGAATTCAATTTGTTTCATTGAAAATGTTAAGTACAAGGAGTATTTATTCATACAAAAAATAGTTCAAGATACATATTTATTTAATAAATCATAGAAAGTGACACCTTTTAAAAAGATTTTTAGACTTCATAATTGATAAATTACTAATGGTGACTCCTATACTTCATAACTTATGAATTATTAATGATAATTCTTAAACTTCACTTAGTAATATGAAGAAACATAAAAATTAGAAAATTACAAATTCTGCGACTCCCCTTTAATTTTGGAATTTATTCATTTGTAAACTTTACCTCATCCATCATTTTGAACTTCAACGGACTTCAATGTTGTACTTTAACAAGGTCAATGATCTTTCCACAAGCAACCTCATTATTTTGCATGGGACTTTTGGCATCAACATTAGTTTTGCACTTCTTAACATCCTTTTTAGCAACTTTTTTCATCTTAAACATTGCTTTGACTCCATTAACATAATGGCCTCATCAATACTTCAATATTTTTCTTTTCTTTTTAACTTTGACCTCTTCATTCATTATCTATTTGCATGAACTTTCTCTCATATTTTCTTCTAATTTTAATTGCATATTTTTCACAACAAAACTAAGCAAATTATTGTTATCAATAACTTCAGTTGAATAAAATTCATACAAAACAATCACCTATGTAGGCTATTCATTTGAACTTATTTCAAAAATTGATGCTACTTTATAAGATGAAGTTGAGAAACGTGGACAATTTTTTCTTCCATGGATGAAATGGTCTTTTGATCTTCCCAAGCTTGGACTTCTTTGAGTTGACTTTCTTCTCCATCATTAGCTATGACCACGAGATTTTCATTTGAACATCCTTCATAGAAATGTGATGCTTCATTTTGAAACTATTTCTTTGTCATCTCCAAAAAGACAACACAAATCATAGAGTATTTCTTTCACATCAATCAGGACATTATCTTCTTCGTCTTTAAAAAGAAAGGGCAAATAATAAATTGTTTCTCTTTGAATTCTCTAGTTCCATATTATTTCTTCCACTTTAACATCTTTCATCAGTGATATAATCTTTTCATCTTCTTAAATTCTCCGATTCCATATTGTTTCATCATTTTAACATCTTTTATTAGTGGTGTGATCTTTTCATCTTTTTTCAGAAGAAAATTTTTGAGTCATTTCTTTCAAATATTTTGAAGTTTATCCTTCCTCCTTAACCTTTGGATCCTTTTCTGCAAGAACTAAGGCCTTCTCTTACTTAACATCAAAGATACAAGACAAATTATTCTCCCTTTCTTTCTCAACTTCACAATTCCATATTGATTTTTCAACCTTAGCATCTCCTTTTGTAGGTGATGTGGTATTTTCTTTTTTTTTCTTGGACTTTGCATCTCAAAGTTACTTTTTCAATAAATTCAACATAATTTTTGCTAAATTTCTGACAATCACCATTTTGCTTTCATTCATTTCTTCTTCCTCCATTTATCTTCACCTCCTGCCAAAACATCCTCTACTTTTGAGACAAAGTATCTTCATCACATGGTGGAAAGTAGCCTTTCTCTACACTCCCCCAAACCATGCCCACTAAACAACAACTTCATATAAATACATCAATTATCATAATTTTTTTTGTTAGAAGAGAAATTGTAGTCAACTCTCTACACTTTTGAACCAAGCTCTAATGCTACTCTATTGGAGGGAGAAGAATATTTAAGAGAGAACTCAAATTTATTTCATTAAAAATTCTAAGTACAAAGGATATTTCTAGATAGGAGTGGAACCAAAACAAAAATTTTTTCAAAGGGAAAAGGCACATACACATACAAAGTATTATTTTTATATGCCATACTTATACATAAACTTAAAAAATAGATTTCATTATATTTTATATCTTTTGTTTGATAAAAGTTAGCAAATTTTTCCTAAAAAATTATAAGTTTTTAAAAATTTTTGTAACACAACATTTTCACTATAAGAAATAACAAATTCAACGATGACACTTTTTGCAATGATAAAAAATTAATCATTAGTAATACATAATAATACTTTTCTTGATGACATAAGCATCGGTGATACATTAAAATTCCATGGGTGCAAAATTTTTCAAATAAAAATTAGGCTAGAACTAAAAACAACAACAAAGCCTTTGGTAAAAATTAGGAAAAAAAATTGGTAGGAAAATGGAATTTTCAACAATGACAATTGTTATCGATGAAAATAAAGAAATTTTAACCGTCATTCTACCTAATAAACTATGATAACTTAGTCATTATTGAAAGTGTGTAGCATTTTACTAATGACAATGTCATTGGTGAAGAACACCTGAGAAATTATGCTACTCCAACTTCTATATACTTTATTGACAATTATATCATTAGTAAAATGCCACACACTTTCAACAATGATTAAGTTATCATAATTTATTAGGTAGATTGATAGTTAAATTTTTTTTATTTTGATCGACGACAACTATAGTCATTAAAGATTTCATTTTCTTGCCAGAACTTTTACTAACCACCATGTCGTCATTGAGAGCATCTTTATTTTTATCGACGACCCTTTAAAGATAAACAAGAATTATGTCATTGTTGAAAGCACCTTTAGCTATAAATATCCCCTAATGCCATTTCAGTCTCATTCACACAGAAGAGGAAAAAACACAATGGACAGAAAACAATTTCAATAGGATTTATTTATTTTTATATAAGTTTTATTATTTTTTTACAATGTAATATATTTTTTATTTATATTTTTTGAATTGTTAATTTTTATTGCTATTAATTAGTATTGGTGTTTGACATTTAATCTCCATTTAATTAATAGATTTATTTCGTTAAGGTATATGAATCAAATTTTATTACATCTTATTTGAGTATATAATTTATGAGGTGATTAATATGAAATGCACTAATTTAATTTGACAATATGATTATTTTGATATGAAATAAATTTGATTTGGTTTTATATGTAATAAACATTAAATGTGTTTATATAATTTTATTTCAATGTACAATTTATGAATTCAAATTTTATCATTTTTATTTAGAAGATAAAATCATAATTTTGTATAATATAATATATGTATGAAATATTTAGTTATGTTGATATGAGATAAAGTTGTTATAAGATTCTATTTATAAATTTTAGAGTCTAGGGTGTAGTTAAAAATACAAAATTTTTAGTCACATTTTACTTCTAAAATTGAAATAATGTAATATGAAAATAAACTTTTTAAAAAAATATATTAATATGAAACTAGAATGATTATATAGATATATTTTAAAAAATATATTAATATGAAAATAAACTTTTAGGTATATAATTAAATTTTTTAATATAACTTAATAAAAATATTTTAATGAAAATGTATAATAAAAAATTGAAAATGTTATAAATACATTTAATGAAAACATTATGAATATATAAATAAGATAGTTTAAAATTTTTCAAAATTTAGAATATTTATATATGTAAAAAATAAAATTATATATTAAATAAGCAAAAAAAATATTGAATATTGAATATTGAAAACTGAGGACATAAAATAATACTGAATATATAAATAAATTATTTCAATAGATTGGAAAATTCAATATTTTTATAAAATTAACAATAAAATCACATATTTTAAAAATAAATAATAATAGTGATTATATAAATACAAACATACCTTATAAAAATATAATGATTATTTAAATATATTTGAAAAAATATGTTTACATGAATGTAAAATTTTGAGTATATAATCACATTTGGATTAATATAAATAAATAAATAAATATATATTAATGAAAATGTGTAAATATAAAAAATTCAAATCATGGCAATACATTTGAATAATTATACATTAAATATATGAATAAGGAATTTTAAATGATTAAAAAATTAAATTTTCTATATATTCAATAATAACATTAGATATTATATAAATAAATAATAAGAACTAAAAAAATATATGAGAATTATATACAAATAAGTAACAATAAAATTAAATACGATTATATATCTTAAAAAATTTAAAATCATAAAGATATCATATAAAAATATAATGACTATATTGACATATTTTGCATAATCCTCATTAACATGAAAATATAATTTTAAATGTATAATTAAATATTAAAAAAACTAACTTGATAACCATATTTTAATAAAAATGTATAAATAAAAAAATTAAATCTTACAAATATATTTAATAAAAATATTATGATGATATAAATAGAAATTTTTAAAAGATTAAAAGAATTGAAATTTTTATGTCATTAAAAATTCTTATGCAAAATATAATCCATGTTAATTTAACAATTATATAATCCTAGAAATTTAAAAATATTAAACACTTAAAAATTTACCAGTATTCATAAAATACACATCTCATTAAAAGATTCAATTATGCATCTTTTAATTGAATCTTTTGAATATAGTAAAATGGGTTTAAAAATTCAATTCCTAATTTTAAAATATTAAACGTAATAATTTATATAAATATTTAAAAAAATAAAATGATGCAAATAATAATACACTTAAATAATTGTAGAACAGAATTGTAATGTAAGTTTAAAATTATTATAAATATACTTTTATAATAATTTTAAATAGAATTGTATTTACACTCTAAGCTTAGATCTACTCAAGGATTGATTGATCTTTATAGGCTAATCAATTCTTGAATTGTCCTATAAAGTTAGGCAGTTTGGGATATATCATGTAGTTATTATTAACAATTTATCTTATTCTCATTTAACATTATAAAAATTTCTTGGATATTTTCACTATTTTTCAAGTATAAACTATATTGAGTATAGTTTACACACTTGGAGAATTATAAGGAAATGCTATTGAAATTTTTGTATGTAAAAATGTAAAAAATGATAAGCATAGATAAATTAATATGATCATAATTATATAAAATTTCGAATGGGATAGGACCTTACCTTTAGAAAAAAGAAACTTTGCATTAGCAAAAGCATTACAAGCATATCCTTTAGTGGGTAATGATATAAAAATAACTCTTATATACTTGCAACCTAAGTGAAACAAGTCTTTAACATCGACAATCTTCTTAATGGTCCAAATTGAGGGGTTGTACATAATGTAGTGCATTGCAACATATAGGATCTGCTTGATACTGATGTCAATACACAAGACTTGCTATTTTTGTAGAATATTAACTCCTCCAATTTCAACCTCATAGTTCACCTTGGAGATTTCCACGTAGTAAGTTGAAGGATTAGAAAAATGGTCCTTCAATTATTTTATCTTCTAAGAATACTGGTTTTGTCATAGAAAGAGTGGACGACTTCATCAATGATGAAGATAGTTTGAAAAATGAAACAATTGAAGATTATATGGAGGAAGAGCTTCTACAATCTAATGATGATGGAAAAACTAATGGGCATAAGGATAAACCTGTTACTTTTACTGACACTAACTTAAATTAGGGTTTAATATTTTTTTTGTATTATAGCTTATAATTATGTAAAAGTAATTGTATAATTTCATTATACGAATACAATAATTTATGTGTTATGTCAATTAGTTCAATTGTTGGAATTTTCTCTTAAATGCTTATAAAATATGTATTTTCCTAGTTATGATTGATGTCAAGGCATGATATTATAAAAGCGACGATAAAGGGAACCCTTTATGTCAGCCCACATACATTCCATTGCAATGTGAAGGATTAGATATTTTTTTAATGTCCATACTGAAGTTAATTATTTATTACATATAAATCCATGGTGCTAGTATTTTCTATTATTTATTAAAGCTGCAACTTTAAGAAAAAGGGGCCCGAATAGGTCCCTCAAGCTATATAAGAAAATGGAAAAAAAAAGGGGGGAAGATATGTACTTGTATAGTTTGATATGATTTGTATATGGGATGTAGTCAATCAAAATGCTAGCTATCTCCCACCCAATATTGGTAGCATTATTCAAGCCCACATCTTACCTTACTATAAATCATGATAATCTGTGCCTCAGCAATTATAAGATAGAGTCATGCAAAAAGTTTGCGTAAGTATAGATCTCCTCCTATCTTTATTATTTTATATTTGATATTGAAATTATTGGATATAATACTCACAAATTTATTAAATATTTTCTAATATAGTCCCACTTCAAGTTTCAAGGTCTTTCTAAGCTTGAGTAGTAAAAAGTGATTAGTGGTTTGATACGGATTACTGCAGACCTTTACAGTAACTAGATATATAGGTTGAACAAATACTTTCTCCAGTACAAGGGCAATTGGGAGCAAAGGCTTGACTTGGATTGTTCTATGCGCTCTCTACCACCATGTGTCTCACTTCAAACTTGGCAGAGATATGTAAATTTCTTTTAAAGTAACTATTACAGCAAAAGTATGATATTTAATAAATTTATGTGATTATTTTATACATTTAAATTGTATTTTAGTTATGAATCTTAAACATAACAATTTTATATGATTATTTCCCAATTTGTAGGAGTTATCTAATGCAAAGAATAAAGCAAAAAAGGTGGTGAATGACCAGTATAGATCGAAATCCATTACGGCACATCATTTTAATAAGGTAATCCAACTTATCATTGATGATTTAAATATATAATCTATTCGCCAAGTTAATAATCATGTTCATTTTTTTAAGGGTGAAACGTGAACAAAGAAATAAAGATATGAGCAAGTTATAGTTGGTGTCAAAGAACTTTAGGGACTGGTACATGTATAAGATAAGGGAATGGGGTGCATCCAACTCTAAAGGAGCAGTGCGTAGGTTAGCTAAATCTTACATTTTAATAATAAAAATTTTACAAACATATTATGTAATCTTTATAATTAATTTTTATTTTAATAAATCAAGATGAGGATAATTAAGCTAGCAACTTAGCATATGCAATTTAGTGTATTATCCACTGGTTCGCCTAGCACTCATATGCAAATCAATGATGTTGTCATCACTAATAAGGTGCTTGACATTCATTAAGGGTATAGGAAAGCGATTAATTATGTGTTTGTTGGCCAGTTGTTCCCTTCCCCCAGCACCTCTAACTCTAAGGTAAGGTCACAACATTTCTCATAAGTCATTGAGTTGCAGAAGCAGTTACAACACAATTAATAACAACTTAAGCAAAGTTAACAACTAATTTAGGAGTAGTAGCAATAGCTTGCTCAATAGTAGCGGGAGATTTACTTCACCGAGCTCACTTCCTTACTCCAACATTAGAGGCTTATACTACTTATGCCTTTTTTTGCTATTGCACGGCCTAGGATAAGTAGATTCGCATCAGCAGCACTCTCGACCTAGCCAGCCCCTCCCATCTAAGCATTGCCTTCGATGTATCACCTATGTCATCAAGATGATGATGATGATGATGATGATGATAGCCCTGAGACAGATGATGATATATTTGAATACCTAAATCCTGACCTTTCCTCCCTTTAGTTTTTTATCATGTATATATAATATTTTTATTTTCATATATATACATTTATATATCTTGAATACTATAAGTATTCATTTTTTTATATAGATCATGTTTATTTTTTTTATTACTAATACCATTGGTGTATTTTATTTTTTATTTTTGAATTAGATAAAATTAAATTAAAAAATACTAAATTAATTTATTTTAATTAAGTTTCTTACTAAATTAATTTAATTTAGTTGAAATAAAAATATTTATATTTATGCTATTAAATATAATATATTAGTTTAATTATATTTAATTATAATTTTAACTTAACATAATTTATTTTAATAATTCAAAATTTTTATTTAATATTATTTAAATTTTAATTTAATTATCAAAACTTTTAATGATCATCGTTATATTTACAAATTATAATTTTAAATTTAAATTTACTGAACTTTTAATGACAATGTCGATAAATGTAAATTTTTAATTTTTATATTTTTATTTCAAATATATAGTGATAACATAGTAGTTGCTATAAAGTAAAATTCAAAAATATTTGAATTTTGAAAATCATTTCAACGACAACAATAAAACTTTAATTTTTATAATTTTAATTTAAACCTACAATGACGTTATTATTATCAATATAAAGTAAAATTTTAAAAATTTTAAATTTTGAAAATTTTTTCAACAACAATTTTGTCATCATAGAAATTCTAATTTTTAATGCCGATAACTTTATCATCGGTGTTGATTCCAACATTGACCACTTTTTGCCAATAACTTTTATATTTGCCAACAACCAAGATGTCTACACTGATAACAATTATTATTGCTAAAAATCTAATTTCTTATAGTGTTTGTTACTAAAAATATAATTTTTTATGCTCATTATATATGAAGTTTAAAAAAATTGTAACTTTTATGAAAAAATTACAAGATTTGTATGCAAAATTTTAAAAAATTATAATTATGAAATATAAGTATTCATGATTAAAAAATGATAAAAATCTATGTGGTTTATATATGAATTACAAATATTCAAGAATTATAAATTGCTAATGTTATTGTCAACAACTTTCAAATTATATTAGATAATATCTTATGTCAAATTTCCATTGTGGAGGGCTTTTTGTTTTTTTTTTGTGGAAGGGTTAAATATACACTGCAAATATAAATGTGTGAGAATACATTAAGCCGCTCCCCCCGCCCCACAAAGTTCAATGTAATTCCGTCCTTGTTTATAGTTACAAAAACAATTCAAAAGACGTTTCTATTTAATAAACTATATAAAGAGATACTTGATTTGCTAGGAAGACTTTTAAACTTTATTACTGATGAGTTACTAATGGTGATTGTTAGATTTTATAATTGTTGAATTATTAATGATGACTCTTAAAGTTCACTTAATAATTTGAAGAGACATAAAAATTACTAATTCCAATAACAAACTGCACGGCATATGCGGTTTTCCACAATAGCTAGCTCATTTTTTTTTTCACATTTATTTTTAATTTTGTTAATTATAGTACAACCGCAATTGTGATTGCAACTACAACCATATATAATATCAGCATGGCAGGCCGACAATGTTGCATACTAACCTTGATCCTATCACAATCATTTTCTTATGTTATTTTCAATTATTTCAATTATGACAGCATTATATATAACAATGCAACTGTATTTTAAACTCTTGAAATACACTAAAAGATACAAAACTTATATGGCAAAACTCAAATGGTTTGGCCGTCCATGCGTACATTAACTGTAGCAAAAAGTAAGATATATGGTGCATCTGCGTCCATTTTCAGGTGCAGGAAACACACGCTTAACGTATAAAACGCACTTCTCTTTTTAAGTACTTGTAAATGCAAAGCAGAACCACACGATGAATTATGAATTCTTTTCCATGAATGAATGCTCGTTCTGCATTTATCCAAAGTTCATTTGCACGACTCCGATCCACAATGTGACATTAATATCCAACAAATTAATATGAAGTACAAAGCACATGCTGGGAGCATGCCCTCGCTGTAAAATTAGAAAATCATATATCTATGAACACGATTATCATCCGCAGAAAGAGTCAAACTTGTCCAACCCATATATTAACCAGAGCCAGAGGCCACATGATAAGAAACGAGGAAGTACTCACAGATATTCAACGTGTGCCCAATGATGAACACATGTTTACGTTACATGAAGGTATCTGTACTCTATAAAATACTATCCATAACTATAATATAGACCTGAGATTTCTGTACACATGGAATATCACCTCACATGGAGTATTACATAACCTACGGTTGTCGTAAATTTAAGGTTAAAGAGTGAACCTAAGTAGGTTTATGTTGTGTATTCGATTCTCCAGTAATGTAAATCTATCTACTTTTAAGATCATTTGATTAAAAATTTTCCTTTTTTACAAGACAATATACCAAGTGAGAAGTGAGAAAACATTAGTAGATTTCTTTTTAGTTAGCTTTGATATTCGAAATTCATTTTATTAATAAGTGAAGTCTTCGAAACTAGCATATTGTTTATTGAATTAACGTCTTATTGCTTGTACATGAATTTTTTAAACCACACATGGATTCACATTGGACAGAAGTCACGGATCATCTTGAGAAGAAAATCAAAACCTAAAAGAGCATTAGTTAGGAAGTTTGTAACCAAAAATATTAATAAAAGAAGGCAAGAGAGAGAGGAATTAGAAGCATGGGATGAAGAATTAAGTTACAAAGTAACAGCTGTTAAATGGAAGTGTTAAATAACGAAAAGGGACCCATCATGGTAACATTGATTGCTCAGACACTAAAGCACATGCACTGGTCTCCCCTCTTTTACTACATATTCAGTCCCACCATGTCCTTTCTTCTCTCTTTCCTGCTCTGTCAATGTTCATTTCCTCCGCTACCGTCCAATCTTCTCTCTCTCTCTCTAAAGTACAGTCACCGTCTCTTTTCACCAACTATAAATAACCCATTCAATACATCTCAAACTGCAATATAGCACTTCACTCCAAAGAAAATTAGCACAAGATAATCTTGCACGCATGGCCAAGTTCAGAAGCAGCAACAAGAAGGCCCGTAGCATTGTGAAACTCAAGATTGCCGTCGAGAAGCTACAAAAGATGAGTCTTTTACTGGGAAGGAAATCAAGTTCGTGTTGTGATGAGTCAGCCTATGTGCCAAAAGATGTTAAAGAAGGACATTTTGCTGTGATTGCTGAGGACGGAGAGGGACCGAAGAGATTTGTGGTTCCTTTGAGTTTCTTGGCTCACCCGGCATTTTTGAGGCTATTGGAGCAAGCAGCTGAAGAGTATGGTTTTGATCAGGAAGGCACGCTTACAATCCCTTGCAGACCTTGTGAGCTTGAGAAGATATTGGCGGAGCAGTGGCAGGAAGAGGAAGACTCTCAAAGTAGAAGAGAAGTGAGCTGGGATTCATGTAAAGCCATGATTCAAAGCTACTGATGATAAGCTAATAAGCTGTTTGCAAAGATCGTAAGGGAGTCTACTCATCTTTATGTATCTTGGGTTCAATTTTGGAGAGAAAAAAATAGGAATATTAAATTCCTATGAAATTTCTAAGTTTGTAGATTAAGCTGTTCAGGGAGAAAACTATTGGCGAAGTCCGAGAACTCCTAATTACTATCCTACAAGAAAACTATCAAGTTATTTTTCCCCCACTTTTAATCTAATTTGGTTTTATCTTTTGTGAAGTTCACTATCTTTTTTTCACTTATATACCCTTTTCGAGTCTTTTTTTTTCTCCAGTTGAATTCAGGAACTGCCTATATAACAGAAAGAAAGCAAAAGCATCCATGCAAATTATGCATAAATTAAAATTTAAATTCAAAATGACTATATCTATGAATTTAGCTATTTAGTGAGAATAAAGAAAGTTGCGTAGACTTGACTCAAAGGAGTTTCTCTTAGATGAGAGTTTAATTATGTGGGCAATTAAAATGGATTTTGAAGTAAGCACGTAGGTGTTTATCCAACATGAATGCACCTTTGGCTATTTTTTCTTGCCTCCAAAATGATTGAAAAGTGTGTAGAAATATTTAGGACATCGAGACTTCTCTTGGAATTATTTGCGATATGATATGACAGCTATGGTTCATGGAACTCAGGGGCTCCCACTAGGAATTTGCTGATCCCACCTCCCGTTATCTCTCTCTCTCTCTCTCTGAGTATATTATGCTGGCTGTGCATTAAACACGCTGTACTACAATTTTGTTTTGCTTAACCAGATTTTCGTGGAAACAGTCTTCCTATCGTTCACCCTCTTTTTTATTGTGCCACATACCTGAATTAACATATTTTAAATTGCCTCCATAAAGCTTCAATTATAGAATACTACCAATGGAATTTTTTTAAAATAATAGAAAGATGGAAAATTTGAAGTACTCAATCTATTAATTTTTTTTTTACAAAAAAAATTGTACAGAAATCATTTGTAATTTGTACATCACTCTTTGATATATGAAAACATGTGTAAATGTAGATGACATTTTGAATTTTTATAAACTATACACTCGATCCCCTTCGTTAGCCTTTTTTCAATTAACGAAACATTTCAAAATATATTTTTCATGAAAAAAAATTGCTTGCATAGGAAAATTTAGTATTGGTAAACATTTTTTACTTTTAGGGATGAAGTACCATCTTTCACAGATGGGACATTGTAAGGATAGTGTATTAACCTGGGGAGCTCCAAATATTCAAAATAGGAGATTTAAGGATGATGATGTATTTTGACTAAATTAACCAAGGAATATAGCTTTCGTTGTTTAGTCAGCATATTAAGGTACATAGTTTATAAAAAGATAAACCTTTTACATAATTTTCATACTTTGGGAGACTTGCACACATTGGAGAAAATCCGTGTTCCTTTCTTTCCTTTTTTTAACTTCTTTATGAAGAATTAGTACGATAATACTCTAACAAAAACAATTTAATTACTGTCCAGTGTACACTGATTTACGTTTCAACGTAAAGGCAAAAGGAAAAAAGGGAGGGATAAAAAAAAGGCATAGACGGAAGCTTACTTCTCCGTCCATTTTCAACCAAAATAATTGATAGCGCAATATTCTTCCCTTACTAGAACGATCACCTTACTAATTAGTACAAGTACCATATACCTTTCTCTTCACCAGAAATTGTAATGTCAGAGAATGTTCATGATTACCAATTTCCCCAAATATTTTACATCTTGGGCACCGCACGTCTGTGTACATGTGCATGTGTGAAACGAAACCGGCAAAAGGACGAATGGATCAGACCTTAGACTGCTAGAGGTAGTTCAAAGAATGTTACAGACCACCAATCTAACTCGAATTGATGAAGGAAGTAATTAGTCCATTGCACTCGTGAGAATAAACACAAGATAACACAAATTTAATCGCCGATAATCGGACTCGGTATTCAAGTTCACCTCAGTACTCAGCTTAACACCCTAAGCAAGCAAACAGCCAACAGAGCATGGATATACCACAATGCTCTCAGTATAATAATGTCATTTATGAAATAGCCCGCATTGACAATACAAGGCAATACACCTACTACAAGGCAATAGCCAGTTATACAAATGTTCTCATACACAACCAAGAAATATTACAAGGCAGAGCAAAACAGTGACAGATAGAATTACTATCAACCTAATGGGGGTTGAAGGGCGCGTCCCAAGCTTCAAGAATGACCAAAGCTTAAGGCCCTGATTCTGCGTGTCAAGTCTCCAATGTGTCCTATCCTCATCTAGTCCTTGAAAGGAATAAAAGCCTCAAAAGACATCGCCTCCGTCATTGTAATCTGAAACCGAAGTAGCTGCAAAGGACATGCCCAGCAACGACCATCTGCTTCAGTCAGACAAACCGGCTCTCGACCTTAGATGTTCCTTGAAATCCATAATGTCACCATCCCATCTGGTCACAGTTTGATTCTCACACACCCATATCTCATGGGCCACCTGATTAATGAGCCGGAAATCATGACTTACAAGCACCATACCACCATCCCACTCATTCAATGCCTCAGCCAATGAGTCAATAGTTTCAATATCCAAATGGTTAGTTGGCTCGTCTAGGAGCAACAGATGAGGCTGCCTCCAAGCCAACCATGCAAAAATCACCCGACTCCTCTGACCATCAGACAGATTCTTCATGGGCATAATCTGGGCTTTCCCTGACAGTCCGAACTTCCCAATAGCTGCCCTCATCTTCTCTTCCTCATTTCCAGGGTACTCTTTAATCATAAACTGGAGAGCAGACATATCCAAGTCAAGTTTCTCAGCCAAGTGCTGATGGAATTGAGCAATACGGAGGTGATTATGCCTTCGGACCATGCCATCAATAGGAGCTAAATCACCTGTCATTAGCTTCAGTAGTGTACTCTTCCCAGCTCCATTGGGTCCCACCAATGCAATCCTTGAGTCTAAATCTACCCCAAAGTCAAGGTTCTTGTAGATGAGATTTTCAGGGGTGTAACCAAATGTCACATCAACAAACTGAAGGACAGGAGGCGGAAGCTTGCCCACATCAACAAAACGGAATACTAAAACTTTATCCTTCACCACTTTTTCAGTAAGTCCACCCCGTTCCATTTTTGCAAGAGTTTTCTCCTTACTCTGTGCTTGGCGAGCCAGTTTTGCAGAGCCATGCCCAAATCGGGCAATGTATTCTTTCATAGAGGCAATCTGTTCCTGCTCCCACTTGTACTGCTTCATCTGGTTCTCTTCCAGCTCAGCACGTGTCTGAACATATTGATCATAGTTACCAGTGTAGAGTTTCAGCTTTTTGTTTTGCATGTGAATGATGTTTGTGCAGACACCATTAAGGAAATCCTGGGAGTGTGAAACCACAACCAGAATACGGTCAAATTTTTTCAAGTTCTCCTCTAGCCATACACACGCTTCCAAATCTGAAAACAGATGAAACAATTGACAAAGAGACAATGTTATCACAAGCCGAGCAGTAGAAACTAAAGACATGAAATTTTTTTTATAAACAGTGCACAAAATGCAGACATACGCTAGAAACATGATAACCAAAAGATAAATATACAGAATTCAATATTAAGGTAAAATATTTAACATGCCAAATTTCCCAAGTTTACCCTATCTTTCTGCATCTTTCAGTTGCATTAGATGAGACAATAATGTAGAAAAGAAATACTTCTTGCAAGATAATCTAACAATGCAAATTAATATTTGTGGAATTTATAAATCAGACACGTTTTCATGATACCCTTATGGAATACTATACATCCCAAACCGTGCAATTCACCACAGAAATACTTTTTTCAAGCATGTGACCAAGATGACATAGATAATCATCACTAATAAGTATTTTGAAGAGAGAGAGAGAGAGAGAGAGAGAGAGAAGCAAGTTGATAACTCTCACCCAGCAAAAAAATAACATTAACTTTCGATAGTAATTATAACTAATATTAAACATATCATACCAAGGTGATTGGTTGGTTCGTCAAGTAAAAGAATGGTTGGGTTCATAAATAGAGCTCGTGCTAAAGCAATTCGCATTCTCCAGCCACCAGAAAAATCACGTGTCTTCTTTGCCTGCATCTGCTTGTTGAAACCAAGACCATAAAGGATTTCAGCAGCACGCTTTTCTGCAGTTGAAGCATCTATGGCTTCCAACCGTTCATATATACGGTCAAGAGTTTCACCACCTCCATCTTCCTATATCCACAATTAACCACAAAAAGTGACCAAGGACGTTCTAGAACATAAAATCAGGGGAAAAAAATTACTTTAACTCTTAAGCTCACCTGAGCTGCCAAAACTTCAGCTTCCTTCTCCAATCTTAACCTTTCCTCATCACAGTTTATGACAGCCTCCAATGCAGACATGTCAGAAGCTTCAATTTCCCTGGTAAGGTGATAAATATCCATGTGCTCTGGAATTGGAAGCTCCCGGCAACCTATTGCAGTAAGCAGTGTTGATTTTCCACAACCATTTAATCCAAGCAAACCATAACGCCTGACAAGAGTTGAAACAGAAGACTCAACTACAACTCCATGCATAAATGATAACACCCTATTCAAGTCCACAATATGTTCTAATGACAAACCTTCCATAGTTAAGCTCCAACTCAGAATCAACTATAAGATCATGTCCATGAAAAGTAACTGACAGAGACTCTATCTGCATGTAAAACAGAAATATTTAATGAACACAAGGCTCCATTTATATTTACATTTGCGTTAACAATCAGTTATGACTACTGACTAGTTAGCAAACTTCCTTTGTTGCATTATTCTGCACAGGTACTAGTTTGACTATCATACCCGAAACAAATAAGGATACATGTACTTTAGAGAAAAAAAAGAAAAAAAGAGGAAAGAAAAGAAAGAGAGAGAGAGAGAGAGAGAGAGAGAGAGAGAGAGAGAGAGTAAACATATATAACTTATATGGGTCTTATAAGGAAATCATAACATTATAAAACATATCATGAACAATCACTTAACCCAAAAATCATTATAATTCATAAAGATACTAATAATTGCTAAAAATAAAAGTCAAATGAAAAGCAAAGAAAATCTCAAAATATAGCTTTTGACTTCTATTTATCAAAAATACGTACCTGGTGCACAACTTTTAAGTACTCAATTTTTAATTTTCAAAATTTTGAAAAAACATACCCGAAGAAGTATCCAAGCATATTAAACCCAGTACCTGATGTGTACAGATATGCCTAAGATTACCATGCTTCATTTGGACAATGTTACCTCTCCCCAATGAATTCTTGCAAAGGGAATAATTGGTTGTATTCACAAAAGAGAACCAAGTGACTGACCTTGGCACTGGCTACAGACCCAGCTGCTCAGCAGGGCACTCAACTACGTGCACCAGGCTACTAACAATAAGCTAGAAGAAAACTCACTAAATGGAGAGGGTACACCAGTCTTCACTTTTCATAAAATTTAAATACTTGATTAAGTCTTCTGGTTATACTCTTCTAATTTCTTATTTCACCAGGGGATAGAGGTAGAATATGATCACAATTATGCCAGAAGTTATGGTCTAAATATATCATGGAAGAAATTATTAATCCTTTAACAATTGATGAAGGACTAGAATTTTCCATTATTGATGTGGGAAATGAACCGTGTTATCTACAAAATTACATTTTCAGATAGTACTAGAATGATTTAACCTAAATGTAAATAGAGCCAAACATATGGACATCAACAAAACAAGTAATTCAGCGACCAATAACAATAAACATTCGCATCCTTCAACAGTACTGCGTTGATTTTACTTGCAAGAGGAAATTCCCATAAGTGCTGCCTGTCGCAATTATCACTTACTCTGATCAACATGGAAACTAAACTGAAAAATAGAATCAAATGTAAAATGCATAAACTATGGGGAAGGTGTAAACTATTTTAGGATGATTCACTTTCTTCCAAAAAAAAATAAAAATAATAGAAATAAAATAATGAAAGAGCAGTTCCTTAGATGATTTTATATTGGATCATCAAACAGACTTCCTTAAACGGTTTATATTGGGCATCAGACTGGCGATTGAGTGATGGAGATGCCACTCACCCGGATATCCCTAGAAAGAGGATGCGAACAGAGAACGCCAGTACATGTCCGATCGGAAATCTGAATTTCTCCAATTCCATTGGTAACCTTATCGACTGCTTTCTGAGCCTCAGCCGCCGCGGATTTCGATGAAGTTGCCGCTGCAGCTGCTTTTCCTCCTCTCTTGGCAGCAGCTGCGGCTTTCTTCTGAGCTGCCTTCTTCTTACTGGCGTCGGACACCATCTCTTACCTGCATAGGAACCACAACTACTCCATATTAGACCTCCAAATCTATTTATCATTTTTTTTTTACTCCAAAGTGGAAAAATCACGAACCTTTGAGAAGAGAGGAGCAAGGACGAAGATCGGAAACCTGTAGAAACAATGCGACAAGAATAAAGATCGATACGCTACTCGAGCTCTCGTATCGGAGTGACTGTAAGACTCCGAGGCAGACGAGTTAATATAAGAAGAGGAAAATTCTACAAGCGGTGGCGAACCACGGCAGCCCAGAAATGGGTAGGAACCAAGGTCGGTGTGATTTTTCGTGTACGGTCGACACGACGTCGTGTGATGCTCATCTGCCAGTTGTGGGCTTTGTGGCTCAGATATGGACTTCAGCGGATCTCGTGCATAAGCACCCAAAGTGAAGCAGGCTGCTCCTGATATCGGCCCACTGCATCCAAAGAAAACTGTCTAATATTCAGGCCCAAAAGCCTCCTGAAGGGCCGCTTCTTGTCCTTCCTTCATATCAAATTATCAATAGTCATATTTATCCCAAGAAAATACTATCAATAGACCTAGCCGGCGCCTCTCTGATAAAAAAAACTATTATAAAGGCTTTATTTTTCATCGTATTTAGAGCTCAAATTCCGAATAAAGTATATGTATATTAAATGAATTATCACTCTTATCATTACTTAAAAAATATCAATGGACATAGTCAAAAGAAGTATTGATTTTTATTTTATTTTTAATTTCTTTTGAGGCAGTCTTTTAGATAAACTTACATCGTATGCTATAAGGATAAGCTACTACTGAACTGTGTAATAAGGGTTGGCATATGTTGAGTTGCATTTTGAAATTTGATGGCTTTATTTTAGAATCCTTTCAAGGGATTCAGTGTTGAGAAAAGGCCATCAGAATATGCCAAATACCAGAGCGCAAGCCCCGCGGCAATGCCACATGCGATGGACTAAAGCAAGACTTGGAACAAAGGCATAGATAGCCCATGTGAACTTTCCTTCAAGTACGAACCAAATGGCTTGCGGCACCTAGGGGTGGCGCTTAAGAGGGATAAAGAAGGGTAACCACACTGTCAAAATTTTTAAAACCATACATTAATATCATGAGATTATACAACTTCTTAAGAAAAATCACATAAGTCATTTGTTTCCTAAGTTTTTTATTTAAAATTTTAATTCAAGATTTGCCATTATCCTACTGTTTTACTTCCATAATTTAGATTCACAAAAGATCAAAGTCTTCATACAATATCACTTTCTGGTGTAATAATTCATAGCATTTATAATGTCAGTGTGTATAATCACAACCTTTGTTCGATTTCTAAAAATAATATTTACCATAAGAAAAAAATTTACTAATATTTTAAACCTCAACTACTATATATATATATATATATATATATAGTGGAGATAAATTGACATCACTCTAAATATTACATTCTTACACTAACTTTTAATCATTGATTTTATCTGCATCTAATGGTTAAAATATAACCATTTATTAGTGGAGTGCATTATTAATGAAGAGAGAGAACATGTAATCAGAAAATAGTTAATTGTAATTAGTAAATTTTTTCTAATTATTAAAATTTTATAATTTTTAAATATATATTTGTTATCTTTAATATTCTTACCTATTTCGTAAAATAAGTTAGAGAATAGATATTTGCTTTTTACAATTGATGTATGTTTTTACTCATTGTTGACAATATTTTTTTAAGTATGCCAGGTTATTTTAAAATGAAAAATAAAAAAAATGCAATGAAAAATTTTGGTAGTTTGTACATAACATATATGTGCGACAGTATGAGAGCAAATGACCTTCAACGTTTTCGTTTAAAAGAAAAGGTAATAGATTTATTGAAAAAAATAATATTTGTATAACTAGCAAAATCGTTCATCTTTTTTTTTATTTGAAAAAATAAAAATAAAATCCCCTTCCACATATTAGAAAAATGCTACCAGCAATGCGTAAGAATTTATATTACTTATAAAAAAAATTATATGCTTTAGATTATTTTATCAAAAAAATATGAGTATTATGAACAACAAATGTATGTAGTAAAATTTCAATAATTTTTTAGTGAAAAATCGTTTTAAGGAAGACTAAATTCTTTTAATCATAAATTTCTTTTACAATAAATAATGATTTATTTATGTTCATTTATATTTATATTTTTATCAATTAAAAAAAATTATTAATTGTAATTGACTATTTTCTGATTATATGTTCTCTCTCTTCATTAATGATGCACTCTACTAATAAATGGTTATATTTTAACCATTAGATGCAAATAAGATCAATGGTTAAAAATTAATGAAAGAGTATAATATTTAGAGTGGTGTCAATTGATCTCCACTCATATATATATATATATATATATATATATATGAGTCACTTTAGATGAAGAGTGTTAATCTGCACTTATATATTAAGTTTGTGTTGTATTAAAAACTAATAACAATTTAAATAAACTTAATTCAAATTGATCTGAATAATAATTATATTGTATTAGGTCAATCCATTTATTTAAGGAATTAGGTTGGATAATCTATTTGACTTATTTAATAATTTTAATTAATAAAAATTATATAATAAAAAATATTTTTAATCATAAATAAAATAATTTTTTGAACTTTAATTACATTTTATTAAAATGTGAATTTTATATTTTTATTATATATTACTATTTATAATTTAATTATTAATTATTTTTAAATGATATTTTTAAAAATTTAATATAAATTCTTAAACAGATTAACATGTAAATTCATTTATAACCTTAATCCAATTCATTTATTATTTATATTAAACGAATTAACCTAATTAAAAGTCAAACCTGTATAAACTTATTCAAATTTGTATAAGGATTTCGTATTCTTGTCGTATAAAAAATTATCACTCTTATTTTAAGGGAATGGGCATATGAGATAGAATCAATGGTTGTTTAATTCGCAAATGTTCTATGCAAAGTTGAACTTTCCATGAAGTAAATAAGGATTGAATTATTTGATTAGTCACTATGTAATAAATTGAAGAAAATAATCACAAAATATAAAAAATAACTTATCCCCTCCTCCCTTAATAAATTCTACTTTTTGTATTTTTAACAAATAAAAATACAATATTACTATTATTAAATTCAATTAATGATAACTTTACCCTTTTATTCCATCATAACGGTCTTGGATGAACATCGAAGACCTCTTCTTTCACTTGCTGTTATTTTCTTGTTTGGCTGTGTACGACGTGCTCCCAGCCTTTCAAAAGGTATCATCAGTCTCATATCTTTTGATGTTGTCTTTAATTAAGCTACTTGTGTTGTTACCACCTTATATAGCCAAATTCATATGGTAGAGTCTATCCGAGCAAAACTCCAAGTTGGCACTGCAAATGCATTAGCTTTCTTCTTACCTGGTGCTATAAGTCGATTTGCCAAAATCTTGCGTATTACAAGATCTATTATAACTTTGTAAGTGCTGCTGTTGGAAATGCAGAAGCTATTCACCAAGCAATTAGAGGTCTGATGGACGGGAGAAAAAGAAGATGAGATTGATTAGTACTACAAATTCTCATGTTTCTTTTACTGTAATTTTTGTTTTAAAATAGAAGTTAATTTAAGTAACTTTGAGCTTAGTCAAAATTTTTGCCTACCAACTAAAATAAAAGTCAAGAGATTTTAAGAGTACAATTAAAACAATAAAATGCAACTTATCCTTTAGACGGTACAATGTGTAAAAAAAATATAAAATTATAAATGATGAGTTAATTTAATGCTATTTGTAAAAAAAAATAAAATCATGTGTTAAAAAAATTATGATGCAAAAAATACTATGTATATGATTTCAAAGAAAAGAGACTAAAAATAATTAAAATTTATTAATATATATTATAATAATTTTAAAGATATATTAATTATTGTATTAATATTTTTTGAAAAATTTTAAGTTAAAGCAAATAAAATATAAAAAATTAACTTTTAACAAGTATTACTTTCTCTAGCAGTACTGTGGATCCCAAAGGAAAGAGCCAAATTTGTATTTCGAAAATATCTCATCCATTTGATTAATATGTAAGTGAGCCCTTCTTAATCATTCACGTGTCCTTTTTTTTTATTTGGGCACAAATTCGTCTTTCAATATCAGGTCTTATATTATTTTTTTTTAATTTCTTAGTATTAATCAAATAATTTTTAATATTTTTCAAAAAAATTACATAAAAAATTATGTTTTAAAAAAAATTTGATTTTTCATATAAATGAATCAAACAACTCCATGGCGTTTAATCAAAATGGCTATCCGGTAGTGTGAAAAAGTCAGGGAGAAGCGGATCAGTATTTGACATTGCCGCGTTATAGCAAGGACAATTGGTCTGTGTTTGTGGTGCCCCTGGATACGCATGGCCACCTGAGGGGAAAAAAAGCGAAAGGAAATTTCATACTTGCAAGGGTACTCCCCATCTTAAGGAGCCAACAAAAACGACTAGGGGTGGACTTGAAACCATGTCTCTTGGTCATCCTCGTGGGCCCGCTTATGTACGGCAATCTTCAATTTTTCTGCATGAAAATTCTTCAAATCAAACTCTAAAATTATTGGAGTGAGGACACTTAAATTCCACTAGGCTTGAAAGCGACTGGCCTCCCAACAACGGCATCTGCATTTAATCGGTCCTCCCTCTCTATTTTATTCAAAGATTGAGATCCTGGCGGTTGAATTATACATTTTTTAAAATTGCAATATTTTCAAAAATATATTTTTTTAAAATATGATATTATTATATTTCATTTATTTAAAAAAATTTCTAAAATATTACAATATTATATTTAATTAATAATTTTCACATTTTTAAAATTTTGTTAAATTATAAAAAATATTCTCTTTGAAATTAAATAGTTAATGATGAAAGAGTAATAGTGGAAGATGATCAACAGTGATAATTTTCAACGTTAAATAGAGGTTAATGCAAATTACTAATGATAGGTGATAGTGACAATGATTACTTTTGATAAGCAATAAATTATGGTTGATGTTAATCATTAATAATAAATAATAACTAATGATGAAGCGGTAACAACAATGAGAATCATTTACAATGAATGATGGATAGTGAGTAATAGTAATAGTGAATTATAGTAATGTGGTTGGAAGGATATATAAAATAATTTATTTATATTATTATAATATTCTCATATCATAAGAATATAAGATATTTATTTTTTGTGAAAATAGCTTAAAAGAAAATTAGGTAAAAATATTTTAAAAATTATTTTTTAAATTGAATGAAAAGAACCTTCTATGCTCATAAAATATTTTTTAAAATGTGGAAAAAAAATTTACAAACCAAATGCAGGATTCAACATCTCAAAAAATGATTTTATTTATAAGATTATTTGTAGACATTGATATTTATGTATATATTTTAATCTCAAAATGTTTATTCATTCTTGCAATTAAAATATTGTTTTCTTAAGATAACTTTCAATTCATTACCTGTTTGGCAGATCAGCCAGCCATTAATTCAAGTGCCTTTATGAGTAAAGTAAGAACTTTGTCAAGCTGCCTTATAATTGTGTCTGCTTTCTGTATTCTAACTTTGGAAGAAAATTTTTGCCTAAGCAATCAAATCATCCAGAGCCACGATGCACTTTGGAAATTCCACGTTCCAACACTCATTCAATAGCACAACTTTTTCTACAAATTCCACCAGCAAATTCGTCCTACAACTTGCTCAATTTCACACCCATCTTTGCTTCAATGATTTGATAAACTAATATAGCTTTCAATCCATGAGATCCTCCCCATCCTGAAAAAAAAAGGACTTTGACCCATGATTTGTGTCGGGTTGCGCCATCGTCGATTATAGAATTCACCTGTCTTTCTTCGTTAAGATAAATTGGTTGCAATTTGATTACTCAAAATTTTCTCCCCTAGTGATGATAACTTTATTTGAAGTTTTTCTACTGTTATTATTGTATTACATGGAATGTTTCAATTATTAATACGTTGGTTACATATAATTGATTGAATTATGACCCATAAGTATTTTTTTTAAGCTTAAGTAATTTGCTTTCTATCATTCCATTTTGGTCGTTTATTTACTTGTAAAATAAAAGTGAAAGAAGAGAAATTTTTAAATTTAAATTAAAGAAAATTAGATAAAAAATTTAATTTTGAAACAATTAAAAAATTATAATCACGTATTTTATCTTTAATTTTTTTTTCGTTCCAATTCTTTCTTCAAGAGAACATATTAAACTTCAATTTCCTTTCATTACCATTTTCCTTTTTTTTCCTCATCTAAACAAAGTTTTGGCTTAAAGATGTTTAAATATAAGACTTTTAATATATTATTTAAATCTTTTACCGTTAGAAATTATTAATGCTACCCCAAACATTACAACCACGTGAGATTCAACTGTGAAGTTCATGACAATAAATTTTAACTTTTACAAGGTTTAGGGATGTAATTAAGTTAAGCAACCTATAAAAAGTTAAACAACTTAACTTAACCTATTTAGATAAATAAATCTTATTTATTTATTTTTTTAGATTTAACTTATAAATCTATCAGGTTAGTTTAATATGTATATATATATACAAATACAAATTATACATATATAATAAAAATATTTTAATACATATGTTTACATATATAGATCTAACTAGGTAAGTAGACAATTTTAAACTTTAAGAAGGCTTTAGCCTATTAACAATTTGAAATCTTATTTATAAAAGTTAATTTTTAAATAGATTAATAACTTAAGTTGGACATCTTTAATATGTTAGACTGAACTTGAATCTTGATTTGATATAGGCTATCAAAATAAGTTTAGGCCAGACTTATTTAAAGTAAAACCTAACTAAATTTAATCTATTTACACTGCTAATCAGATCTAGTTTATATTAAACAACTTAATAAGAATTGTGCTTATTTGACATAATCAATCACCAAGTCATGCCAAAATGTATGGTGGATATTGGCTAAAAATTTTGATGGGGCAAAAATCTTATAGGAGTCAAATAGTTTATATAAAAATATTTTTAAAAAAAATCACTTAATTACATGATATTATGGTATTGAAATTTTTTGTGATTAAGGCCTACCTTGTTCCCTTAAATGCTCTACTACTATCAGCATGACATTCTTGTATCGTTCTAACCAATTAAACACATGTACACTCAACATTAATTCAAAATTCTCATGAAATATCATACTTTTACCTGCAAATGATTAAAGGTATATTCTTTCCAAATAGATTCACTTATTATTATAATCATTTTGTGAATTTTTAGTCCAAATGACTATGTTGAAAATGAAGGCATCAACTTTAATTAAAGAATGCAAGCTCAATACTAGCTGGCAAATGAACTCAACTAAAATTGATTACTTTGACACTTGGCAAATGAGGATTTTGGCATGCTAAGAAGGATGCTAAGATAAGTGTTATGAGAAAAAATGGTTACTCAGTGGTTACTTTAAGTGGTTAGTAGACTGAAAAAGTAGTTACCAAGTGGTTAGTAAAAGTTAGAAGAATCTTTCTTAGTAGACACATGTAACCTTAAGTGCCTTTTTATTAAGGAGGAAGTTATTTAGGATAATTTTTTGTACTTTTAATTTTAAGAAAGAAAAATTGTTTGCCTTCATAGTATAAATAAAAGTCGAAAAGAAGCAAAATAGGCCCTTAGCCATTCAACTTCAATTGAACAAGCCCTCCCCATATACCTCTTGGCATTTTATCAACCAATTTAGCATTCTATCAATTTACTTGTAATTTTCATTTTAGAACTCCTTCTTCTTTGTCGTAAGTATGCCATTGAAGTCCTTGCGTCATTATGCTTTTTTACACTCTCATCAAATTTATAATAGGAATTTGTAGTTCCATATTATCTCATTTATAATTATCCTCTTAATTGTGATTATCCTTGTCTTATATGCTTTTACACCTCTATTTGTACTTCACATTGATTTATATTAAGGATTATAATTGTATTTTGTAAATTTTGAATTCCTTATATCTTTGTTGTGACTCCATTGTCAAAATTCCCATGCTTGGTGCTTATTTGCACTTCTACCTTAATCAATAATAAGAATCTGCAGCTTATTTACTTGCATTTTATTTACATTGTTGCTTTTTTTTATCTATAAAAGTTTAAATTTTACTTATTTGTTATAAGGATCCTATAAGCAAATTCATCTAAATAAAAAACTTGCATAAGTTAAGAATATAAAAAACATAATTTCAAGATAAACAACTCACATATATTGGCTATAATAATTAGAAAAAAGGTTTGATCTTCCCTAACTTCTTTACAAGTTACAATTGATGGGGCATAAAAACACTAGAATTCCTAAAATGTTTAGTTTACAATTGAGTATAAAGTGTCTAAGGGAATCTAACCTAACTAAGTGAGAAAATCCTACAATACTTATCCATCAAAAGCCTAATAGGTTAAAGGTCTACACTTGCTATTGATCACACTAGCCTATCAAGTGTTTTCAATCCTTAAAAGTGATTGCAAAATTGAATCCAAAATTATAACTCTAGAATCAAATATAGCTTATTTAAATAAAGCAAAAGATTCAATTAATGGTAGTCTAATAAAAAAAATTCTTACATTCTCTCACTTAAATAATATTAATTATAATTACTTTAATTTATAAAATAGTTTATTTAGAAGAATAACTATTAGGCTAAGGAGTAATTTTAAATACATGAAGTCAAAATTTTAAAAATACACCGCCTTAGAGATAAACACCTAAAAATTTGACAAAACTTATATAGTCAATTATATTGAATCATAATGGCAATTATATTCTTTAATAATGCAAGACCTTTCATGCTTATGAAATATTATAAACTACACAAACTTAGTCACTAATATGATAATATAGCATGAAAGATAATATAAAAAAATTGTGATCAGATCATGCTCATCTCTAATGTCAATCCTTGATAATTTCTTAAATAAACTCAAATAGCATGAGAAATTAACTAACAATATGAAAAGCTAGATTATTTCATAAATCCTAAAATGTTATCAATTTTAAAATAAATAATCGAGCTCAAAGGAACTAATGACTGGCACTAAATCTTAACCCTCACAAAATTGTAACAATCTTAGTATATTAAAATTAGATAATGCATGCATTAAGTAGAAAATATAAATTTATAATCAATGTACTAATAATTATATGTGAAAATATAACAAGGGAACATATATTAAAAATTATATAAAAGCTAGTCATTTAAATGTAAAAGACTCTTACTAACCCAAGACATCAAATGAACATAAAATTCTTATGTTTTAACATGTTTTTAAAAGATTATAGGCTTAAGTCCTATAATCATGGAATCTACTAACATAACATCTATATTAACATGCTCTACCCTTATGTCTTATTTCTTCACAAGATCTCTAATCATGAAGTATTTTAACTTCAAATTCTTAGGTTCATTAAAACTTTTATTATTTATGGTGAAGAAAACCACAGCACTATTATCACAATAATGTTTTAATGCTTAAGCAGTATAATCAATAATATATAATCCTGAAATAAAATTTCTCAAGCAAACATTTTATGAAGCAGCACCATAATAGGCAACGAATTTTGTTTGCATGGTGGAAGAAATTGTCAATGTTTGCATGGCGAAAGAAGTTATCAATGTTTGTTTAACACTTTTCTGAGATATAACACATCCAGCCATCTTGAAAATGTAACCTAAAATAAATTTCATCTCATTAAAGAATTTAGCAAAATCTTGAGTTTGTATACCCAATTACTTCTAAGTTATTAACCTTATTGTAGATAAGCATATAATTTTTGGTCTTCTGCAAGTACTTATAACTCTCTTAGTAGCACATCAATGATCTTTTTTAGGGTTAAATAGATACTTACAAGAACATTAATCACAAAAGCTAATTTGATGTTGTGCAAATTTAGGCATACATCAAACTTCCATGTTGCATTTGCATATGGAACATTTTGCATTAACTATTTCTTTATCTCATTTGTTAAGTACTACTTTTTACTAAACTTAGTCACCTCTGACAACTAAAACATCCCTGGCTTTAGAGTTCTACAGTTTAAATCTTTTAAGAATTTTATCAATATACTTTTTTTTAGAAAATCCCAATAAGTTTTGAGTTCTATCTTTATGAATTTTTATTCCTAAAATAACAATACCTTGCCAAGATCCTTCATGTCAAAAGTTCTACATAATATTTATTTAATATCATGTGGTAGTGCTAATTGTTACTCACTAATAGAATGTTATCAATATGTAATGCAAGGAAAATAAAACTATTTCCACTACCTTGCAATAAATACTTAATCAACCTTATTTTTCAGTGAATTTTATAGATATAATCAACTCATCAAACTTTAAATACTCTTATCAAGGTGCCTATTTTAGACTATATATTATTTTTTATAGCTTATACATCATGTGCTCACTTCCATTTACCTAAAATTGCTTAGTTATTTCATGTATACATCTTCCACAAGTTCACTATTTAGAAAGGTTATTTTAACGTCCATTTAGTGAAGTTCTAAATTAAAATATGCAACTAAGGCTATAATAATTCTAAATATGTCTTTAGAATTAATTAGTGGAAAGGTATCAGAAGAGTAAATTTTCTCTCACTGAGTGAAACATTTAACTACTAATCTTGCTTTAAATCATTTAATTTTTCCATTTAAGTTTTTATTAGTCTTGTATACTTATTTACAGCCAAATGCCTTACAATTCCTTGGAAGCTCAACAAGTTCCCACACTTTATTCTTAATCATGGATTGAATTTCTTCATTCATGGCATCCACCTATAAATTAGATTGTTAACTATTCATTACTTGATTATATGTATCCAGATCAATAATATCCTTAATGTTATATTCACTCCCTCCAAGATAGACATACTAATCATTTAAATTTTTTGTCATTTTTGGTTTAACTGACTTTTTAAATGGAATATACTCTGTAAGTTTAGGATCATCAGTAGGAACAATTGCAAGAGGCTCTATATTTTGGTTAAGCTCAATATTTTAATCATTTATGTCTTAATAAAAAATTGGTAAAGGCACAATACTCTCACTAGTTAAAACTAATGGAATAGTGATAGAAATTAGTTCATTTTTTTTCAATGTACCTCAGATTTTGTGACAAATCAGAAACATTAAGATCAAGAAATTTAGTAGTCATGGACTTAACTATTTTTGTACCTCCTGCAAAGTGGTAAAACTTATATCTTTTTGCATGATTTGGATACCCAGTAAAGTAACAACAAACGAATCTTAGATCAAGTTTTTTTATTGATAAATCTTTAATCTTCGCCTTAAAAAGGTAACTCTAAATCTAAAAATGATTTAAGCTAGGTTTTCTTATGGTTCAAAGCTCAAAAGATGTTTTAGGTATTAATTTGCTAGGAATTCAATTAAGAATGTATAAAGCGATTTTAATAGCCTTACCTTAGAGAAATTCAAATAAATTAGTGCCACTTATCATATTCTTCATTATATCCTCAACAATCTAATTGCATCTTGCTGTAAGTGGCATTTTACTCAAGACCTACTATACATGCTATACTATGGAACAATTTCACATTTCTATAAAAACTTGGTAAAGGATCCCGTGTATTACCTAAACATATTATGTTTGCTATAATATTTACACCCCATTTGGGTTTCACAATCTTGGTAACTTTTCCTAATTACTTTTCAATCTCAATTTTGAAATTGAATTTCTCATGTACATCAAAATTTTCTTTCATTAAATAAAGATAGTTATTTTAAGAAAATTCATCAATGAATATGATAAAATAATGATAACCATAAATAGTAGAAAAATATAGTCTAAATACATTGATACGAACTATCTAAAAGATCATAATTACAAAGTTCTCAGTGATGTATTGTTTTCATTGAGATTGAATCCAAATTACAGTGTAATTTTCTTATTTCGAAATAAGAATAAGCTAGGGTAATGAACTTATAATTTATATTCTAATAATTGAGTTGATTCCATGATTATAAGTTCATTTAATACCTTTCTTTTTAGTCTTAGTTAACTTACTCCTGATACAGCTTACACATACATCTATATCACCAAAATTTAGGGAAAGAAAATATTATCTCTAATTAACCTCCCCACTAGTTCCTTAGATATATGTCTTAATCATCTATGCCTATAACACCTAATGATATTTCCTTAGTTATAGGTCATTTTTGAACCATATTTTTAACATTTAAAGAAGTATAAAGACTATCAAAGGCTAATAACAACCTATATAAACCACTTTCAAGAATGATAAAACTAATGGACTCAGAATGTAATAAAATGTCAACTTTTTCATTTTAAAAATAAAATTATATCCAAGTTTATGCAAAAGAGAAATTAAAATTAAATTACATTTAAAAGAATGAACATAAAAGATATTATTCAATGTAATCTCAACAAAGTTTTTTAAATATAAAATGACATCTACTATGCATTTAAATATAACTTTAAAATCATTCCCTACTTTTAAGTAGGGTTGTTTAAAAAATGACAACCTGAACTTGACCCACCTAACTCGAATAGATTTTAATGATTAGGGTTAGGTTAGATCGTGCTAACAAGCTTAATTAGGCTAAAATAATGATTTAGAGTGGGCTTAGTTAGGTGGGCGCGGGTTATGGAATATGAACTCATTAAAGCCCAAACTTGCCTGAGTCCATTGCATTTTTTTAAAGTTAAGCAATTCAAAACTAATATCATTTCATATGGCAAATACAATGTCATTTCAGTTTGACTATATAATAATAAGGCATTCCAACTAAGGACACAAACCCTAGTAGCCAGACCTCTTTCTTATTGCTTTATAATCTAAAACCTTAAGTAACGCTGCTCTATACTTGTTTGCAGTAGCCAATAGGTTCCCTTGGTTCTATCTTTCAGTCTCTCTATCTCTCATAGCAAAAATCACATAAAGGATAAACAAAATAGCTAGGTGATGTGCTTATTTTTTAGTTTTACTAATTTTTTCTTTGAGATATTGCTATTTTGTTTAAGGTTAGGAATTTGTTAATTTATTAACCTATCACAGCTCATAGATTCAAGTTTAAGTAAGGTGATCTTGTTTAGTGATAGAAAAGCATGACTAGCTAATTAGTTCAATTTTAAGTTTACAATTTGCTTCAAACAAATTCCCTTAGCTCCATTTCTTAATCTCCTAATCTCTCATAGGAAAAATCACATGAAAGATGGAAAAAATAACTAATTAATGTGTTTTTTTTTCAATTTGATTAAGTTTTGCCTTTGAGATATTGTTATTTTATTTAGGCTTTAGCATTTGTTAATCTATTAACCTATCATAGTTCACAAATCCAAGTTTAAGTAATAATAATCTCATTTAGTGATAGAGAAGCATAACTAGCTAACTACTTTGGTTTTGGGTTTACATAGGTTATAATTCAAATTGAAAATAGTGTAAACTTTTTTCACCCAAGTTCACCATTTATTTTTGTTTTTTTATCATTATGTCCTTATTGTGAATGTTAGTCATTTGTTATCTTTAGGAAAGCTTAGATTTTAATTAGTTAGTAAAGTTTTCATTTGATCTTTAATTCCAAACTAAAGGAATTGTAAAGAAAGAACTAGCATAAATCTACTAATAATATAATTCAATGTGTAGATGATAACTAAGTTAATTTAATGCTATTAACCATAAGCAATTTGCCTTTTTTACTAATTAAATCAATTTATTTTGATTTGATTCAAATTAAATGAATTTTAGTTTACTCAATAAGCAATTTGTTATACTTTTCTGCTAGAACTAGTTTACTTTTTGGGTTATCTTAAACAATGTGTTGAGATTCATTGCAATCAATCAGTGGAGTTTTGTAGCCTTTTTGTTTGATTTTGCTTACTCAATACGCCTTGTATAGTTTCTTTTCATGATTTAATTATGTAGAACTTACCGATTTTCTTATTTACCTTCATGATTGCTTGCTTGCTTCCTTTCCATAGACTATGTTAAATGTTTAATTGTGACTACAATAAAGAGCTTAGTGTAGTGTAGAAGCACTTTAACAATTGAAATTCAATGTTAATTGCATTTATTTGGTTGTTTCAATTCACATCGTCTTTACATGCTTACACTCCTGTCTTTAAGTCATATGTTTCTTTTCCTTTTATTTGAACTAGTAAGTTATGTTTTACTTATTATATTACATATTGTTGTTATCTTCTCTTATAGATCCTTAGCTTTAATTTGTGCTTGAAGAATATAATAAATGTTTTGTGAATGAAACATTTACTACAAAAAGTTAACTTAACTTATGATTTCCTGCTCATAAATCATGCTTATTAAGCATTGAATACTCTTGAATTGCTATATGATTATTATGATGCATATATTTTATATTTATAGATTGAATTATGAATGGTTATCAATTAGATAGAAGGGTATTTTCTAAAAGTTAACCTTGAATACATGTTAAAATAGCCAAAAAAAGAATAATGATATATTATTATATTATGCTTTGGTACTATTTTCTTTGTTAATTATTGAACCATTTATCTTTGATAAACATCGTTATAGTTAGTCTTTGGTGAGTTTTCCTATGTCTAGTTGGTGATTGGTTTAGTTTTCATAATAAGTTTACTAAGATAGTTATTTTCTGTTTGATTAGTTTGGTCTTATTTCAATCAGTGTGTGCTTATGCTTTGCAAGACATCTTATTGCTCCATTAGTTGCTTATATATGTTATAATATTATAAGATTGCATATTGTGGTTTTCAAAAGACATGGTAAGCCTATTGATTTTTCTATAAAGTAAAATAAACATAATCTTTAGGTATAAGATATTGTAATATTTTAGTATATTTTCTTCTTTCTTATATGTTTTGTTTCCTTTACCCTTATCTAGTCTTGATTCCTCTATATTTAACTATAGATTTATTTTTTATTGTTATGCACAAAAGATCATTGATAATAGCAAGGTTCCTTGCATTTGATGATTTTAAATTTTTAACCAAACTCTAATGTGTTAGTTTCTCAGTAGTAAATATGTCTCTAATTGAAATGAATTCAAAATCTAGACTTCTTAGTCTTCTTAATTGAGTAAAAGAATAGTAAGTTTGAATACTTTAATCTTTTCTGATAAAGTAATGAAAACATCATTGTATCATCTATATTTTTTAATCCATAATACTTAAAGAATTTGTAATGGGTCTTTAATCATTTGGTGTGTAAAATCCTTGCAAAAAATTGCCATATGTGGTTCACTATTCTAAATTTTAAAGCTAATTTATATGCTTACATAAAAGTTTTATTATTATATTTATGCATTATGAGTTCTTTCATATTTTTTTGTATTAAAGTTCTAATAAATTAATTCTGATAAAGAGTTGTTTTTATTTATAATACTACTTTATAGGTCATTTGGCTTATTAATAACATATATTAGTGATGATAAATGGTACTTGGGCTAATAAATATTTTATTTTTATGGGCCTTAGTTTGGCTTGACTCATTTGAACCCATTTTATATGTAATTAGACATGTATATTTATTATATTAGCTTCCTACCAACTTTATTTCTCCATAGCAATTTTATAACTATCATATCCCTTGTTATTTATTCCTTTTGTTATGTTTTTAGTGCTTTTCCATATTAAGTGTGGTTGTTTATTTTTGTACTTGGTATTAATTATAATGGGCTAACCTTGCGTATTATTTGTCCTTTGAACCTTTCTAAAATGGTTATAATCTAGTTCAATAGAACAAAGTGAATCTATGAAATGGTTCTAATTCAATTTAATAAACACAAAGTAAATCTATGCATCTAGTAATTATTACTAATGTAACTAAATAAGCTCATTACATTATATCTCTAACAAGCTAAGAACTTCCATGGGACTTGCTTTTTGGATCATCTTGACACTGAAATTGATTTTAGTATTCACCTAATTAAAAATTACAACATATATTCACTTTTGCTTTATTACTTTCTTTTGCCATAAATTGTCTTATTGATAGGTAAAGAGACACTATTTTTATGTTATATTTCTTTTATTTGGCCTAAGACTTTTTTTTAATTGATATTCTTGATAAATCCTAAGAAAAGGTTATTATTTAATTGATATGATTGTCAAATTTGCTTTTTCTAAAGGCTTTGTTATTTATATTCCTTTTTTCTGCGTTTTAGTTAGATATAGTTATCTGTTCATAAGTGGGAAATATTAAATTGTTAAAACTTCACTAATGTAATAAATCATGTTATTTACATGCCGTTTATATGTGTAGCAGTGAACAAGTGGCAGTTGTAGCCATCGACACAAATGGCTAGTTTTTCAAAAAGCATGGTGAGAAAATGCCATTGTTAATTAAACATTAATTTAGTTCTTGGTAGGTTACTAAAATCATAATTAAATATGTGTAATTGGTGCTTAAAAGGCCAGACTATCCATTCTATGTATGTAACTAGTGAAATGAAAACATTGCTATTGTATTAGCATATTAATTAGAAATATGAATAACAACTAGGAATGTCATATAATCCTTACCATTTTGTGTTTAAAATTAAACCATTGTAAAATCAAAAGTATTAAACAAAAATTAGAATGTGATTACAAGATATTTTAAGAAATTAAAGATGTGAAATTATGAAAGTATATGTATAGAATTATTTTACTTAAGTTGCACAAGCAAAGGCATGACATAGCATTAATAGTTATATGAATTGAATTGTGTTATATTTCAATCAAATTTAGTTGTTCTTAGGCATATATAATTAATTTACATAATTAAATGTAATTTTTTTACAGTAAAGGTTTAAATGGTTTCACATAAAAATCATTTACCATGTAGCTTACATCTTCTATTAAGGAAGTTATAAATTTGGAGCATTTCACCATAAGTTATGGGTAAGATATACTTGTTTTGCATTTAAAAAAAAATAAAATTAATATTTAGTTTAAAATTTGATTTAATTATTTTCTTTTTGTTTATTATTATTATGAGCTAATTTAAGAATTTTTCATTTTTTTGATTGAAACATTGATGTGATTGATTTATATTATGAATATCCATTATTATTGTGTGTTCTCAATGTTTCTTTTTTCTTTAATATTATCTTTTATTTATTTTCTTTGTATTCAATAATACAATTGCCATTTATTTTAAAGTATTTTTTATTGTTTTGCTTATTGTTTGGTTAAGTAGATTTCATATGGGAAGGTAGACCTTAATAATTATCTAAAGTTGTGTAAAGAATTAAAGATCACAATTATCAAACAATTCAAAGAGATCCCAAGGAGAAGCATTCAATCTCTCATTTTTTGTTACTCTATTCACCAAAACCCTAGGAGGCATTTTCTTCAACAAGTAATTATGTTTTGCCCCTTTGTTAGATTTATTATTTTGTAAAATCAAGCATTACATGTTAATTTTTGATTGTTTGTTATGTTCATGTCCTTTTATATAAAAAAATTCTATAAATTTCTTACTAATTTTTTTTTGCAATATCATTTTCAACTATTTAAGAATTCATAATTTTTTTCTTCATCTAATTTTGTTTCTATTTTGAATTCATTTTGCAATTTAATTCATGTTATTTATTGTTTTAGAACTAGTGTGTTATGCAATTCAAATGCATTTTGTTATATTGCTAAAAATTGGATGTGTTTTCTACTGTATTATCATTTTTAAAATTTATGTCTATTGTTTAGCATGAAACTTGACATGTTTAGCTAGGTTTTGAATATAATTAAAATATTCAGACTATATATGCATTTGAATTATGTTTGATTTTACTACATAATTTTGGTTATTACTTATGGCTTCATGCTAATTCAAGAACACCATTTCTTTTTATTGAAAATTTTATCAAGTTTTATATAATGAAGCCGCAAAAAGGAAAGGAGGTTGTCTCTTAATCCACCCCAAAACTAGAAATATCTCAGCTTACAACGGAAGCTTAACCCTTAAACCTAATGAATCCTATGATGGATATTGCATCCAATTCAAAAGCCACCAAAATAAAAAAGAACACAAAATTCAAGGGTAAAGGAAAAGAGATCCCTATAAACAAAACTATTTAAATAAAATCGAAAAGGAAGCCTTCGACTAATGGAACTAGAAAAAAAGTAATGACAAGGGATCATTTCATACATATACCCAAGTTTAAGTAAAAAAAGCCCATGGCTACTTACAATTACTATAGAAAAAGGTATTTTTATAACCTTAGTTCATATGAGACATCTAGCATGAATAAGAATTTTAGGATATATCCAAAGTTCCCTTGTGCCTTATTATTTGATCTTTCTCAATCTATTTTATCATTTAAACTTAAAAAAAATAACGAAACTAATTTGGTTATTACCTCTCAAGTTTATGATAGGGAAATAGTTAGAAAAGCTTTAGTGGAATTTATCATTATTAATGAAGAATCATTTAAGGTTGTTAAGGGATAAGGTTTTAAACATCTATTAACTAAACTATAACCTCAATTTTATATTCCATCTAAATAAACTATGACTAAAGATTCTTGGACGATTTACATAGAAAAGAAAAGCAAGTTAAAAATTTTTTTATAAACTAATTGTTTAAAGGTATGTCTTACACTAAATTGTTGGATAAGCATCCAAAATCTAAATTACATGACACTTATAACACACTTTGTAAACAATAATTAGAACTTGCAAATGAGGATTTTTAAACTTCTACCTTATTCTTAATCATAAGGGAAAAATCATTAGGAAATAAGTAGAAAATTACTTACATGAATAGAGGGTTAAGAATGTTTTTACTATTACTATAGACAATGCATATGCAAATAATATTGTTATTTCCTACTTAAAGAAGAGATTTAAAATTTCAAATGTGTTGGTATTGGATGGTAATCATATGCATGTTTATTATTATGCTTATATATTTAATTATTAATGAAGGCTTGAAGGAATTGCATTCTTCAATTGTTGTAATTAAAAATGTAGTTAGATTTGACAAATCTTCTCCTTCTAGATTAGCTAAGTTTAAATGTTGTATCCAACAAACTAAGATTGAAAGTGCTAGCTTAGTCTATCTTAATATTTTAACTTGATGGAACTTAACATATTTAATAAAAGAATATGCCTTAAAGTTTTAAGAGGCATTTGAGAAGTTAAAGGAATATGAAATAAGTTTTAAGGATCACTTTAATGAAAAGACCATAGGACCTTCTTTTTTAGAAGATTGGAAAAATGCTAAGGTGTTTACCACCTTTTTAAAAATTTTATATAATGTAACCTTTGAGTTATCTAGTTCTTTGTTTATAATTTTAAGCAATGCATTTTCTCAATTTACATTAACTCAAACTGAATTATTGAAATGGAGTTCAAGTACGGACAATGTCTTAAATGCAATAGCTATCTAAACAAAGAAGAAATATGATAAATATTATGGAAATGTGCAAAATATAAATTCTTTATTATTCATTGCTAATATTTTAAACCTTAGGTATAAACTTGCCTACATAAATTGGTCATTTAATGACATCTATGATCCTATGACTATTAATGACCTAATTTATAAAGTGAAATTAGGCCTGCGACAATTGTATGAATGGTATTCTAAGGTTTATGAGAAAATGAATCAAGATAATGTAGTTAGTAGTGAAACTTCACAAGATATTAGGTATAGCCTTCAAAAGGAGATATATGTATATAAAGTTCATATAATAACATTTAAATCACATCTGAAAGTTAAAAATTCAATTGAAAGAAAAAATAAAGTTAAAAGATACTTGATTGATGCATGTGTTGATAGAGATGACACTTTTAATGTCTTAAAATTGTGGAAGGAGAATACGTTAAGATTTCATATTCTATCATTTATGACTAGAGATGTACTTACTATCCCTATTTCTATAATGGCTCCAAAATCAGCCTTTAGCACAAAAGGGAGAGTTTTAGTATGTTTAAGAGCTCATTATCTCTATAAACATGTGAAGCACTAATTTATTCCTAAAATTGGACCAAGCCTACTTTATTTCTAACTAAAGATCATGACTTTAAGAGTTTGAAAACTCTAAAAAAACTAAGAAGGATAAATGCATAACTCTATGAATTATTATTATTTTTCTATTTTTTAAAAGTATGATATTTTCTTGTAATTTTTTAGAGTTTAGAGAGGTTGTAAAATAACTTGTTGCTACAGAGTTGCAACTATAAGATAATAGTCAATAGTCAATGGCTGTTAGGTAGATTTAACTCATTGTATGTGTTTTTTAGCATCTAAACTAACTTTTTCGGTTATGCAAAATGCCATTGCATTATTATTACATTAAAAATGATGCATAATAATGCCTATCCCTACTATTTTGCTTGTTATTTTTTTATCTAATATGATGCACAATTTTAGGTGAGTTATTGATTTAGAGTCCTTAATTAGCTCTAATTGCCTAATTTCTAGTCCTAGAAGCTGGCAATGACAAATAAAATTAGCAACTAGTTATTATCTATTAATGTGTTTTCTTTTGATTTTTTTAGAATGCAAGTATTTGTGAGATTTGATTATGATCTAATTTAGACTTGTAATAAATTTTTTACACTCTTTTTATTATTATTTACATCGATCTAGGTTGTATTAAAATTTTCTATGTAAGTAGGCATTGAAGTTAACACTAGTTGGAAAAATTAGAAAATATGTATAGGCAATGATACTGCTATCTAGTATTTTTTTTTTTTTACTTTTTTGGGATGTAAATATTGTTAGAATGTAAAAAAATAAGCTAGTAGAATGATACCTTAGTTTAGCAATAAGCAACTTCATTCTTTTTTGTAAGTAAGGTACTTCTTTCTGTAAATAAAGGTGTATTTTTTTGGTAATTATAAGTATGGTCACAAATTAAGTCACATGTCATAATATGCTTACACATAAAGAAAGGTCACACATTGCTTCCAAATTTGCTATTTGAACAAATGCATTGTTCGACTAGGATAAATGGTTAATTATTTGTATTTTGGTCTTAATTTATCAATGTAAATTTGTATCTAATTGTATTTAATTTTATATAGTTTGATTTTTTTTTAAGATTTGGGCAATCTAGTCTAGAGTTTATACTATTTTTCTTATTAAAGAAAAGCCCAATTTTGAGTAAGGTCCAATCTAATAATAATTCAAACAATAGAAAAACAATAATACAATCTAGCCTAGCCCATTTATACTTGGTGAATCTACCTTAACCCTAAAAAAAGATCTAATAAAATTTTAGGTTAAATTGGATTTCTAAATTAAGGCCTCAACAGTATTCAGAAAGGTTGCTAAATAACCTAAACCTAGTACATGGACACCCTTAACTCTAAGCTTGGACTTTCTTTCACTTGATTTTTGCTTGCTTGTAAACCTCTATAAAGTAATTGCAATATGAGTTATGGAACCACTAATAAACCACTGGGAATCTATTAGAACATCAATTAAATTTGATTCAAAATAAGTTAAGGATAGGA
This sequence comes from Sindora glabra, assembly GCA_020226215.1. Lineage (NCBI taxonomy): Eukaryota > Viridiplantae > Streptophyta > Magnoliopsida > Fabales > Fabaceae > Sindora > Sindora glabra. The sequence continues at coordinate 44,062,538 of CM035226.1, forward strand.
TTTTCATTCTCGTTGCCATTTTTCTTCTCTAACTAAAACTTGAACTTATAGGTGACATTTGATTCATGGAATATTTTTAACATTTTTGGGAATGTTTTAAGGGAATATCATATTCCCATGTTTAATTCAAGTTTTGAAAAAAAAAATGCTCGGGAATGTTCCATTCCTTGGAATCTTTTTAACCCAACATTTTTTTAAAATATTCCCATAAAGGGGTGGGTATCTCAGATTCTCATAGAATGGGAATGTAATATTAAAACATTTCTAGAAAAATTTATAGTGAACTAAACATAAGAATATTACATGCCTATTAATTAAATTCTCAGAAATCACATTCTCAAGAATGTACACTTTCCTGAGAATGTAAGATCCCACGAACCAAATGCCACCATAGTACTTATTTCTTTTATGACCTTTCTAATGATAATGCTAACATTCTACATTTTTATGAAGATAACTTTTAAGACCTCTCACTTGTGGTTTATAACCAGCATTTTTATTATTATTGTTATCATGCCTCTAGGCCTTTTGAGACTTAAAAGGATTGTTCCTTGGAGCATGAAATTTAGGTTTCTTTTTCTTATTAATTTGGCTCTTGTTCGGTAAGGATTTTAATTAGGTTAAAAAAGTCCATTTTATTCTTTTCTTTCTTTAATTTTTCTTCCTCAACAACACACTAAGTGATGAGCTCATTAATAGTCCAAGGTGTACTCAAGGTTTTGTAGCCTATCTTGATTTGGTTGATTTCTAAAGGTAAGGAATTTAAGCCATATAAGACAAGGAAGGAATCAAGCAAATCAATTTTTAAGTCCTTCAATTTGGCTTGGAAGTGAACCATCTTAATGATTAAATCTCTCACACCACCAATGTCATCATACTTCATAGTTGTCAATTCCTTATTAGGCATCTAGACTGAACATAATTAGATACTTACTACCTTTGCCTGGTGGCATTAATAAACTCTTTAGCCTTAGTTGTCTCTAGCAATCTACTTAATAGATTTTCAAGAACATATCTTTTAATGGTGATGAGATCAAGCTTATTAGATCTCTCCTATTTTGTATAACAGTCTTTTTACTCTTTAGTACTTTTAAGAATGAATCCTGGCAACTCCTTTTCATGCAAAGCTAAATCAAGATTCATAATACTAAGAGCAAAATCTATATTCTATTTCCATCTCTTATGATTCGTACTGTTTAACAATTTAATAGCTGTAGCATTGATGTCCATTGGAAAAAAGAGAATGAAAGAACAATTAGAAATACAATATGTTAATTCTGAATAATTTAAATTTATCAATAATTATACTTAGGAGTATGTAAAATATCATTAGATTCTCCCTTTTAGGTAAAGAATGTAGTATATAAAAAAAACTCTAAAATTGAAACTAATTAAAATAATATACTATTATTGTAAATTTATTCCTTTTGGGTAAATAAAATTTACAATAATAAAATAAATTTAAAAATAATATTGCTTTAGTCAACTAATTTTTAATTACAATATGTAACAATTTCTTTGGGCAAGTCATTATATAAAATAATTTAAAAATTATTCTAATAAGTTCATTTTTAATTACAACTAATGCTTACCTTTTATGGTAGATAATTATGTGAAATAATTAAAAATTAATTTTATAAATATTTATTAATTACTTGAAGGCTAATGAATTAAAATGAATAACTTTATTTTAGTGATAATTATCTAAATCAACTTATAAATCTCCAAAAAAAAAATATTCAAATTAAGCCTAAAACCACACATTAAAATTATTAAAAATAAACACATGACTAATAATTAAGTGGTGTTGAACAATATGTACTAATACTAATCATTAAAATCATATTACATTGCATCATAATCTAAAGTTTTATGAATTTTGATACAAATTATTAAAAAAAAAAAATTTCCTATTTTTCTTCTAACTTCTTTAAGAAAGTGTGCATTTTAGGATTGTAATTTGAGAGAATAATATACATTAGTATGAATTTGGAAAATATTTTAATTTTTTTAAATTTCATAATTTATTTACTAAAAAATATTTTAATTGATTAAAAGGAATATAAATATGTAATAAATATTGATTGCAATAAAAAATAAATAAAATCAAATCAAATCAAAAAATAGTGTGTAAAGAAAGAATCATAATGATGAAAAAAATGTCATAAACCAATATTTCGATGGCAGCACCTGAACCCCACGCATCACTATAGATGCATAGGTCCCGCATGATGCAAATGGCATTTTTGACATGTTGACACCCTCGTTGAGTAGTAATGTAGTCCCCTTATTAATGGTAGACTGCAACTTTACTCCAAGCCAATCAAGGATATTTTATCAGTTGTAGCAATTTAGCAATTAGCGATGTATCATCTTTGATCACAACGAAACAATTTTTTACTAGAAGGAAAAAAATTAAGAGTCTATTTGTTTGTATTTTCTATTTTTTGTTCTTAAAAATAGTTTTATAAAATAGGTTTCAAAAATTATTTTTAAAAACAATCAAAATAAGAATGTGTTTAGTAAATTATTTTGAAAACAATCTTCAATTATAATACTCCCATTAATGAAATGTGTTTAAAAAATAGAAAAACAAAAATAACTTAAAGTTATTCTTTTTTTTTTGTTTTCTTATTTTTAAAACACATGTTTTGAAAATAATATCTAAAAATAAAAAGAAAAAAAATACTTAAACAAAAAAATTATTTTATTCTTTTGCTTTCAAAAATACAAAACTATTTTTAAAAACACAAATCAAACAGACTCTAAAGCTTTTGTTCATTATTTTGTACACAAACAATGAGGAAATTCTTGAAGCTGGAAATTCTTGAAGCCTAACTCTAAAATGACACTCGATGTGATGGTATGTCAGTTTAACAAAGGAATTTGCAAAATCCAACCTTGACAAAAGACTAACTCAATGAAAACTATTAAGCATTAAGAGGTTATCAAATATGATTAGTCTTCATTAAAAATATTTTAATCAAAATTAGTAAATTACATATAAATTTATCAATCTAATTATTGAATGATAAAAATATCAGGAAAAAAGTTTCAAATCACTTTTTAAAATATCCAACAAAATCAAGTAAGATTTATAATATTTGAATATAGTAACACTTCGATCTAAAATATCCTTTTATCAATTTCAAATAAATTTAACAATTATAGAATGTTGTAATTGTACAATCAAAGAATTATTAGATAAATAATCATATAAATCTTGATCATGAATAATATAAAATAGATAAAATTCATCAAACAAAAAATGTAATGATAATCATAAATAATTTGATAAAAATAATCAAAATAACAAAATAGATGATAACAACCATCTAAAAATACAAATCATATAAAGAAAATATGCATTTTAATTTTAAGTCTAGTATAGGTGGCTTTAATACCACATGTAAGCAAATTCATCTAAACAATAAACTTATATAGATTAAGAATAAAAAAACATGATTTCAAATTAAATAACTCAACTTTATTGACTATAATAATTAGGATAAAAGATTTAATTTTCCTTACTTTCTTTTACAACCACTATAACAGGAAAGTGCAACATTGATGATAACTTTAGCAACGACAAAAACCCGATCATCGGTGATGGTTTTATTAACAACATTATTGTTAGTAAAAAATAAAATAAAATGATGCTAATTTTTTTTTAGCTAGAAAAAATTAAGTGGGAAAAGACAATCTTCAATGACGACATTTGTCATTGGTGAAGATTTTAAACCTTTACCAATGACATTAGTTGTCACTGAATATTAAATAGAAAAAATCGATGACAAACAAAGTTTTTAGTGACAATAAATGTTGTCACTAAAAGTGACATCTTGTTTCTTGTGCCATTCTTTAACAATGATAAATATTATCAATGAAAATTTTTTATTTTTAGCGACAAAAATTATCGTCACTAAAAAGCACGGGAACAATTTCCTATGCCATCTTTAGCGACAACTTTGTCGTCGATGAAGAGTTTTAGTTTTTACTAACGAATTTTCAATGACGACTGATAAACTTGTCATCGTTGAAGAGTCTAGCTATAAATACGCCTCAGCGCTTTCGAAGTCTCATTTCGCGCAGTGATAGGGCAAGAGTAGAGGCAAACAAAAGACCTAAGGTAAGTTTTTGCATAAGTTTTAATTCTTTCTTAATTTTTTATTATAATTCATCTTTTATTTTTAATGTATTATAATTTTTTATTTGTATAATTTTAATTTATTAGCTATTATTGTTGTTCATTGTTGCTTGTGGTGGGTATTTCGAGACTATTTATTTAGTAGATATTTTTTCATTGAGGTATGTAAATTAAAATTTATACAATTTAATTATAATGTATAATTTATTATATGAATAGCTTGAAATAAATTTACTTATTTTGATGGTGTGATTATTTTAGTGTGAAATAAATTTTGATTAGTTTTATATGTTATAAATGTTAAATGTATTTATGTAGTTTTGTTTAAATGTAAAAGTTATAAATATACTTTTTGTTGTTATTTTATAACCCTTGAATTGTAATTTTGCATAATACAATATGTGTGTAAATTATTTAGCTAGATTAATATGAAATGTGATTGTTATGACATTTTGCTTACAAATTTTAAAATTTAGGATGATGTTTAGAAGAATGAAATTCTTAGTTACAAAATTCTTAATTTAAGATGTAATTTTGCATAATGAACTAATTAAAATTTTAATATAAAATATATAATTAATTAATATAAAATAAAGAAAATAAAATTTAAAATATTATAAAATATATTCAATATAAGATATATCATAATTTTAAATAAAAATTTAAAAAAAAGAGTTAAAACATTTGTACAAATGAAAACCTTATATTATTTAGGAATATAAAATAAAGATTAGAACTTAAGGTTTAAAAAATAATAAAATTTATGAAATAAGGATCAAATTTTATATTTTTAATAAAATTCAATATCTGAAGATTATTGATTCATCTAAAAGTGATGCATTTTAGTCATTATCATAATTTTATTTTACTATATATAGAGTAAAAATATTTTACACAAATATTTACCAATTAAATCTTAAAGTTTATGATTTATATTTTAGATACTTTTGTGAAAAGATGATATAAATATAATATATTTAATTTTATAGTAAATATATTTTTAATATTTTAAAATTTTAATATTCAAAGTATTAATCAAAATAATTAATTATATATTTTATTATTTAATAAAAATAATATATAAATTAAAATTTATTTATTAATTCATCTAAAATTTATCAATCTCTATTTAAAATTTAATATATATTTCAATTATGATTTTTTAGGGATATGTTTCAACTCTTCTGAAACTGTTTTTTATAATCTCTCATAATATCTATAATTCAAATGCCAATATTGTTAAGTTGTATATTATAACATGATATTACAATGAAAATATACTTAATAAGTTAGACATTTAATTACATATTTTATATTAAACTCATATATTAATCTCCAACTCACTTATTATTTTTCTTCTTTTTATTTTCTCTATTTTAAAATAATTTATAATATTTTATAAAAAAAGATCAAAACTTTAAATAAAATAAAGAAAATAAAAATTTAAATACTATAGTAAATAATATAATGCAATTTAAAATTATTTAAAATATTAAATAAGTTTAATAAATAATATTCTCTAATAAAAATTAGTTATCAATAAAATAACTAAGAAAAGTATAACACTTTATAAACTAATGAAAACCTTCACAAGTAGGGCATAATTAATAGCCTCACACAAATTAAATTTTGTGCAAATGCAATAAGATTTTAAATATTATAAAACTAATTCAAATTTAATTTGAATGAAAATGCGATAAGTATACTAATTTCAATACTCCATATTATACCATCTCAAAATTAATACCTGTCATAAAGTAAATATTAAAGACATATAACTTTGTAACTATACTTTAATAAAAATGTATAAATAGAAAAATTTTAAATCTTCGAATTGTATTTAATGAAGACTCTACAATGATATGGGTAGGAATTTCAAAAAGATTACAAGAATTTAAATTTTTATACTATTGAAATTTCTTATACAAAGTACAATCTATAATAATACTTATAAAATGTACATCTCATCAAGAGAGTTGAACTGTCATCTAATAAATATAGTAGATTAAGTTACAAAACTAAATTTCTAATTTGAAAATATTTTACAAAACTGACTTTCTAATTTGAAAATGTTAAACATAACATTTTACATGATTAGTTAACAAATTCAACAATGCAGAAAATAATACAACTTGAACAACAGTACTCATAAAATATCATAATGTAAATTTAAAATTATTATAAATATATTTTTATAATAATTTTAAATAGAATTGCATTTGCATTGTAAGTTTAGACCCGTTCAAGGGTTGGTTGATCTATATACATTAATCAGCTTTTGAATTATCCCATAAAATTAGATAGTTTAGGATATATGATGTAGTTATAATTTATCTAAGTTTCATTTGACATTGTAAAAATTTCTTAGTATCTAAACTTTTCTCTAGGTGCGAACTATACTGATGTATAGTTTATACACTTGGAGAACTACAGGAGATGCTACCGTAATTTCTAGATGCAAGAAACGAGGAGCGTGGATAAATTGATAAAATTACAACTACAGAAATATCTCAAATAAGATAAAATCCTACCCTTTAGGATTAGAGTGATATAGTGAATTTAAGGTATATAACAAATATTAATCACAACACTTAGTTCCATTAGAAGTTATCTTCTTCCTGTTCAATGGTACGATGTCTGTGGATAAAAGTTGGATCCATCTACGAAATCGCTTGTCGAATAAGAATTAGAATGGTGCGATGGCATTTGTTAAGAGAGCTAAAAGTTTTATTGATGAAAGGGTTCTAGTGAGATGCCTGTGCAAGAAATGTATGAATCTATTGTTTCAAACATTAAGGACATTAGAGGCATATATTATAGATAATGGATTTCATCCATTATACATAAATTGGGTACACCATAATAATGCGAATATTTCAAATTCTAGGGGGGACAAAGGAGGTATCTCCTAATGATAGGAATGAAATGATGGATATCATACATGATTTCATCGATCCTCATGTAACTGAAGATATAGTTTACTACGAAAGGGCAAAGAATGAGGATACATCTAAAGGGGAAATAAGATCGAACTACAGTGGTTGCAGTGACCTATTCAAACAAGTGGAGATTGAATTATACCCAAGATGCATATTATTTTTAGCCCTGAACTTTCTAGTAAAACTCATGCATTTAAAGGTGCTACATAAGCGGACTAACAAGTTCTTCAATAATTTTTTGAAGTTATTGAAAGAGGTGCTTTCGATGAATAATAAATTGCCAGAATCACATTATGGTGCAAATAAATGACTCAATAAGTTAGGGTTAGGATATGAGTCAATCCATATGTGCAAGCATAATTGTACACTTTTATGAAAAGAGCATACTTCAAAAGATAATTGTCCAATTTATGGTGAGAGTCAATAAGTTAATAAAAATATGAAAGGAAAAAAGGTGGTTCAAAAAGTGGTTCAATATTTTCCACTAATTCCTCGATTAAAATGATTGTATGGGTCGAGGCATACCGCAAAGAATATGATATGACATCATATTAGAAGGTTAACAGAGGATAAGGTAATGCAACATCCAATTGATGGAGAAGCTTAGCAAGATTTTAACATAAGGCATCCTGATTTTTCTGCCAACCTGCAAAATGTTAGGTTAGTTTAAGTGTGGATCGATTTAATCTTTTTAGTAATAGGAACTTATCATATAGCATATAGCCAGTGGTCATAACTACCTATAACTTACCCTATGGATTTACATGAATAAGTTCTTTTTCATGTTGAACCTGTTAATACTAGGGTTACATTTGCTAGGTAAGGATATCAATGTTTTCCTAAGACTAGTTGTAGAAAAGTTAAGGCATTTTTAGGAGAGGAGGGTTGAGACTCAAGATCCTAACACAAATACAATGTTTAATGTGTGGGCAGCTCTATTGTGGATTATAAATAATTTTTTTGCTCGAAGTAATCTCTTTAGGTAGAGTGGACAAGGCTATAAAGCATGTCTTGTGTGCAATGACGATATTCCATTAATTCGAGTAAGGGGAAAATAGTTTATGTTACTCATCATTGTTAGCTTCCAAGGAATCACGCATGGAGATATAGGAAGAAGTTCAATGGGAGGCTAAAGAGGAGAGCTTCCTTTCATCCTTTAATGAATGAAATTATCATGGACCAACTAGGTAAGATGGCACAAAAGCTTCCTAGAAAACATGTTCAGTTTGGTGGTTTGAAATGGAGGAGGGGTGCCAATGAACTTAACTGTAGTAAGAGAAGCATATTTTTTAACCTTCCATATTAGCCAACAATGAACTTGAGGTATAATATTGATGTGATGCATGTTAAGAAGAATATATGTGACAGTATTTTAGATACATTATTAGATATTAAGCATAAAACAAAAGACAAAAATAATGTGAGACAAGATCTAGCAGACATGAAGAGAAGACTAAACTTACACTTGTATGAAGAGATAGACCAACTTTTTAAACTACATGTTGCATACATCTTTAACCAGGAGGAATAAAGATGATTTTGCCAGTTTATAAATAATGTAAAATTTTTTGATGTGTTTGTTGGGAATCTAAGCAAGAATGTGACTGATCGGGATACGAAGTTAAAGGGTTGAAATTACATGACTGTCATGTTATCGTGCAAAGATTATTAGGACCCTCAGTTTAAGCATTTTTTGCTGAAGGAACTATCGTATCCGATTATTAAGTTATGCAACTTCTTCAACTAAATATGTGCTAGAACTCTTAACAGGAAGGATGTTCTATAAGCCAAATAGGATATTGTCATTATTTTATGCAAGCTTAAAAGGATATACCCTCTAGCATTCTTTGATATAATGGTTCACCTAGTAATGTACTTGCTTGACAAAACATTATAGGGTGGTCTTGTCTATTTTTAGTAGATGTACCCATATGAGAGATACATAAAAAAGTTGAAGAATTATGTTAGAAATCGTGCTTAACTTGAAGGTTCAATTGCAGAAGGATATATTATTGGCGAGGCATTGACATTTTATTCCATGTACCTGAAAAGAGTAGAAACTAGATTCAATCGGCTTAACTGAAACTAGAATGTTGCATCCAAACACATAAAAAGGGCATTGTTAGTGTTTAAATCTCAATATTAACCAATGGAGAAAAAGATCATATCCCACTGTGCTAATAAGGATCAAAATGTTGCTAGATGGTATATTTTGAACAACTGTACCGAGATTAAAAAGTATCTCCGGTAAGTTTTTATAATTATTTATGCTTTTCTTTTAATTAATTATAACGAACTAACATACATATACCATGGAGCAAGCACCGATAAGAGCTTGAATGAAGTGGTGCTGAAAACCTAAATGAGTTACAAAGAACAAAATTTCTCACATAGTTTTACTTTAAGGTAAAGGTTTATTTTTTTCAGCCATGGTATGCCAATTATATAAATGTCATTCCTTAGTCGTACTTTCTTTCCTAATTTAACTCTTCATAATAATATTATATTTGTAGATATACCATTTACATAGGAATAGTTCTTCGGAAGCCATTAAAGAGTTACTATCCTTAACTACCGGTCCTAATTTTACTATCATGGTATACCCAAGATGTGTTGTAAATAGAGTGCACTTTGTGGTTACATCTCAGGATGCGAAGCATAGAACACAAAATAGTGCCATTTTTATTTTAAGCACTAATGGTAATATATTTTATGATATGCTAGATGGTATTATAGAGTTGACTTATTTAAATAAATACAATGTGATATTATTCAAATGCAAGTGGTATGACACAAATCTTAGAAAGAAGAAGATATGCATTGACAAGAACATTATAAGTATCTCTGTCAATGGTCAATGGTACAAAGAAAACCCTTACATACTTGCAGTCCAAGCAAAACAAGTTTTTTATCTTAAAGATCTTCTTAATGGATCAAATTAGAGGATCGTTCATAATGTGGTGCATTGCGCCATATGGGATCTACGCAATGATGATGTTAATGTACAAGACTAGTCATTTCTACAGGAAAGCAACTTATTCAATTTTAACGTCATAATTGATCTTGGAGAATTCTACTTAGTAAACTTAAGGGATAAGAAAAATGATCCTTTAATCATTTTACCTTCCAAGAATATTGGATTTACCGCAGAATGAGTGGACATCTTCATCAATTATGAAAATAGTTTTGAAGAGGAAACGATTGAAGATTATATAAGGGAGGAACTTCCACAATCTAATTATGATGGAGAAACTAATGATCATGAGGATGAGTCCGTTAGGGTCACTGATACTAATTTAGATTAGGGAAACTATTTTTTTGCATTACAACTTATAATTGTGTAAGAACTATTGTAATTTCATTATATAAGCATAGTAACTTATCTCTAGTCTTCATTTGATTTAATTGTGGACCTTTCTCTTAAATATTTATAAAATGTCCACTATCCTAGTTTATGGCAGACGTTGAGGCATAACACCACAGAAGTGATGCTGGAAGGGACCCTCTATGTCAGTTTACCCACCTTCTATCATAATATGAGGCATCAGGTATCTTTTCTTATTATGCATACTTAAGTTATTTAGTTATTAAATTTGAATTTATGGTACTAATATTTTCTATTATCCATCAAAGCTACAAGTTCAAGAAAAAAAAGGCCTGAATAAATCCCTCAGGCTGCATAAGAAGATGGAGAGAAGCGGGGGCTAACCTATGCCTATCTAGTTTAATACGATTAGTACATGGTATACGATAGGTGAAAATGCTAGCCATCTCCCCTACGATACAGGTAGCATTATTCAAGCATACGTACTGCCTTATTATAAATCATGGCAGTCAGTGCCTCAACAGTTGCAAGACAAAGTCTTGCAAGAGGTTTGCATAAGTATTCATCTCTTTCCTATCTTTACTTAGTTATATTTGATTTTGACATTTTTGGATATAGTATTCACTAATTTATTAAATATCTTCTAATGTAGTCCCGCTTCAAATTTCAGGGCATCTCCAATGCTAAATAAGATAAAGCGCTCAGTGGTTTAATATGAAGGGCTACTGACCTATACAAAAATTGGAAGTATAGGTTGAACAAATATTTCTTTCAGCATGGGGGTGATCGAGACCAAGGATTTGACCTTAATTGTGCTAAGTGTTGCATGCTGCATTTTGTCTCACCTCAAACATGACAGAGGTGTATGGACTTTTTCGATAATGATGATTACAGAGTAAGTATGATATTTAATAAAGTTATATCATTATTTCATATAGTTAAATTATAAATATAACTATATCATATAGTCATTTTTTTATTGCAGGAGCTATCTATGAGGAATGTAGATAATAAGGCGAAGAAGGTGGTGAATAATCGGCATGATCGAAATCCATTGCCACACATTGTTATGATAAGGTAATTCAACTTATTATTCATATTTTAAATGTGTAATCTTTTTTCAATGCAATAATTATATGTATCCTATTTTTCTCTTGTAAAATGTGAACAAAGAAATAGGGAGATGGGTGAGCTGCAGTTAGTCCTAGAGAATTTAGAGATTGACACACATATAGGATTAGGGAGTGGGTGCATCTGACCCCTGAGGAGCAGTATGTAAGTTAGCTAAACCTTACATCTTAAATAGAATTTTATGAATACATCTAATTGATTTTTGTTTTAATAACTTAAGACAAGGATGATTGAATTGACGACCTAGCACCTGTATTCCAGTGTGTTATCCACTGGGCACTCTTATATGAGTTGACAAGCCTGTTATTATTGATAAGGTGCTTAGCATCCATCGAAGATACAAGAAAGCAATCATTCGTGTGCTAGCTACCCAGATATATCGTTCAGCAGGCACCTCCAGTTCCAGGGCAAGTTCTCAATACGTGTCCCAAGTGGGTAAGCTATAGGAGCAGCTACAGCAAAGTCGACAGCAGTTAGAGTAAAGCTAATAATTGATTCAGTAGAAGGAGCAGTAGTAGCAGCAATGCAGTAGCAGTTTGGAACACACTTAACGGAGCTCACGTCTCTACTCAGATAGCATGGTCGTGTACTACCTATACCTTCATTTGTTACAACATAGCTTGGGTCAAGCAGATTTACGAATGCTCCCGCTATCTAGCTACCCGACCTTTCCCATCCACCACCTTCGATGTATCATCCTCATCATCAGGACGATGACAATGATAGTCAGGATACAAATGACAATGCATTGAGTTATCTACATCTTCCCCTCCCCTAGATTATTTTGTATATATAGGTTTTTTTCTTTTCATGTATAGACATTTATATTGGCCATGTACATATGAATTTTTACCTTTGTATAGTTATAAATATAATTCTTTATTTTTTTTATATGGATTGTGTTGCACATTATTATTATTATTATTATTATTATTATTATTATTATTATTATTGCTAGTGTATCTTATTTGTTCAATTTAAATTAGATAAAATTAAATTAAAGAATATCAAATTAATTCAAATGATTTAATGTAAAAATAATTTTATATTATATAATTAGATATAATATATTTATTTAATTATATCTAATTCTAATTTTAATTTAAATTAATTTTTATACTTTTAAAATTTTTACCAATGACATTGTTGTCAATAAAAGGGTGGTTTCATTTTTAAAATTTTTTAATTTGACATCTACAGCAATGATATTATTATCGCAAAAAAGTTATTATTTTTTATTTCTAACTAATAGTGATGATAATTGTTGCAACTAAAAATTTAAAATTCCAAAATTTTTAAATTTTGAAAGGATTTTCTGCAGTGACATTATCATCACTGAAATTCAACTTTTACCAATGACTACTTAGTTATCAGTGTTTCTTCCTTCACCGATAAACCTATACCGACAATGTCTTCACCAATGATTCCTACTTTTAGCAGTGATTAAGATTTCTATAATGACAATAATTGTCTTCACTAAAAATCATTTTTGTTGTAGTGAAGTTACAGCCAATGTGGCACAACAACATCAAAATTCCTAGAATGTTTAAGTTATGATCAAGTATAGAGTGATTAGGCGAACTTAATTTGATGAAGTAAGAAAATCATACCAAATTCACCCATCTAAAGTCTAGTAAATTAAAAGCCTATACTTATCGTTAATCACACCAATCTACTAGACATTTTCAATAGATGATTACAAAACTAAATCTAAAATTATAATTTTAGGGTCGGTCTATTTAAATAAAATAAAATAGTTCCATTAGTACAATTTCTAACTATAAATACTTATTCATTCAGTCCATTTTCTAACCATAAATACCTATACATTCAGTCAATGAGTAGTTAATTTGAGTGTCGCAGGATGTCATATAAATCACTTTCATCATGCAGCGCTAACTTGTTTTTGTAGATCCACTTTGCACAATCCCCATTGAAAGAGACATCACTTACCTAATGAGTTCTTCTCACCTGTTGTAAATTAATGACAAAGAAAATTAGCTGTATTCATGTGTAGAAAATTGATTTTCTAATATCTGTTTAAGTTTATATCAAATAATTTCAGTCTCTTTTTCCAAACTTGGGAGGAAGGTACTAAGTACCAAGTGAAAAGCAAAATCATTGTAAGAAATCATCTTTTGCTTTTGTGAAAGGGTAATAGCTGCATAACCAACTGAAGCGAACACAATTTGCAGGAAGAAAGCGTCAGCTGGCTGAATAAATCCGTCACTCCAACCAATCTTCTCAAAATTTACACCCAAAAGGCATAATTGAAGTGGTAGTGGTATTTCATGTGCCTCCCTTTTGGACAAATTCAACTTGTATAAAGCTTACCTTTTCCTTTCCTAGATTTTCGATTCAGGGCATCGTGGTCTTTGTGAGCTGGCCATCATTGTCTGCAATGTGTCCATTATTTGTTAAGATAATTCACTAAAAAAAAAATAATAAGTAATAAAACTCTCGGAAAATATCATATTGACTAGAAAAGTCAATCAGAAGTAGAAGCAATTGAGGAATATCAGTAGAATACATACTCTGATAAATAAATAGGAAAGGATTGATGGGCAGAGGAGAAAAGGTAAGCGAAACAACCATTGGGACGCTTTGAACTTTTGATTAACATCTTTAAAGTGCAAGACTTCTTAGGGAAATAGGGGGCATTCAATCTAAACAGTCCCTATTTTACTTTTTAATTTTTTTCTTTTTTGCCCTTTAACCCACTTTCTTCCCTTATGTGCACATGGGTTTGAGCTGAAGTAATCATTTTATAGATAGACCAAGGGAAAAGGAGGCCAAAGATAGAACATATGAAAAGGAATCTGAAAAATGCATTCATACTTTAGCTTCGTGAATATCCAAAAAGCATACCTACTCGTAAAACATTAATATACGCCACAAAGTATTTTGTGGTTGACCTCCTTAAAGATTACAAATTAAGTGGGCAGGATATTCCTTGTCTTTTTTCTCTAATTATGGGGTGGAATAGCTGGTGCTAATATTCAGATTTGGCAATTAATTAACAAAGCAATTTGAATTTTGGAAGTGGAAAGGTGATTTAAGAAGTCTGTCTTTCTGGAAGGCCGGGGAGGATTGGGTTGATGGTGTTGTGGCATATAGTGTCATGATTGCGTGCCAAATATTCCATGCAGAAAACCCATTGCAAACATCATGATCTCGCACGTTGGCACTTGTGGCCTCATCAACTACATGCAATTCCATCCCCTTTCCCCTGCCCGGTGAAGCTTAAGTGCTTTACTCATGCCAACGGCTTCATTCATAATTGTTACTTCAGAAACAACATTAATTTGTGCCTCCTAATAAAATAAACTAAGTTCAACTTTTTTTTAATGATATTAACCCCTCTTTTCCATAATTAAAAGGAACGTTCTGGATTTTTTTTAAAATAATATTTAATTTTAAATAAAAAATTTATTTCATCTCATTTATAATTTTTATTTTAATTACATACATTTGTATTATTATAAAAATTCATCAAATTTAATAAAGATTTTGCTAAAATTCATTTTTATTTGACCCAAAAAAATATTACATAAAAAAATTTTCTTCTTTGTATTTATTATAATACTATAAAAAATTATTTTTAATTAAATTTTATATATTTTTAATATATTTCAATAAAAATTTATTTATAAATAAATTGAAATCATTATAATAAAATTTATTTGTAAATAAATTAAAACTATTTATATTAGAACAAAATAAAATTAATTCTGAAAATTTTGGTGAGAAACGAACCTAACATAAATTTGGTGGACCAGAAACTGAACGATAATGCTGACTAGTCTATATTATTAAATTGGCAATTGCCAACCTTTCTTCTTGCCAATTAATTTTCATGTCTTGTTATTTGTTTGTTTGCTTGTGGCTTTTTATATATATATATTATGCAGATTGGGGTGGGAGCACAGTACTAAGATCAAACCTTTACAGCAAGCTGTAATAGAGTGGGAATCTCCACGTCGTCCCTCTCACGCACCCTTTGGTTGGTTGCTATGCATAGGCGTGCTACACTTTGTCACCCATTCTGCAATTTATGATTTATCAAATAGCAAATAGTTCTATTTGGGGAGGCAAATGCAATAGTGGCCCTGTGGTGTCATTTGGCGAAAAGAAAGCCAAAGAAGGAGACGAACGTGTACTGGCCCGTATACTGTGGTGGTGCGAGGTTTTAAACTCCACTTACGAACCTGGACCCTAGTAAATGCCTTCTCGCCAACCACAGATAGGACAAATTTAAACACGTAGAAAGGACAACAAACAAAGAAGGAACCCCCCCCCCCTTCCGATTTTGAAAACACTGCAAGATTCAGGACAATTTACAACAATTGCTCTCACTTATTCATATTCAAACTATGCACTGCTTCCCAGAAGCTAAACACTCAACAGTATCTGGTTAATAACATATAATCCTCTCTCCACTCATCCACAAAATCATTTTTCTGATTTTACTTGCTTTTCAAGCCTAAATGTTTTACCAACGAATACAAGTGGAAAAGAAAAACGAAAAACAATCTCATGCTATTTTGTCTTTCAGAATATCTAATCTGTTTCCTCACATGATGGAGCAAGCGTTCGGGTTCTCATCGCTGAACATTTGTGGTGGATGGACATGATGAACTGGTTCCAAGTGCAGTGGGCCGTAATAAGGCCCGTACCCGTATCCGCCATATCCAAAAGCAGGGGGCGGAAAACCCATCCTAACCTGCTCCATTGCCATGACCATTCCGCCGTCACCAACGTCCTCCTTAGCGTTCCCTTTATCTCCTCCGCCGCCGCCGCCCTTCTTCTTTCCGCCGCCATTTGCACCTCCCTCTTTCTCGCCTCCGCCCTCTTTCTCCTTCTTTGGAGGAACAATCTCCACCTTCCTTTTCAGCTTCTCCGTCAAATTCTCAGCTAAAGCCTTCGCGTCCATAGTTCCCTTTACAGCGATCAATTCCTTCTCCTTGTCTAGGTTCATTTCATGAACACCTGCAATTACAATAGACAAAAACCTTCAAATTTGATTACAAAAATGACACATGAGCTGTAATGTCGCCATAGAGAAAACATAGTAAGTACCTCGGGTCTTGAGCACTGTCTTTCGAATTCTATCGACGCAACCTTGGCAGTGCAGAGATACCTTCAGTACCGCCGTAGTCACTGGAGGCTGCAATATTATTAAAAATAAAATAAAACAACTCTAAATTAATATAAAAAAGGAATAGTAAATGTATTGATTGGACAGCACATGAAGAAAACTTGAATCAAAATTGAAGGCTGTTGATTCATAATAAAACGCTGCTATGAAATGTGTGGGGACCAAAGGGTGAACCTCTTTGGATTTCTTGACGTCGGTGTTCTTCTCAGGTTTGCCGTCGGATTTAGTGTTGTCGGCCTTGGAGTCCTTGTTGTTGTCCTTCTTGGGCTGTGGAGAGATGAGGTCGACCTTCTTCTTGGTCTTGCTTGCCAGCTGGTCTCGGAGTATGATAGGGTCCAATTTTCCGACGACGGTCAGTTTATTGGCGTCGCTTTCTGCTTTCAGTTTTTCCACACCTGCACATGGAAGAAATCAGTGCGCAACGCTTCAGTAAGTATAATAAATTAAGACAGTAAATGAGAAAAAAAAAAAACTGAACAAACAGAAGAGAGTGTAACAAAACCCAGATCGATAGCTTTCTATTCACCTTAGTAAGAAAACCAAAGGCCAAAATTCTGGAAAACAGTTACAAATTGATAACAGTCGTAGAGAAAAGAAACTGAGATTGGAGAAAAGAACAGAAGAACAATGGAATAAATACTGAAACGCCAAGACAAACTACGAGCCTAAGGAAAATACACACTGAATTACTTCATTATCTGTGGTAGAACTAAAGGATTAAATTAAAACAGAGGAAACGGTTTCGAACCATCAATGGATTTGGCGGATTTGAGTATTTTGGAAGCACAGCCGTCACAATGCATGTCGACCTTCAGGACGACGGTGATGGAGCTTTCTTCCGCTTTTCCTCCATCGCCGTTCTTTTTCTTCTGAAATAAACATTTAATGCACCAAAAAAGCAGAATGAGAAAAATAGAGTGCGAGGAAAAGCAGATTAAGCATCATGAATGGAGAAAAGCCAAAGCGAAACGAATATTGAAACGCGAAGTGTTGAGGTGGCTCACCGCGCCCATGGTGGTTGTGGTTGCGGTTGTTACAGAGAGCAGAGGAAGGGACGTTTCAAATTTATGCAGAGGAAGCCGGGTGGGTTTACTTAGCTTAGCCGTGTGAGTGACTAGTAGGCGCAGTCCGAGTGTCTATGCATTTATAATTGTTATGATGATGTATGTATATATGGTTTTGGATGTGTAGCGCGTATTGTGATCACGAGGGGAAGTTTCCTGGTGGCTAAGGCGAAGCTTGAAAGAAATGCCGGGAAAGGCAACGTGTCGCGGCATGTCTTCCGATTTATGTCGTTTTATGCGTCGCTTGGGCGCGTTTCATTACCTTGTCCGCTCTTCAATTTGAACCAGCCTGTCATTCGTCAAGTCAACCTCTTGCCTCCTACTACTTCCTCGCCAAGTTTTCACTAATTCATGGTCGGGTCCATGTGAGCCCATTCTCTTTGAAAGAATGTATCTCTTGACAAATGGGCTTTAAAGGATCAGGACATCGGTAAGTAAGCATGTCGGGCACAAATAATGAAAGGTAATAAATTATGAGTTAATCTTTATTTTTGCATCTTATCAATGAGTTCTAGTTTTACTATAAAGAGAATTTTAGTACTACATTGTTTCTTATATTTTATAAAGTAAAATTATTATTCCATAAATTTTAGAATCCGTTTAATATGATGAAGACTGCATATGCGGTACATAAACTATCTTGTTATGCGTTAAGTTTTAGACATCTGTTAAAAAGATAATTCTATAATAATTAAAGTAAAAGTTTGGATATTGATACCTTAATTTCGTAACAATATAATAATCATATGTTAAAATGAATGGTTAAGATTAAATGATGGGAGACTTATCAAATAAGTGGAATGTTTATAATATAATATTTATATTTGTAACCTTAATTTTTTATATAATTCTTAATTCAATGCAAAGTTAATTTTTTAAATAAGTTAGTTATATTAAGTTATATGCAGGGATTTAATTCACTCTATTATTATATATTGAATTTATGATAATATTACAAAATTAATTTATTTGTAAATATATTAAATTTTAATCCCACTAACATTTTATATTTAACTTTTATTGTACATATTATTTAAGATTATTTTATATAAAATTGAGATACCTTTGATCAGTTAATAAAAAAATTAGCACTAAAAAATAGGTAAAAAAATCTAATTTCTTATATTTTAAAATTATTTTTTTAACTTTTTATTTTAATTATCTTTCACTCATAAATAGATCGTGAAAAATTTATAAATTATTATTAAAATAAATATAATATTTTAAATCATTCAATAAATTATACAATTTAAAATAATTATTTGATGTTAATTTATAAATTCCTTATATTTAGAAAAATAAAAATTCTTATATTTCATTTTATTTTCTACAAACTTCACTTCCAAATCCTATAGTTAATTAGTGATACTTTTTTTAGATTTATTAAACTATAAAAATTCATAAATTTCATACTTTAATTTATTTTCTACAAATTTCAGTTGGCTATCAAAATTATAATATAAAGTTAATCATATAAATACAATAATTTATGAAAGATGCATTAAGATATTTTTTTAACTTTTTTCCTATTTTGAACTTTGTTTATTTATGATAATATATTTCGAATAACATGTTCAGTTTCTTATTTAGGATCATGTTTAGATAACTAATAATTATTTTTAATTGAAAATTTTATTTCACATATTATTATTTAAATTTTTTATAAGCTCAAATAAGAAAATTAAGAAATGGGGTTAGATTTTCTTGGTTGCATATCCATAAAATTAAATTAAAAGTCCTAAACTTATGTTATTGAACTAACTATTGAATAACATTTAAAACCTATGTTTTATATTATTTTCAACTTTACTAAATTACATGCTTAATTTAAAAAAAAAATTATTTTTTTATTTTAAAATTAATTTACATAACAATATACTCAATTTATTTTATCTTCAAATAATCAATATTTTATTTTATTATTTGAAAGATTTATTTGATATATTATTATCAATTAAATATTTAAATTTTGTTAAGACCAAATAAAAAATAAGAGATAGAATTGAATTTTCATGATTATGTGTATACAAAATTAAAATAAAATTATTTAAACTAATTAATGAAGTTTGAAAATTTTAAGGAAGGAAAAAAACATAATTTTTTTATAAGTGTGGGGTAAAATTATAAATATAAATAAATTTATTGACTGATTATTATTAATTTGTGTGCTATAATTTAATTCATTTAATTATTTATATCTGTCATATGTTATGTATTGATTAGTTGATCAATTAGGGCATCCATACCCTTATTTTTATTTTAGGTATGCAAGAACTATTTTTATTAAAATATAGAATAGTTATATATGAAAGTGGCAATGACTTTTGAAGAAAGCTAATAAAATTAAATTGATTCAAGGGGATGGGGTGGGACATGCAAAGGGTGGCCTTTATATTTTAAATCCAGGAGGTATTCTAAATGAAATGATCGATTGTCTCAAATATGACTTGGGGTGGATAAAGAAATAGAAATATTAAATTTAATATAATGGATAGGCCTCAAGCGGAGAAAAGCACCTTTACTACTAATGAATGAAAGGATTATATCTTGTACCACGTGTTTTGTAATTTTTATATAAATTTTTGAGAAAAATATAAAACATCCTTTTTAAAATGATCGAGTCTTGCCTTTTTTTAAATTGAAATTTTAAAAATTATTTTTTAAAATTATATAAAATTTAAAATTAATGCTTATTGTTGACTTGATTTATTATTAATTTTTTATAAAATTTTAATTAAAAATTATAATATTATAATATATCAATTTATTTTATATTTTTTACAAATAATTTTTATATTATATTCTAATAAATAAAGATATCATTTCATAAATTTTAGTATTTATTTCATCATGACGTTAAAATATAAGTAAAAATAACATTAAAATCTCAATATTAGGTGGTACTAAAAACATTTCCTTCGAGACATTAAACATAGATGAAGACTGCATATGCCGTACATAGATATCTTATTATATCTTAAGTTTTAGAAGATTTATTAATATATATATATATATATATGAAAGTGGAAATAAATTTTGAAGAAATTTAATAAAAAATGATTTAAGGGCACAGGGTGTGGATATACAAATGATGGCTTTCATATTTCAACAATCTTATTTTTCATTTTCCTACATTTACTTCGTGCTTACTCTTTTTTCAGTAATTATGGGGTTTATAGAACTATGGATCATTCCATGAATCTCACTATTTATTAAAGGGAAATAAATGCTCACTCCTTAAGAGTGCGTTTGGTTAGATATAACGGAATGTAAAATGAAATAGGAATGACTAAAAAATTTGTTTAGCATGCACCATGGAATGGAAATAATAAAATCTCCATTTTATAGTAAAAGTGATGTGATATGTCATTTATCATTCACGAATTGACCTTTTTTTATATATATTTCTTATATATTCTTACATTATCCTTTGTTAATATATGATAAAAAATATTAATTTTTGAATATTTTTCCATTAAAATATTTTAATAGTTATATTCTTAGTATTAAAATTTAAAATATGACGTTTTTCTTTTCTTTACAAAAAAAATTTAATATAAAAATTAAGTAAATTAGAATTTTTCCGCTTTTGTTGTAGAAATTTTTTTGTTAGTTATAATTTTAATACTAAAATTTAAATTGTAATAATTTTATTATTAATTATATCATATATTTTAATAATATTAAATTATTTATTAAGGTATTTATTATTTTTATAATAAGGATATTATTATCTTTGACTACACTATTTCTATTCTATTCTTATGTAATTTTGTTATATCAAACATAAAAATAGAATGAAATGCTCATTCTATTCCTTATCATATCAAATATAATTATACAATAATCATTCTACTATATTCTTATTCCTTTTCCCATTCTTATTTTCATTCTCCTTCCATTCCATCTTATCCAATCAAATGTACAATAAGAGTGCATTTTGTTAAATGGAATAGAATTGAATGGGAATGGTCAAAAAGTATATTTGGTAAGCATTGAAGAATGAGAATCTTTATTTTTTAAGGAATGACTACTCTATCAAATAACTCATTTTATCATTCTTGAATTGGATTTATAATTATATTATTCTTATTAAATTTTTAAAATTTCAAAATTATTTTTTTAGTGATGAACCCTATTTAACCTTTCTCATTTATTGTAAGTGCTAAAATATTTCAAATTCTTACCAAATATATTGGATTTGACTTTTTTTAACAATATATAATACTAATGAATATATGATATGCTTCAAGTTATTCATTTTTTTTCATAATGTATAAATTTTTTAACAATGTAAAATACAAATGAGTATAATATACCTATTAAGATTATTTTTAAATTACAAGCATAAACACTTCAAATTAAATTAATTTAGAAAAAGTGCTATTATGCATTCATCTATACTATATTTTTTAATTGAATATAATATAATTTTAAATTTAATATATTGAAATTGATCAATTTAATATAAATTATCTATATGTTCAAATATATCAAAAAAGTTATAAATAAATAAAAATAATAGTGTCATCTTTCATATAAAAGTGTATTGATTTCTACACTTTTTTTTATTTTGAAAGGTGTTATTATTATTATTATTATTATTATTATTATTATTATTATTATTATTATTATTATTATTATTATTATTATTATTATTGATAACTTTTTCCATTTCATTTTGATAAATTTTTGAATTAACAGTCACTCCATTCAATTTCATTCACATTTCTTTTTCCATTTTCATTTTTATTTATATTCCATTATATTTAACTAAACATACCATGAAAAGGAAATGCAAGTAGCATTTTCTTTCTTATTTTAAACCCTAGAGGAAGCCTTAATGAAATGACCAATTGTCTCAAACTTGACATGGAGTGGATAAAGGAGAGGAAATAGAGACATTGGATTTCATATCATGCAGTTTAAGTAGAGAAAAGCACCTTGCTACTATGAATAAGAAGGATTATTCCCCATAACATGTGTTTTCCAATTTTTATATAATTTTTTAAGAAAAAATATAAAATATCCTTTTAAAATGATTAAGTTTTACTTTCTTTAACTTTAAAATATTGAAAATTATCCTTTAACCTTATAAAATTTAGAATTAGGATTTATCGTTAAATTAATTTATTATTTTGTCAAATTAAATACTTTTTTATAAATTTTTTAAATAAGAATCATAATATTATTGAAATTTTAATTTCAAAATTAAAAACTCATTGTGGATTAAATAATACTGAAATAGAAATGTTTTAATGTAAATTAATTGCTTATTAGTGATGATAATGATTAGGAAAAATTTATGGCAATAACTCCTAATAAATGGTAGGTTTTGGTTATGGGTTATTTTCTATTCAGTTTAGTAATTCTATAAAGATAAAGTCCTTACTCTTATATTTTGATAAAACTATACATGCTCCATTAGCATTCAGTCAAACAACCATTCCAAAGTCATATTGTACAATCATAATAATAAAGAGAAATGTACTCTATATCCATTCTATGCACAACAAATTGAGTTGTGATCATTATTTGATTATGGTTCATTGATGTTCGTGATAAGAGTATTTAAACATTTAATGGGAAATAGATTCTATTAAAGGTTTAGGTAATTATAAAATTTCATCCTATATAATATTTATGTATTATTCTTGCTTATTTACATAATTTGGGGATCATAATATTTTGATAAATTTTAACAATTAGTATTAGAGTAAGCAAATCATGTAAATATGGTTGATTTATATTCAAATTTGGGATATGGATTGTGGATGAATAATTTATGAAAATTAGGTAGTGAATTTTACAATTATTTCATGCTTTGTTGTTTATTATTTTTCATATTTGAATATATGATTTTATTAATTATTATTGTACATGATTTGTTCCTATATGATTTTTTATTTTTAATTTCAAATTATTCCTTTTTTATCTCTACACTATAAAAATTACCTACCTATAAAAACTTACTACCTATTTAGTTTTACATATTTGAAATTGACAATTGAATATGCTTAATATTATGTGTAGTATGATAAGAGTATGAATGTATATAAAATTTTATATCCAACATTAGGAATTATTAATAATTTTTATTATGCTAAAGTGTCATCTATTTGTTAATTTCATTGGCATAAATGCCATTATATATATTGGTATTTACTACCTTTAGGCATTGATGTGCAATATGTATAATCAATAAGTTTTTTTATGAATCCGTAATCTCATATGAATAAATATAGTTTTGGTTTGCTCATATAGTCAATCAAAAAAATGCAAAAGTTTTGCAGTTTGGGAATATAAATATGGGTTTTTTATTGCGTGTGGCAAGGATTGAAAACGTCAATATTAGCATATTTTTATATATAAGCCAAATTTTTGAAACCAAACTTAAACTTTAGTTTCTAGTATGTATTCATTTTTCATGGATGCAAAATGAACAAAAATATTTTCTAAAGATCTATTACTAAAGTTAGAAAATAAACATATTTTGGATTTATTATTTTTTAGAAAATAGATTCCACAAAATGCGTTCATAAAATTCATATTTTCTAAAAATGTTTTATTATTCTAGAAAATGAAAAAAAAATTAATGAATAGATTTAATTTTCCTGTTGGGTTTGATCTATTTAATTAACATTGATAATGTTTCATGAAAATGCATTTAAAAAGGTTAAAATTAAGTGTTGTAATATCACAAAATGGTTTTTAAAAAAAGCTATCAACATTCCTTTTTCTAAAATAATTTTTGAATTTCAAATTGACTAATAACACAATTTTTGGAAAGATTTTTCCTTTAGCACGCGTTAAAATGCATTTAAGAATGAATTAGGGCAAACATTGCATGAAAAAAAAAGTATTAATAATGGTATTTTTAGATCAGATCCTATTGACTTAGTTGCAGACCTGACTAAAAAAGGAAGATGATAATCTTCCGATGCAAAATTTACTCATACTACGGGAAAGTGCTATTCACCTTTTATCTTTACAGTATCATATAGCAATGAAAATTATACTATTGAGCTCCACTCTTCAAACTTGTAATTTTGGACAATTTTTTAGAATGTTCTAAAATTAAAAATAAATTTATTATTTTTTCCTTCTTATTTTAAGTCACAAAGTCAAGTTATTTAGGGTTAAAAATATGTGTATGTGATTCTTACTATTTAGACCCCACATATAATTTTTGTGGAATTTTTAGTCACTATTTGGCACATGAATTAATTTTACATGAATTACATATCAAGGAAATAATTTGTAGGAATTAATTTAGACTTACATTATGCCATGAAATCTTATATAATTATGAACCCACCTATCATGGTTGAATTATGTAAAGTTTTGTTGAAGAATAGTAAAATGTTAATTAGATTAAGGAGAGTTTTATATTAATTATATTTAAATGCTTTATTGATATGATATTATTAATGTAATTCGTTGGTGATAACATTAATATAGGGTTAAATATTATATTTCTAAAATTTATTAGCACCCTATTAGTGTTAGGTTTTAGGAATATAGTATTTAGATTTTATATTATATTATAAGGTTTTAAGTGCTCTATCAATATTAGTTCTTAAAGTATAATACTATCTATAATTACATAATTTAATGAGGAAAATTAAATATTTTAAATAAAGTAATATATACATTAACATGATAGTAATTTTTCTCAATTTTGATACATATGTAATTAACTTTTATTAAGACACTAATAAGGACTGAACTAAATTGTTGAAGTCTTATTTAGCAATCAACAATCTTAATTTTGCACTTAAGAAAATGAAGCCTATTACCAATGCAAACTCTACTAATGAACAAAAGGCCAATCATGATAAAATTAGCTCACTTAAATAGAGTATGCTTGATAGTAATAAAATTCACAATGAACAAAGATTATCAAACAAAGTATTCCAAATCCAAGAATATTAAGGCTTTTCTTGATTTTTATTGTTAAGAAATACATCAAGTTTAATAAGCATGAGAAAAGACAAGTACCTCTTGTTATTTGAAAAAAATGTATACGATGGTTTTATTGAAGTGTGAGAACATATTTTGAAACTTGCCTACTAGTACACCAAGCTTAAAAGTATGAAAATTAAACCAGACAATAGTTATTTGATTTAATGAGCACTAAAAATTGTACTAGTGCAATTTGATATTCTGAAAACATTCTATAGTACTTAGAAAAATAAATGGAATATTAGTAAACATATCTCGATTGTTAGTTAAGCAAAAAAGGATATGAAAAAAAAGAAAGTTCCTATTGTCAATTACACTTCTCATGATTTAACTTCAAAATGAGGTGTAAAAGTACATTAAAGAGACAACAAAGGAAAGCCCAGCTATGGAAGTAAAAAAAGTGAAACAAGTGAACAATGACATAAGCCATTAAAGTAAAATAAGAAGGCAAACTATTTCAAATATAAGAAATATTCTAATAAGAAAACAAAGATACCCCTTAGTTTTATTATATTTTTTAATCAAATATGGATAATGTATCATATACTCGATGATTAAACACAAGAGCCACTTTTCATGTAATGAACTATTTTCAAGAATTAAAAACCTAAATAAGATAAGTGAAAGAAAGTTAGTAGTTTGACTTAGAAATGGAGACAAAGCACAATTAAAACATATTAGAATAGTTTCCTTATATCTATCAATTAGTCGTATTTTGGAACTTAATAATATTATTTATATACCTTCCATGAGAAAGAAGTTAATTTTTGTAATGTATTGAATATTAATGGATATTCATGTTATTTTGGAAATGAGAAATTTAGTTTAATTTATAATTTTTCCACCATTAGTTGTGGTTCATTGTGTGATAGATTATATAATATTGATTTTGATCCAAACTTTAACAATTTGATAAACACTTTTGTAGGAAGAAGAGAGGAAGAACCAATGGAACATCTTCATTATTTTAATGCATACATTTAGGGAATATTTCGAAAGAAAGGATGCAAAGACTTGTGGAGGAGAAAATCATCATCTTGCTTTTCAAGTTTTAACCCCATGTGATAATTGTATCAAAAGGAAACTTCTTATTAAAGCTAGATTAGGTTAAAGAAGTAGAAAATTAGAATCCCCAAAACTAATCCATACTAGCATCAATGAATGGATTACACCTAGTACTAGAGGTGAATACAAGTACTTTATTACATTTATCAATGATTATTTCAAATATAGTTACGTGAAATCGCTTAGCAAGAAATTAGAATCATTAGAAATCTTTAAGTTATTTAAGGCAATAATAGAGCTTAAAATGGAATTGAAAAAAGAAAGGAATTGGACATTCATAGACATGGTGAGGTGTATGTTAGCTCATGCTTCATTACTAGAGTTCTTATAAGGTAATGCATTATAAACTTGTTACACCCTCCTTAGAAACTTTGAATTTTAGAATTTTGTATGTGTTAGAAAAAGGAAATAATTAATTAATTCCAATAAAATAATTATTGCATAAATAAATTTCATGTGAAATGGATAATTTGTAGTGAGAAGATATAAATGAGAAAATTAGGTAGAAGAAAAATATTGATGAAATTTGAGATAGAATTTAAAGTGAAATAGATGAGGAAAGAAGACTTATTAATTAAGTGAACTTGGAAGAAAACTTTTGGGTAAATGAAAACAAATTGCTCTGCACTTTGTTTCATACCAATTAACCTACTTTAGCAAGTAAATAGGTAAGTTCAGGTCAAATCCAAAAGTTTGGATGATCAAAAGATTAGCATAAAATAAAAAAATGAAAAGGGTTTTTACAAAAATAATTAGACAAGATTGAATGCAATGATGAATAAGAAAATTAAAAGAGATAAAGACACAATAAATAGAATTATCAGTTAAAAGGATGTTCTGGTCCTTAATCGATTGATTTATCCTAGATAATTTCTACAAAATTACTCTAATTTGATTAATTAGCATAGGAATGTCTCAACAACACTCCTAATGTTGCTTAACCTATTAACCTAAGCCTATTATCTAGATTAATTCCTTATTATGCAAGCTTAGCACTCAAACAATAGCATGAAGATTCAGGGAACAACTAAAATTGAATTAACAATCAAAACTAGCATTAAATTATCAATTCAAATCCTAATTCACTTAAGTAATGATAAGTTTAATCCATTATCAAATAACCAACACTAATTACTACTCATACAGCAATTAATTGCCTTCCAGTATTATAATTAACTATTTACCAATAGATCACAAAAATGAAAAAAAATAATGGGTCCAAACAATTATCTAAAGCAATTATATACTTGAAAGAGCTAAGAATAAAAGGATAATCAAATTAGAAGTAAAAGTAGAAGATTGAATCTTAAAACCAAATTGAAATAAGGTTAGAAATCCTTTAAACAAATTAAAGAAAATTAGTTACTTATGGCATAATACAAAGAAAACTAAGAAAAAAGTGTTTATTGTTTAAAGAGAGTGAATACCTTTAGAGGCACAAAACCTAAAGAAATTAGATCCTCTTCACTAGAAAAGCTGATACGAAAAGTCAATATATCTTTTAAGGTTGCAAAGAATCAGGTCTTGCATAAATTTTAAGCTTATAGTTTATTTTACAAATTTAATTATTAACATTGTTTACTACAACAAATTTTTGTAAGTTAGCTTCCAATCTAAGTTTGACCACTAAAACAATGAGGTTTAGCTAAACTGCAAATATAAAAGTTATTGGAATAAGTCTTATTTGACTTTGGGCACTGGTTTCACCTTAATTAGATTCTTAGGTCTCCAAATATGGTCTAAAAATCAAGATGAGTCCTTAGAATAAAAATAAAACTTTATCTTTGAGACCAATTTTAACCTTTCAAATGTTTAAATTGAGCTTTGGCCAAAACATAAAAATTTGATAGCCTTCTCTTAGCTTTCTAACAACATAAATATCACTTAATTGGAGCCTCCATAATTTATAGGTAGAAACCTAAAATAGCATAAAAATCTAGCTTTAACAAATAATTCAATAACATTGCAAATTTACAATCCAATCATAAAACAAGATCAATTCCGTTGAATTAAGCAAATGTAACCTACTAAAAGACATAAAATAAGAGAAAATAATATATATAATATCTTACATATTAGTGGATTTAAAAGTAGAAACTTAAAAGAATTAGTTAAAAAGAAATGTACGAAAAAAAAGAGTTGAGAGATATAATTAATTAGAAGTAAGAATATGAGTAGAGAAAAGTTTTATGATAAATGACAAAAATGACCCCGCCCTTATAAAACATAAACTTCAACCCTTAAGGGACATTATTACTTATTTTTCTCTAATCTTACTTCCTCCTTTCCCATTCTTTTCATTTCTTTTCACCTCTTTTTTAAAATCTTTTTCCATTAAGCAAATTAGGAATAATTTCTTGTCAAAATATTTACATAAACATATGCTAAGAGATATCAAATTTAGCATTTCAAGATGTTTATTATGATAAATGAGTGAACAATATCCCACTATTTTGAGCATTTGATTAGTTGTTTGGTTAAGTTTTTTTTTTAGGTTTTTGATGATGATATATATAAAATGTGTTTATATATAGTGTTTGATTCAATTTAGTGATGAAAATGACTCAAATGAAGTGCTATAACTGTGCATTAATGATTTAAAAATGTACTAGTTAAGTAATAAATGAGTTTAGATGGAAATCATGGTGGATAAATAGTATTTTGAGTTACAAATCTATAGAAACCTATATTTTTATTGGGGCTTTCAAGCTGTTCTTTGGGCATTGATAATCAACTTTAAGCACTAAAGTTATTTTTAAACTGATATAGGAAACTATATAGTAGATTGTATGCTTTTTAGATTGATATAATGGACTATATAATGAACTATACCTTAATAAATTACATAGTGAATTATACCCAATATAAGTTAAGATATCATATTATATAAGGAATTAAGGTATATCATAGAGCTTTCAAAGGTTAAAGTAAGTTAATATGCGATAAATAAATGTTGGATACATGATTATAGAAATACAATAAGCCATAGTAATGTAGTAATATCTAAGTTGAAATGTAAATTGTATTGTAACATGTTGATGATATATACAGTCATACTAAAAGGTATGGTGATACTATGATGCTTATGTTATATTGTAAGATGCATTGATTTATACGTATATATTATTAATAAAATAAGTTATGATGTATGACTATGCAAGGTGCATGGGAAAAGTTGTGAATGAAATTATATGGACATTTGAAATGTAAAATAAAATGATATATAAGAATGATGTTAGATAAATGCTCATGTAGATGCTCATGTAGCTTATCTTCACTAAGTAACCATAATGTCGAAAGACTACAAGGCATGAAATAGTGTTAGAAGCTCGTATGTGACTATTTTCTCTAAATAACAATAGTGTTGAAAGTATATAAGGTTGTTTTCACTAAAGACATTAAGGTAGCATCAAAAGCTTGTATGAAATTATCTTCACTAAAAGAAGAGTTTCAAAAGTTCACAAAGCTATCTTCACTACATCTAAATTATGTTATGTAAAATACAAACCAAAATTTTTTGTGAAGTAAAGTTAGTTGTATTTCAAATTTCATAATGATATGTGTACTATGATGAACGTGTATATGGATTAATGGCATTGTTAAGTATAGATTATTAAAAATATGTTGGCATGTTAAACTATTCATTTAAAATTAAGGGATCTCATAAGCTTTATGTTTAGTGTAATAAAATTAAAACTACTAACCATTTAGCATAGAACTACTTAAGTTGCATGTTAGCAGATTAAGAAGGATAAACTCGATCGATAAAAGGTAAATATATCTCCTATACTTGTTTTCATTAATATTAATTGAATATTTTGTTTGCTTATAAAACTTTGTAATTACTTTTTCATATGTTTTCTTTCACAAATCCTCAAAATGAATCCTTTCCACCATGACTCAACATTAAGTCCTTAAAAACCTATCAGGTATAGCTTAGGTGACATTAGTTATTTCTTTGTAGATGTCACGGTTGAATTCCTTTGAAAATGAAAACATAAATCATTAGCTAAAGTTAATTGTTTGTTTCATTTATGAGCAAAATGTTAATCTTTAATTACCATATGTGCCTTATTTCGATAGCATCAAGAGTAGGATAGGCTAGTGAAAATTGGGATATGAGTTCCATGTCAATTACAATCAAATTAGGTCATGACAAAGTCATATCAAAGTATGATCTATGTTCCTAGTGGGATAAGGCCCTTAAGTTGTATGTATACATGTGTGCTACCTAAATAGGCATTTATTGAAACTATACTAGTAGTATGTGTGTATTTAAAAATCACATATTATCAATACCATTTCAATGAACCCTATAATGCCTATTAAGTTTATGGTGGAGCTTGTTTGTGATAGATTGTTGGATGATTATTTTAATTTTGCTTGATTATTTTGGAAATTTTGTGACATAGAAATTTCAATATATTTATAATGGACAACGTTGGCATAGTTAGTCACAAAAATAAATCAATAACCAAAATTGGCCTTTAAGCTTTACAAATATACATTTAATGAATATTTGTCTTGTTTAAATATGAAATTGGATTGTGACCAGTAAAATATAAATAGATATATACATTATATGAATTGTCAATAGGCTAGGATTTAAAGGCACTCTTGAAATGTATGAATATAAATTACCTTAGAAAATTTGTATACTTAAATTATATGAATTATGTTTGAATACTTATGAACCATTGTAGAATTTTAACATGCTAGGTATATAATAACAAAACGGTAATGTGGTTACTACTGAAAATAGATCCTCAAAGGATCTTTAGGCTTTGAAATTAAATTTTCATATTGTATGACTGAATAGTTTGATAAGTAAAATAATAAAAAAGTTTAACTCCCTTTTTACTACAAGTAAAATGTGATGATATCTTTTTTATAGTTATGCATGTGAAATGTTATTTGTGGTTATATTTTAATAAAAATCATTTTACAAACTACTTGATATGCATATGATGTTGGAAGTTAATCCATTTAATATTAAATTGATAAAAAGATATAATGCTCACCATTATACATGCATGTTTAACCTCATTAAAAGATTGTAATTATAGAGGTATAAGTTCAACCTTAAGTCATAAAATGAAGTGAGCTAATATCTCCTTAAGTGTTACATTTTAGGGAGCTAGACCTATTGTTATAGAGCTAAGAACCTAAGATTTATGATAAAAAATAAAAGGAAAATAACCTGACCATAAGGAACGAATATATTATGTAAAAGTTTAAAGGATTAGAGCTCAAATATAAGCCATCTTTGCAAATCTTTTAACAAATGTTATTCAACATGCCTTAAGAATTTAAAGATAAATTCTTTTAAAAAAGGAAAGTATTATTAAACTTTCCTTAAAAACTTTGAATTTTAAAATTTTTTATATGGTTAAAAAAAGGAACTAATTAATTAATTCTAGTAAAACAATTACTATAAAAAGAAATTTTGTTTGAAATGAATAAATTATGGTGAGAAGATATAAATAAATTATGTGAAATAAATAAATTATGGTTAGAAGATATAAATGAGAAAATTGGATAAAAGGAAAATATCAATGAAATTTAAGATAGAACTTAAAGTGAAATAAATAAGGAAAGAGGACTATGAATTAGGTGAATTTGGACTAAAATTTTTGGGTAAATGAAAATAAATAGTTAAATAGGTTTAAAAGGAAAAACTTAAAAAATTGGGTAGAAGAAAAATAATAATCAAATTTAAGATAGGACTTGGAGTGAAATAAATGAGAAAAAAGGGCTTATTAATTAAATGAATTTAGAATAAAACTTTTAGATAAATAATTGAGTAGATCTGAAAGGAAAAACTTAAAATAATTAATTAAGAGGAAGCGTATTAAGAAAAAGAGTTAAAGGTTATAATTGATTAAAAGTAAATATATAAGTAAGAAAAAATTTTAGGATAAATGACAAAAATGCCTCACCTTTATAAAACATAAAATTTAACCCTAAAAAGGTGTTATTCCTCATTTTTCTTTAACCAAACTTCCTCTTTTCCTATTTTTTTTTTCATCTCCTTCCACCTATCCTTTAAGATATTCTTCCATCAAACAAGTTGGGAATAATTTATTATCCAAATCTCTACTTGTATATTCTCACACTATTTTAAGTATTTGATTAGTTTTTGTTTGGTTGAGTTTATATTTTAGGTTTTGATGATAATATCTATAAAATATGTTAATATGTGGTATTTGCTTTGATTTAGTGATGAAAATGACTTAAATGAAATGTTATAAGTGTGTATTGATAATTGAGAATAGATTAGTTAAGCAATAAATGATTTTGGATGGAAATCATGGTGGATGAACAATGTTTTAAGCTATAAATCTACAAAAACTCAAGTCATAGTTAACTATAAATTTATAAGAGAACCAAATTTATTCTCTAAACTGATATAAGAGACTATATAATGGATTATATGCTTTTTAGATTGATATAGTAGACTATATAGTGAATTATACCCTAATATAGTGAACTATATAGTGGGCTATATCCAGTTTAAATTAAAATATCATACCATATAAGAAGCTAAAGTATATCCTAGAGCTTTCAAAGGTTAAGACAAGTTAATGTGTGATAAATAGATAATAGATATGTGATTATAACAATACAATGAGGCATAATAGTGTAGTAATATACAAGTTGAAATATAAATTATATTATATTGTGTTGATAATGTCTGTGGCCATACTAAAAGGTATGGTGGTATTGTGATGCTTATATTACATTGTAAGATACATTGATTTATATATACATGTTGTTGATAGAATAAGTTGCAATGTGCAAGCATACAAAGAGGTATAGGAAAAGTTATAAATTAAAACATATGTACATTCAAAATGTGAAATAAAATGATATATAAGAACTAAGGGTGGCAATTTGTGTTTATATAATAGGTTTATGTTATGTCAAATGGTAATAACCTCTGGAATAAGTTTAACTTGAACCTGACTTGAATAATAATTGTACCATGTTTGGTTAATCTATTTTTTAAACATATTAAGATGTGTCCACCCATTTAACTTATTTAATAATTCCAATGAGAAAAATTTATATTATAAATTTATTTATCAAATTTAATTATATATTATTTATAATTAAAAGTATTTTTAATCATTAATTAAATACTTTATTAAAGTTTTCTTGTCATTTAATTATAACCTAAATGTTATGTTTTCATCATATATAATTATTAGCAAATTAATCATTAATTATTTCTCAAATAATATTTAAAAATTTTTAATATTAATTTTTAAATGAGTTGTTGTATTAAACTACTTAATTTTAAGCTAATCCTATTTATTATTCATATTATATAGGTTAACTTATTTACAATCTAAACCCATATAAATTCCACATGAACTCATGTAAAGTATCTCATGTTCATATTATATTATTGTATTATGTAAAAAATTATCACTTTTCATGAGAATAATGTTAAATGAATGCTCATGTAGCTTGTTTTCACTAAATAGCTATAGTGTTAAAAGGTTGGGAGGTATGAAATAATGTTAAAAGCCTACATTTGACAATCTTCACCAAATGGCCATAGTGTCAAAAGTATGTGAAATTGTTTTCACTAAAAAATATTAGGGTAGCACCAAAAGCTCACGTGATACTATCTTCATTAAGAGAATAGTGTTGGAAGTTCATGAAATTTTCTTTGCTAAACCTAAATTATGTTATGTTGAATTCAAATCTAGTAATTGGTTATGAAGTAGAGTTAATTGTATTTTAAGTTTCATTAGAATATGTGTATTATTATAAGTATGTATACGGATTGATGGCATTATTAAGTGTGAATGATTAGAAATATCCTAGTATAATGAATTGTTCATTTAGAATTAAAGGATCTCATGAGCTTTGTGTTTATTGTAATAAAGTTACAATTACTAACCATTTAGCGTGGAATTAATTAAGTTATATATTAGATATTAAGAAGGATGAATTCAATTGGTAAAAGATAAATATTTCTCTTGAACCCACTTTTACTAATATTAATTGAATGTTTTATTTACTTATAAAACTCTGTACTTACTTTTTTGCATGTTTTCCTTCATAGTTCCTCAAAATGAATCCTTTTCATCATCACCTTAGTATTAAGTCCTCAAAAGATTATTAGGTAGGGTTTGGGCAGCATTAGTTATTTCAATGTAGATGTCAGGATTGAAATCCTTTGAAAATAAAATGTAAATGATTAGCTAAATTTCATCATTTGTTTCATTTTTTATTAAACTATCAATCTTTAATTACCATATGTGCCTTATTTTGATAATGTCTAGAGTAAAATAAGCTAGTGAAAATTTAGGAACTACATTTCATATTAGTCACAATTAGTTTGGGTCATTAAAAAACTATTGTATATATTTTGAATCAAGTTCCTAGCAAGTAAGTACTTAAAACCCCTTATGAGTTGTTATATGTCAAAAAGCCTAGTTTGAGGCTATTTTAAGCTTAGGGTTATAATGTTATAGTGAAGTCATATGTTTTTTCAATAATGAAGCTTGATTTAAAATTAATCAATAGATAATTTATTAGGTAATGTAATGGCTTAAGAAGTAACAAATTTTATTGCTTGACTTTTACAATTAGAGCAATAAAATTAGATTGAGCTATTTTCTTTGAGGATAGGTTGGATAATAGGAGCCATGAACCTTGCATCATAGACTTTACTAAAGAGAGTAAAATTATTCCACTAGTATTTATGTTAGGAGAGTATTTTTTTATTGTCCCACAAGATAATCTAGTATAGCTAAGAATAGAAAATATTAGTCCAAGTGAGATAGTTGAAGAGATTTTTTTAAAGAAATCTTATAAAGCTTGCAAATTAGTAATTCTTGATGATTACTTAGTTTATCTACAAGAGCATTAGTATGAGATCAATGGTGATCTTAATCTTACCATGTTTTCACAAGTAATTTCTAGTTTTAACTCTTTTAAACTATTAAGTGTCATAAAGGTAAAGTTGACCTTAAGGTAAAGTTTTAACTCTTTTACTTATTGGATGCGAGCTGGTTAGGTGTAAATTGATCTTTAAAACTAGAGGGTATGCTCAATGTAAAATTGAGAGGTAAAAGGCTAAATTAATAGGTAAAGACTACACTCAAAAGAAAGGTATAGAATACAAGAAATATTTTTGTCAATTTCAATAAAGATTTTTTCAAGTTATTATAGCAATAGTGGTTCATTTTGATTTAAAGCCACATTAAAGGGATGTCAAGATAGCCTTCATAAATGGTGACTTGTTAAAGATTATTTACATGAATTAACCAGATGATTTCTAAGAAAAATATAAAGAATATTTTATATGTAAACTCAAAAAGTCTATATATGGTTTAAAATAAGCATTTAGACAGTGGCACCTTAAGTTTAATGAGATATTATATTGGAAAGGTACAGGTATAATCCTAATTAGAGAAATTGAACTACTATTTAAAGAGTTATAAGGTACTTACAAAGTATAAAAAATTACATGGTAACTTACAAGAGATCAGAAGATCTCAAAATTATAGGCTACTTAAACTTAAGTTTCGTTAGTTATCTAAATGATCATAAATTAGCATCAAAGTAAATCTTTATGATGGCAAGAGGAGCTGTATTATGGAAAAGTATTAAGTAGTTCCTTATAGTAACCTCCACCATAAAGTATATCACATATTATATAGCTATTTGTGTAACTATGTGGTTAAGGAACTTTATGGTTAAATTTAATGTTATTAAGAGTATTTCAATGCTCTTAACCATTTATTATGATAATTCTGCTATGTGAACTTCTTTTAGAATAACAAAGTTACCCATATGAAATATTTTGATGTAAAGCACTAATTTGTGTGAAAGTAAATATGCAATCATATTACTTGTATTAAATATATTTTCAGAGATCGTATGCTTATAAACCCATTAACCAAAAACTCAGTAGTTGAAATGTATTATGATCATATAATTAATATGAGTTTAACTAAGTCTTTTGATATTTTGGGCTTATAAAAGTACTTTAATGTAATTATTTGTCTTAAGATTTACATTAATGAGATATTCATAATTAAACATTCATGTTTTACTATGCATTGCTAATTATGTACATTTTGTGGTATAGAATGTTAATAGAGGCATCGAGACCCTATCTTACTATAGTGTTGAGGATTCAAATCCTCATTTGGCACTTTAGGATGATCTTAAGATTATTATATAGATATTTACACATAATCATGTTCATGGTTATGTAAATCTTATTATGCATATTTTATCCTATATCTCAATTGAATATTGAGTTTCATTTGGTCAGCAAGGCATAGATATACAATATATATAATGTTAATATCCATATCGGATATAACTATTTTACATTATTTGATACTTATGATCTCAACTTAGACCTATGACTATAATATTGTTATATTTTGCATTGACATATTAAAGTGGCCATAGTTTTTGTATCATATGATCCAAGTGGAAGATTATTGGGATTTTAATTTCAAAATTAAATTTAAATTTTCATTATAGACCATTTAATATTAAAATGAAAATATGTTAATGTGAGTTAATTACCAATTAACAATGATAATAATTGAATAAAGTTTATGGCAATAATTCCTGATAGTTGAAAGGGTAAAATCTTGTTATAGGTCATTTTTTATTCAATTCAATAATTCTATAAAAATAAGGTCCCTATTCCTATACTTTAATAAGATTATACGTACCCTATTAGTGTTCAATTAAATAACCTTTTTAAAGTTGTATTGTATAATTAGAGTAATCAAGAAAAATATACTATATTTATTTTATATGTAGCAAATTGGAGATCATAACCATTGTTTAATCCTAGTTCGTTAATGTTCATGAGCAAAGTATGTGAACATTTCATGAAAAATAGATATTACTAGAGGTTCAAGTAATCATAAAATTTTATCTTAGATAATATCTATGTATGATGCATGTCTATTTGCATGATCTAGTGATCATAATGTTTTCATAAAATTTAACAATCTTATGATTTTTTTAAATAATTTATATGTCATGTTATTAATATAAATTAAAATACATATGTAGAGTTTTAATTAAATACTTAATAATGAGTTGTAAAATTAAATGCAAAAAATTGATAAAATAAATGAACATATTATAATATTGTGATTTTTATTTAAAAAGTTCATGAAAAATAATATAATTTGATAAAATAATTAATCAAATTGATTATGAGTGTTAATTTCAAATTTTATATAATTTAAAGGAAGATTTTTAAGTTTCTAAAATAAAATGGAGCAAAATTTAATCACCTTAAATTTATTAAAAGAGATATTTTACTTTTTTAAGTTTTTTATTTTTATTAAAGATAAATGTTATATAGAATTATAACTTTCATATTAAAATCTAAAAAAACACTAAAATCTTTAATTATATACTAGTGATCAATGTTTTAAAATCCAAATTGGATCAGTTGGTTCACTTGGTTCAATTAGAAACCAAACTCTAGTCCAATTCAAGTTTTTTTAAAAACTTACCAAATCGTTGTAACTCAGTTCAAGTAGGTCAATAGCAATACCAATTAAAAAAACATAGAATTGTAATTGAAAACTCTCAAGAATGGGACCTGAGGCCTATGCATAAATTCTTACCACTTAAACCAACACTTCCTTCATTATAATAATAACAAATATTATATATAATTATAATTTTTTTTATTTTCATATTTTATCTCATTTGAATTTTTTTATAAATAATATATATTTTTATATATTTATATTATATATTATATAATTAAATTATTCTTATTTAGCTAATATTTAATTTAAAACTTTTATTAGATTGAAATGAAATATAATTTTAATATTATAAAATAATATTAAAATTATGGTAGATATTTATAATTAAAGTAAAATTAATGTTTATTATTTAGTATTTCATAACTATACTTAAACAAGTTAAATTAATTTAATCTTTTTATATATATATATAATGTTATAATTTATACAAATAAAAAATATATTAACTGATTCAATCATATAATTTAATTGGTTGAATCGCTCCGATGTTAACCTACTTACCTTATCGGATCAATAACCAATCTGAATTTGCGATCATTACCTATGATATAAGATATCATCTTAAAATAAAAAGTTAATAAACAAACTGTTTGACAAAGACATGTTTTGCTTACTTACTCCACTTTATTTGGTTGAGAACTCTTTTGGACTATTTTATATTTCTAGTTAAATTATTTGAATATCCTTAAAAATTTAGTTTAAATACACTTAAACACTCTTAATTTTGAAAAATTACTTTGACACCCCTAGTCGTTAACTAAAATTAGAGGTAATAGAATTGAAAATGAAAAGTCAAAAATAATCACTTTTCTTACAAAGTAGCTTATAATACCATATCTCTTCTATCCTTTATGTTAGAAAAAAAATCACTTTAATAAAAATTTAAATGCTACAACTATAATAGAAATATCAATTATTCATAGTATGAACTAATAAATGAAACATAACTATCAATGATTATCTATTTTATTAGATATTTTATTATGCATTCTTTTTTATAGCTTATGCAACAATATTATTGAGCAATATGAATATAACCTAACATAATTTCTTTTTACTATAATAAAAATATTTAAAAATTAAGGATTTAATTTAATTTAATTAGTTAATTATATATTTTATTTTTAATACATTATAATTCATCTATAATTTTTGTTTTTTATTTGCTCAATTGCATGTTTTTCATTTTTCATTTTATCTTCACACCTATTATTAATAGCTTATATGCTAATATTATTAAATAGAATAGATGTGACATGATATATTTTATTTTTATTTATAAAAATATTTTAAATATATTAAAATTTTAATTTTAATTATATATTTTAATTTTAAATTTTATTACTTTTTAATATAGGTACTTTTTTTGTTTTATTTGTTTCATTGTATGTTTTTCATTTTTCCCCTTTTTTTATGCCTCTTCCTTCATTTATTGCTTAAATGCTAATATCACAAAATAGTATAATTATAATATAATATATTTTTTAAAAAAAATATTTAAATAATTTTAAAAACTATTAATTCTACTAGTTCGTTATATATTTTATTTTTAATAAGGATGTTTCAAAATTAAAACTAAATCTATTTATTTAATTTAGTTCTTGATTTTTTTTGCATTTATGAAATTCTTTTACAATTTTAACTCAATTTCTTTTTGCTTTTGATTTTGTATATAAGATTTCTTGAGTTTATGCCTTTTATTTTGTGTGATTTTTTTAGCAAATTTTAATATCTAAAATGTCTACAAAATTTTTCACCATTTTCATTTCTCTTCTCTTTTTTCAATAATTCTATGATTTCTTTGTAAATTTGACTACTCAAAATAAGTATAAATATAATTTTAATATTTTTTAAAAAAAATTAAATATTTGAATTTTTATCATTAGATAAATTACATAGTGTTTTAAACATTTAAATATACTACCAATTATTTTATTTTATTTTAGATTTGTGAAAACTAAAAAATTTTAAATAATACAACTGATTAAAATAAATACTCTAAAGCTTTAAAAATTTAAGAATTCTTAAAAATTAGCTTGGATGTTACAAGTTGTTCCTCTTAAAAGATTTCATTCTTGAATTCTA
The DNA here is from genome assembly GCA_020226215.1 of Sindora glabra. Lineage (NCBI taxonomy): Eukaryota > Viridiplantae > Streptophyta > Magnoliopsida > Fabales > Fabaceae > Sindora > Sindora glabra. The sequence continues at coordinate 44,102,975 of CM035226.1, forward strand.
TGAGTATAGTATTAGTGAAGAAACAAGAGTCATTGAACAATTAGGGGTCTTTCACTATAGATGCCATAGGATATGTTTAAAAATGAAACCATACAAAATAGAGGCATCCTATTTACAAATGAATGATACTATTACTATATCCTAAATTCTAACCAAATTCTTATGTTGATTCTCATGCCTCATATGTTTAAGTTCCTCAAATTCTAGATTTTCATAAATGTTAAACATTAATAATCTTCATAGGATTTCTTCCTCATCTAATTCTTTTATAATTGCAATTAACTGTATTAATTATTCTTCTCAACAAAGTTTCATTTAGTCCATTCCTGTTATTCACAAATGTATATGTTATACATTAAATGAAAATATAAAGAGTTAGGAGAAAATTCTTTACTCTCCTTAGGTTACTCTTTTTAGTATGTTCCCAGTAAACTAATCTTATTACATGCCAAATTCACCTATGAAATGATCCAAAATTTCATTCTACCTTTAATCATTTGAAGCAAGGTATTCTTTATATTTTAATCACTTAAACTCTACACTATTATTGTTTTACATAGCTTCTTATCATGAGAGTTAAATGTTTGACCCATCCTTACTCAAAGATGACCCAATTGCCATTAATTTCGAGCTTGTTTATTTGAAAACATCCACCTTTAATATACTTGTTGTTTTCAAAATTGGAATTTTTAATCTAAGTATTATTTAAATTTTGTTTATTCATAAGTTCCTATTCATCCCATGCTAAGTATCTATTTCACTATATGTTTCTTTTTTTGTCATACACAATTACCTTATGTTCTTTAAGGTTGTAAGTGTCAATAAGTAATAAATAAGAAAATAATGTTGGTGTATACTCTAGTAATCTATCATAAGATAATTATATTTACATAAATCATATTATGTTTAATGTTATATTTATTAATATAAATAAATATGGTAATTATCCCAAATTATTTATATTATTCTAAAATATTCCTAGTTAAGTATTATTATAGGTAACACTAATATATTAAGACTAGTATATATATTGGTTGATGATTGTCGTCATGGATATATGATAACAAGTAAACTCATAGTTATATGTTAGAGAATAAATGTACTTGACTGACTAGCCATAAGAATGTTACATGAATTATTATATAAGTGTCATAAGTAATTCTTATATTAACAATAATGTATGTAGTCTTTTAACTTGAAATCATTATGATTCCCTACATAAAGAGTCATGTAGGTTAATGCCATCAAATGTCACTTGTAATATGGTTAGCTTAAAAAGTGATGATTATGTATATCATGAATTATACGAAGGGATATAAGTGATTCAAATAGGATTTTATCCCTCCTATATAGGAGAAATGATATCTATAGGCCCTTGATTGAGTGAAATTATAATATACATAGTCGTACTCAAATAAATTCATATGTGATATTAATTCATTTATTTTAGTTAGTTTATGAAAGAATCAAGAATCACATAGATTGAATTATAAAGAGGGTAATACATTCTATGCCTTAAGCTCAATTTGGATATTTAGAACAAAAAGGATTAAATTACGTAAGACATGAAAAGGTTATGTTAAATTACTGACATTCTTATTACTTAGGTGACAATGATGTATTGTTAGCTACCACCTAATGTCAATGATATTAAAATGGAATTTTAGGATCATTGTTAATGTAATAAGAACCTATAAGGTCACACATAAAAGGCACGTCAAATATTAGGGTCAAAGTATAATTAGAAATTCTTAGTCAAACTAAGACTTTTAATTATGATAAGACCAATATGATTGGACTTCACTAAGTAATGGCATAATATAATTGAGCTATACTTATAGGACACTAAATATAGGTTAATTATTAACTAAAGTCATATTTGAGTTTGGTCAATAATCAAAGTTCAATTATCTTCTTTCTTAAGGTAGTTCTAGTTAAAGACCAAAAGGAAATTTTATCTATGAGGTAAAATAAAATTCCTTTTAAAAGAAAATATCTGATTGAGATATTCATCACATGATTTGATCACTATCTAACCAAGATTAGAAAAAGCCTATAATTATCATTTATAAGATAGAAAGAGTGTAGTAAGGTGATTGTGAGAGTGATCCAAAATTAGGAAAGTCTTACATCTAACATTGTATTAAAAGAAAGAAAGAGATCTTATTTGATTAGATTAGAGTATCTGACTGCTTATGTGCATACCATAAAAATGTCTTCCTTTCAGATGAAATTTTTTATTTATGATAATCCTATTCATATATTCATGATCATCCATTTTGTACATTATGATGAGATATAATTATAATTAAACATTGTCTAAGCGTTTAAGTGTAAATCATTTAGCTATTCATGATCAAATTATTTGGTCATTAGTGATAGAATTATTCATTAAGAAGAAGAAATAGATTTTTCTATGGCAAATGAGTTTTTTGCAATAAAGGTATAAACATTAAAATTGGCTTATACTTCTTTCACTTGGATCTTTAATGCATTTTAGAGTAAATTTTTTTAATTTTCATTGCATTTTTTGACTTGAAGTCTAACAAATAAAAGCAAATAACTTATAAGAGTAAAGAGATATTTAGTAAACTAAATGGTTAATTAATATTGTCAGGTGTTCTACAATAATTAAATATGTTAATATCTATTCTTAATATAACCATTTAGCCCCAATATTCTATTTCATCATTACCAATTGGTAAAGGTATTCACCCTTACCCTCCAATTGAATACTAGAACGATCCATTAGATAATATAAGAAGCAAATCAATTCAATCAAATGCAACAAATATAAACCTAAGAAAACTGCATTTAAAGAATAAAAATTACACATATCTATTATATACTTTCTTCTTTAAAATAACACTCAAAGCATCATGTAGTTGATAGAGATAACATTTTATTTGCTTATTCGCGATTGGTTCCTTAATTTCATTAAATTTGAGATTAAGAGTGAAACAAAACTAAATGTAAGATTTCAATAGAAGATTCATGCAATGCTAGTGTAGTATACACATTCAACCTATGAACAAATTCTACCAATATCATCTCATTATAGACTTTGTTCACATGTTTTAGATAAAATCTATTAATTAACTCAAATATACATATTTGTGTAGGCATGCTATTTATCCCAAGGATCTAGCATTACATTTTAATGACATTTTAGCCTTTACATGTAGCCTATTAATTCAATTGAAACCATTAAGAACATAATAATCACATTCTAAGTTCAATGCATCATGTTGGGAATAATGACAACGAGTATACAAAACGGGGGGCCAACGGTCAACTGTTAGCAACCTAATAGCCAGTCATTTATTATTGGTAGGAAATCCTTCTAACAAATTAATAATTAATCCTTTATAAGCAAATGGTTATGAAAGGCTGATGATTCACTACTAGAATCCCATTGTCCAAATTTCCAAGACAATAGGCAACTGTTATGGTCTAACGATGGACCATTCACTTGGGAATCTACAGATTACCCATCATAATTCATTAATTAGTTTGCCATAATTTCAAACTTAATATATTGACATCACTACTATCCTTTAATTTGTTATAGGTACTTATTATGACATATTAAGCACTCATCACCATTTAATTAATTCAAACATTATGAAAAATAATGCAAATTCACATAGATTTTATGTATACTATAGAAAATTCAAATTTAAACTCTTTTTCATCATGACCCTTAAATTCTTAGGATTCAATTAGAATTATATGCTTCTAAAAATTCAATTTACAAACCCTATTCCTTACGATATAGTTTAGAATTAACTAAAAAGATCTATTCAGGTGTTCCTAAGATCTATAAGTTTTATAACTACCTTAATCATAATTCAACTGTGATGAATTTAAAGTTACAAATTTACCCTTGTTTACACTAAAGCAACTAGTTCAAACCACTAAAGCTTGGTTTCCCTGTTTGACGTAAATAAACCTTCTACTTTTCAATTATACTCAAACTTTCATGATCCATCACATCTTATCACTATTTTAGATTAAACCTAAAATCAATTAAATGTAACCAACCAAATTCTCTTTCATTAATTCCTTTTTAATATTTATTCTATTGATTACCACTTGTGCTTCTTTAATGTGTCCCTTATCAAACTTTCCCATTGTTTACAAATCACCTTATATTTATCCCCTAATTTACTAGTCCTAAATTCTTATAAACTTACCAATCATTGCATATCTAATGGTTACCTTTTCTGATAAAACATAACATAAAATTTACCCTACTCCTTAATACCTCTCTTTCTATCTTCACATTTCAATTTATAACACACTATCTCATTAGTCATCATTTTAAAAATTCAAATACTTATTACTATCTATAACTCTTTTAATTCCTAAAATTTCCTTACAAGTGTTAACATATCATGACTAAAAGCAATAATGATATTTTCCTAAAAATCCTAACTCTATAATCACTACCTAAAGGTATCAAAAATCCAAAGTTAATAAAGTTTCCTCTTGCTAATGCTAATCTTGAATTACCTCTGCTAAGTTAATTCAATGGTAAGACTTACTATAGCTACCAATCTTATTATATAAGCTTTATTTCACATTTTGAACTAATCGATCATATTAACCATCATCTATCAACTAGGGACATCAAGTCAGTATTATATATAATATTTAATATGTTTGCATTTTCTTTATGCTAGTAACTTTCAAAAACAACATAGCTTCAAATTATTTCAAACTACTTGGATGTCTTACTTTACTAGGGCTATTCCTTAACATGCCGCAGCTAAAGTATTATCATCATTACTTGTTATATAAATTCAAGGGAGTAACACACTTAATTCCTTATGTACATCTAAGCAAAATCTTTAGATAGCATATTGAATCTATTTTTCCTAATTACCATATTCAATAGAAATTAACTATTAGTTTTCACTATTCTTGTCCTTTTTAACTATCTTCTTGTTTTTTAACATTTTAAATTAAGGTTCTTACTATAGGTTTTAATCATATCTAGGATAACTTATTACACTTCACTTCATCAGTTTCTAGCACAACTATTATTTTCATCATGAACTTTTAAATCAAGTAGTCATTCTTAGGCTCTAAACATTAATTTATTGCCAAAGATAAATTATTAGAAAATCTAGCAAAGAATAATATATAATAAGTGAAATAAATTATATGAATTTATGGAAATCTAAAGACATGCTTAAAAATAAATGTTGACATATCCTTATTCATGATGTTAGCCATATAATGATGAACTCAATATACCTACCCAAATTTAATAGTTAGAAACTTCTAGCCTATAAACCCTAAACTCTACATCAAGCTTTGATACTAACTTTATTATAACTAATTTTTTGGGCTTGAGACTAGCATAGGAAGTCATCTATAAGTAACTTTCCACTAGCCTTACTTTTTAACCATGCAGGCTTTGTCTCCATAGAAATTTCCTCATTTATATGGTAACAAGCATTCAATATCTATCTTAAAAAAGATGGACAAAGTCTCTTCTATCTTTAGACACTCCTGTCTTCAAGCACATATAGAAGGCCACATGCTCCAAAATGTAAACTTGTTAGTTAAGGACAATTATTAGAAACCATGCATAAAATGGATAAAATGACATAACATTTAGATTAACATAATTATATTCTTTCTATCCTAATTGTGAAATTCTCTTGGCAAGGTGTCATTTACCTCTAAAAAAGTAGTATAGCTTATTAGTTTAGCTTGGTCCTAAAAAAATTCAAATAAATAAAGGAATAAATTACGAGAACTCAATGAGTATATATTTATTTAAATTTATAATAAAGACTAGGAAAAAATAAAATTTAAATTATTAAATAAAATAAACTACTTGATCGATTCCTAAGTTCCTTATCTTATAATACTAACATTACTCATGTCATACCTTCACCCTTCCTTATCCCTGATCATTATTATACCTTACAATTCACATTATCTTTGCTTAAACTTTTAGATAATTTAATTGTAATATCACATAACTTATTTATACTACTATATAATTAAACTACAAATCACTTCCATGATATATAAATTATAAAATACTAAGTAATGAAAAAATTTGAACTTTCTTGTGATTTTCAATTAGCGTTATACTTTTCATAAGCTCTATCCTTATCTCTCTAGGGTCAACCTTATACTCTTATAAGCTAATCCCTTGATCTATCATGATCCACATATTATAATTCATAACATTTCAATTCTTATAATCTAATTCATAAAAAACATTTCACAATTAGTTTGAACCTTTTATTTTTCATAGGATGGCATAAGCTGTTCTCATCATATTATCTAAACAACACCATGCCTCCATTTACAACTACATATCACATTGCATTTCATAATCAACAATACAAACTTGTTCAAAACATACATTACACAATAATTGATAGCATTACCATACCTCACATGCATGGCTATAGAGATATATCCTATAACAATAATCCAATTATGTAATATATAGTAAATATGCATCACAAAATAAAAAGCAATAGTGTTATGCCTCAAATGCATGGCCTTAAGGTTCCTTCCACATAATTAATGCAATTTATATATATTTTCCATTATACTTAATGTGCAACCTATACTATCACACAAATCATAAAATTGCTAAATAACCATTAAGCACCTCCATTTTAACAAATAACCTTGTATATATCAACATATAAATACCTTTATATATACATTAGCATAATCACATAAATATTCATCGATATAGGAAAATAATAAATTAAATATTTTTAATAATTTTAATGAGATATATATTTACTTTTAAATGTTATTTTTCTTTAAGAGTTCTAAATATCTGAGCTTCTTTTCTCCACTTCCTATTTATCAATTCACAAGGATAATTTATAAGTATACTTATAGTAATTATTTTTCTTTCAAAATACTTCCCCTAGGTTCTAAATAATTTACTTTAATTTACTAGATCATAAATTTCATTAATCTTCAAGGATTATTTCAAAAAAAATTAGAAACTATCTCTAAATTTAAAGTTCTTAGATTAAGTATCAAACATAAAATATTAGGATTTTATGTTATAGGTGAGCTTACCTTTTCTTAGGAAGGCTACTTCTAGCTTGGTGGCAATTAAAGCACCATAAAACATTGAAAAATGGAAAAAAAATTGAATGTCCTATGTTGTTGTTTTCAATTGTGATGAATGACTCTTTCTTCCTTGTTGCTGGCAAATGCCATCGAAAGAAAGAAAAAGGAAGTGGTACATGCAGTATTGTGGTTGGAAAGGGAAAAGAATGGCACCAAAAAAATAAAAGAGAAAGAGAAAAGAAAAAACTAGAGGTAAAGAAGAGAGAAAATGAGGAAAGAGAGGGAGGGGTATCCAAAAATTAAAGGGGAAGGTGGGGGGTTTTCATCCTATATTCTAGGTGTAATGTGAGCTTAGGTGGAGTTCATCTCATTCATCTATTTGAAATGAAATCAAGAGAGAAATATTAAAGTGTGGTGAGTATATGATGATTAAGTTAAAATTAATATAATTCTCTTTATTGATCACAGCTGTTTATTTCTTGCAAAATCCTTTTCCTATCAAATCTTTGTCATTCATCCTACATTTTCATCATTTTCATTTCCTTTCTCTTTTTCAACAATTCTATAATTTCTTAGTAAATTTAAAAACTCAAAATAATATAAATATAATTGTGATATTTTTGAACAAAAATCAAATATTTGGATTTTTATCATAGGGTAAATTAAATAATATTTTAAATAATTAAATATACCACTAATTATTTTATTTTATTTAAGATTTGCTAAAATATAAAAAAATTATAAATAATACAGTTAATTAAAATAAATATTCTAGAGTTTTAAACATTAAATTTTTTTAAAAATTAGCTTAAGTGTTACATAATGGGTAATCAATCGGTTGCTATTGAGGTTAAATTTTTTTGGATTTCTAGCCACAGGTTAGAATTTTTCTTAGTAGTCATAAGATGGTTTTCCACCACTAGTTGCTAATTCTCATTTTCTAGAATTTTTAGGGTTAAAACATAGTTACCCAAATGAGAATTAGAATGGGTTCTCTTAGATTGGTAAAAAAAATATTTTATGGTTGTTTGACCACTTGGAACATAAAGAACATTAGACAAAGAAAAAATGAAAAGCAAAGAGCTAAAAGTCAAAAGAAATATATCTTAGCGAGTTAATGATGAGGGTTCGTTTGGTTAAGTTGATACTTGGAGTTGAAGAGTAGAAGGTTGGCATAAAGTGTTAAAGACACAAATAAAGGCCATGAAAAATGGCCAAAGTCTTTAATTTAACCCATTTCAGCTTAGGGTTAGTTGTTTCATCCTCAATCGGCTTATTATTAATTGTAATTAATTTACTTTTCTTAAACTAAGAATGTTTTCTTTTTTAGATTTAAGTGTTGGCTTCCTTTTCCTATTAGGACATTTGGTTAACTTCTTATGTTTTTTTCTTAAACAATTTGGCTTATTGAGCTGTATACTCCACTTCGTTTATAGTTCCAAGAATATAACTTAATGATATGGCCAAACCCTCAATTAAAAGAAAAAGTTAATGTTTATACTTAGTTAACAATAATAATCAAGCTATAAAGAAAAGGTTAAAAAAATTACCTTATGGTTAAATAATTGTGGCTTGAGGTAAGGTTTTGCATAACTTAGCTATATAATTAGAGACATAAGGGTAAATAGTATGCAATAGTCACTCTAGGGATGCATTCATTTAATTTTTCTAGTTTTATATATTTAACTAAGTTAAAAAGGACATTAGGTATAGGTACAAGTTTTGGTTAAAATAGAAGTTTAATTAAGGCTAATTCAAAGCCAGGATATCTTATAAAGGGATTAAAGAACTTATTTTGAAAGACATTATTATGAGCTTTCCTTTTCTTTTTTAAAGTCTTCTTAACTTCCTAAAAGATGAAATTTATACATCTAAAATCGTATTTGACTTTGTAATACTTCTCAAAAGCTACAATCTCATTATAATGCATACTTTCTATTTTCTTTGAAGATTTTTATTGTTTGCACAAAAGTGATGTGAGTTAATTTCTTATTAATAGTCATTTCAAAAAAAAATTCATTGGTTAAACCACCAATTTTTAAGAGTGAGTACAAGCATGACAAGGTGAATAGTTAAGCAGATTAAAGTTCTTGATAAAAGACTTATTGATGCCTTCAACAATAAGTACCCTTAAGAGTTTTAAGACCTACCCTTGAAAATCTTTGTCAATGGGATCTAAAGGATAAACTTGGATAATGTCAAAATGGTAAGCAAGGAAGTTGGATAAGACTTTATATGCTGAAAGGGCATGATCATTAGGCAAACTAATTAGAACAAATTAACGACATAGGAATTTCAACCAAATTTAAACATTTTATAGATCAATTAGATTGGGAGGTGACTTAAACAATTTAGCACCCCTGGAACAAGAATAGAGAGGTTTATTCTTCTTATAAGATGAGTGACTGAAAAGGTTTAAAAAGGAGATAAGAAATGTTTGAATAACTTTTTAGGAGATTCCAACTTGATTTTTTGTTCTAACTCAACCCAAGCTAGCTAGATTCCTCATATATAGGCTTTAATTAATGCCTTCTTACCTAATTTAAAATTATCCTAAAAGACAACCATTAACTATAATTGAAAAACTCAGAGTGGACCTTCTAAATATTAGAAAGACTTGTTTTATTTAAGATATCTATTAGCTAGGTTAATGTTATTGAATATATAAGTTAAAACTAAAGAGGCTAAGGTTACTTGTCAACCTTTATCAAGAATTACAGTTAGAGGGACAAATGAAGATAAGATTTTTAATAAAGGAATACAATATAAATGTAGGGCTGTCAGCGGGCCGGGTTAGGGTAATTAAGCTACCCATCCATATAACTATCGGGCCTCAATTTATAGGCCCAATTTCGCCAAAATCAATCTTGAACCCGTTCATTACTAGGCTCTGATGGGTCCAATAGGTATTAATAGGCGAGGCTGGGCTTTAAATTTTTTTTTAACTTCATTATTGCTAAACATGCGGCTGTGCTGGTAATGCAATCTTCTACTCTTCCCCCACATATAGCAGATTAGCTTCCACAGAAGATGAAGGAATGGCTATTGCAGCGGCGATAGGTTCCAATGATGACAAGGATGGTTATGATGTCGTCGAAGATGAAGAAGAGACTAGGGATTGGTTGAGAACCAGCTTCGCCGAAAAAGATTGTTACTCTTTGAGTTGCATATCTATATAGCATTTGGAACATAGATTTTGCGTCGTTGAACTACCAAAGAATACGTAATTATTTACACATAATTATGGAGATTGACAATTTGGCACTGAGAGGCCAGAAGGTAAGGGTTTTAGAAAATTAGTTAAATGGTTACGAGCGGGTACGAGTCCAAATGAGTTCAAAATTTGAAACCTGTGCCCACCCATGTCAACCCATTTTTTCATATTTTTTGCCTAGATTAGCCTTCTTAGCCTGACCCAAACAGGCCCAAATGGTAAAAATCGATTCAATTTGGGCAGGTTGGGGTGGGTTTTAAGATTTTGGACACCTCTATATAAATGCTTACATAAGTAATAGGTCAAAAAGGTAATATATTCGGCATAACCAAATTATCCTCCCCTTTATAAGTGTTAAGGAAAGTGGTGGTTTTGTAAACTTCAAACGAAGGTAATAAATATTAGCCTTGACAACCCACACCCTAAAGGAGGGGTGAATTGAGTGTTTTTAAAATTTTTCTTATTTTTCAAACTCTTTTTGAAAGCCCTTTGATTTTGGGAAGCTATGAGAATAATCTTGATTTAATCAATTCCAAGAGAATTCTATGAAGATATTTATTGCACTTAAGATATGATAAATCTAAGAATTAGTGTAAACTAACTTATTCTACTATGCACAAATAAATTATCAAGAAATCAATCCAAGATAATTTAATAGAGAAGTTTGCACATAACATATAATAATTCAATACACTTATGCAAAGCAACTCAATCAATTATACATAGATAAGTATTAAGAAGCTAATACATATATGAATTTCTTTTTCAATTATTCAACCAACAAGATTAACATTAAAGTATAATGTATTCAACAATTTACAAGAACAAAAATAGAGCATATAGCATGATATATTAGCAACAACAACAACATTAACAAAATAAAGCAAAAACCAAAAAATAGAGCAATGTGCAAAAACAATGAGGAGATAAGGTAGAAAGATTAAACACAAGAATTTATAGAAGTTCTAACCTTGAAGACAACACTCCAAGGTGTACATCCATTCTTCAAGTTCTCCAAGCTTATGTTAATCTACTATCCCTTCAAGTTTTAATGGCACTTGAAGAAGCTTTACAATCATTACTCTTTCTTGAGCAAAAACTCTCTTACAAGGGATACCTCACCCTCTTTAAGTTTTTTCAAGGGATATCTCACCCTTTAAAAATAGGAAATGATATGTGATAAAGAATAATTCATACAAACTCTCTTAAAGAGTAGATAATACAAATGAAGCACCAAGAATAGAAGAATTTAAGAAATTAAAGCTCAATTCATGATTTGGATGAAGAAGGATGTAAAATGATATTTTCAAGTGAAGTTCAAGCTCTCTCTTTGTTATATTTTATGTTTCTTAGCTTATATATGAAGCCCATGGAGTATTATAGCCGTTTGGGTTTATTGGGAATGAAAACTAGTCATTATTTGTGCACCATAACAGTTGGAATTGAGTGGTGAATCGATTCAGGACGTCCAGAGTACTCTCTGGATGTCTAGAATCGATTAGTTAATCGATTCACGTAGACAAAAACATAGACTCAATTTTAAAAAGTCATAACTTCTTCATTTTAAATCTGTTTTAAGCAAATGACCCATCATTAGAAAGCTAATTGAGTCTAATTTCAAATGGGATTAGTTTCATTCTCATATATGATGTCATTTTTAAGATATGTTCAAAACAATGAGCAAAGGTCAGAAACAGTGAATTAGTGAAAATATGATTTTAAGACTTAATTTATAAAATTCATAACTCTTTCATATATTAATAATTTTAAACAAATGACAAATCCATGGAAAGGCCTTTGAGTCTATTGTCACATAAAAATAATTTCATACTTATGTCATGTGTATTTTTCAAGATATGTTCAAAATAATAAGCACACGTTAGAAATTGCTAACATGCAGAAAGCTAGTTTTTAGGCTCAATTTGAAGAGATAATAATTCTTTCATATATTAATCATTTTAAGCAAATGATATGTCTATGAAAATCTCATTGACTCTATTTTCAAATAAAAAGGTTTGACAATTGAATCATGAGTATTTTATGAGATATGATTAAAATAATGACCAAAGGTCAGAATTGAAAACATTATAAACTTATATCTCATTAGTTTTTGAAATGTCTCTATAGGCTATCTTGTAAAAATATGATTGTGGGCTATCTTTTTTAAAATATTTTAATCAAGCTAAGATTATGAAAGATATGTTTGAGCTCTGTATCATGAAATATTTTATTTTACAAGAAAGACTAAACTAAAAAGACTATACCAATCAAGTTCCTTAGCTTTTCTTAATGCTTCCAAGCTTTCAAATAGTTTAATTTTCTCAACTTTCAATGCTTGGATCACATCTCCTTTCTTGTCTTTCTTCCTTATTCTTAAGTTAAGCATAATGTGATCTTCTATTCATTTGCTCCAATGCTCACTCTTCTTCATCTTGGACTTTTCTATATGCAAGTTCATTAACCTTGCAAACAATATAGTTAGTTCAATCTAATATATCAAGATATTGATGCATAATTCATAAAAAATCAATTAGCATAAGTTCATGCATAATCATCCTTTTATATATCTTGGTTAATCATATGCTTAGTAATGCTTGTCTACAATATAGCTCTTTTAGCATATAACTAAGTATTGCTATTTCAATCATACTATAGCATGTCTATTGAAGATTTTATAATATTTTGGTATAAAGACATGTAATGCTATTGCAAACACTTAGTTCTCATCATGCATATACAAGAACAAGCATATTCATTATATCATATATGCATTAACTATAATATAGTATATCTATTAAAGCTTATACAATATATCACTTTAGCACAAAAATACAATACTATTGTAATTCCTATTTATTATCATCAAAACTCATCATATATAATCTTAAAGCTAATGTAAGCTTAAATTAGTGATAGTTGAAATATCAAAGATAAATGGGCCTATTTGGCTATAAGGACCATGGAAGGACTTAGTTGAAGATAACTAAAATATGATGGCCTAACCTAACATTAGAGCATTGGCTTTAACAAGGAGTCTTGAAATTTGAATGGCTTAAAAAATGCCTATTGATTTCTAAAAGTGTCATTTAGACTTCTAAATATAGTCAAGCTAAGAAATGTAGTTAGATAAAGAACAAGATGCAAGAAAAAAGAAAGTGCGAAAGGTTAGGTTATTTTTGTTCACCCAAGGAAAAATAAAGATTGAAATTAAAAGTCTTTAAAGGGAAAGAGTCTTTAAAAGAGGGAATGGGAGGTATAAGATAAAAATATAGTGCTTCACCATCTTTAATTATGAAATTAAAAGATTAGAAAAATACTTAGAGCTTCAAGATCTCAAAATCTTACAAATTTGGATGGTGACTGCGACTAAATTTGAGGTAAAAGTAAATTAAGTAGAGAAGCTAGATTTAGTAGTTGTAGTGAAAGGGAAAAAACAAGGTGTAGATAAGGAAGAAAGTTAAGCAAAAATAATGATGCTGAGATGATATGAGTGTAAAAGTGAAAGGTAAAAATGATCTGAGTCTTTTAAACAGAAGTAATCCCCAAGGATCATTAATGCATTAAAAAGGAGATCATGATGAGGATAACTCAATGTGCTTGATAAGTATTGGAGAGGTGCAAGAGTTCAAAATTCATGCATATCACATAATGGTGCCTACAAAGGGACGTGACGATTGATCCATGAGTCATTCTTAAGATACCACATATGTTGGTAAAGATATAGAAAGATACAACCATCAAGAGAATAAGAAAATATAGGCATGATGGGACAATGTCATTCTAATAATTGACCTTTCATTTTTACCTAATAATTCAAGCAAACCTATTGATTGATCCCTACAAGTTGAATCCATTATTCTTTAACTTAAGGCAAGCAAGCACCCTCACTTATACTTTTGACTCTATAAAGGAGATAGTTTAGTTCGCTCTTGTATTTGAATTAAAGAGCCTCTATTAGCCTTTGATAAAAAAAATTTCTACTAAGAGTGAAGGGATGACTAAAGTCAAATTAGGTTGATTTTGCCAAACATCTCCTTTAACTAAAATGATTAATAGCATTTCAAAGAAAAGATAAGTGATTGTAATTAAACCTATTTAATAGAAAAGATTAAATATATACCACTTGAAGAAGACCAAAGGCTTGAAGAAAGGTTGATAAAGTTATTAGCAACTCACAAGGCAATTGTGTGTCATGTGAATGACTAATTGCCATCCTATAAACATGCAAATACTCCTCAGATAGATAACTGCTCTACTTTTCCAAAACAAATAAGGTAAAGATAAAGACAAAATGATTTTTTTTTGGCCAAAACTGCTACTAAGAACATATATAGACACTTTATGTCCTTTTTTTTTGCCAAAATTGCTGCAAGGAGCATACACACTCACTCTATGTTTAAATTCTTGTAGCGCTTTACTACCATTACATTTCATTTTCTAGCAATTTTTTATAATCTAAATATTAATCTTTGAGTGCAAGTAAAAATTTAGTTTCCAAATTGCATTTATTTGTTACATTCATTTGATGTATTTATTTTGTGTAAGAACTCCGCAAAGGTTAAATTGCATATTATATTTAAATTGTCATAATTTTAGACACTTTTATGTATCTTTATATCTATTATATATTTATGCATCTTCTTATCTTTTTATTCACTACTTCTCCTTGCGTTATACTTATTTTATTTAGAACTTGACTAATTTATTAGAAAAGAACTCGTTGCTCGTACAAAAGAGTCAAATTGATGATCACCTTTTTGGGTAAAATACAAATATAAAATTATTATTTTAATTTATCATTGTTTATTGAATTTTAAGTTTTTCTTTTTTTTAATTAAAAATTTTGACTTTACCTATCCGCTCCAACAAATGAAACCAAAAACCATTACACGACATCGTCATTTCCAGAGAATTGTCAGTCCAATTTTACACGTGGCAACCATACATTAGCCTAGACATCAAATCCCACGTGCTTCTGAAGCATTGTGTCACGTGGCCTTAGACCAGCTGGTTTGTATGGCAGACATGCGGGTACCCCCATCCTCCTAACTTTGGACATATATCTCTACAAAAGAGAAAAAATAATCTTATGAACCTAAATTTATATGCTAAAATCATAAATCTAGAGGAATCTCAATCCATGTATCCTGATAACAAGCAAATTATATTATAATATTGTATAAATTATTCTTAATAATTCATAACTTTATAAAATAAAATAAATGATCATAACATAAGAGCAAATAGTCAATAGAAGATCTTGAAAGCAAATTCTTATCCACCCATAATCCAAGGTGACGATTTTCAAATTATGCTGCTTTGATAGTACGTCACCTTGGAATATATACATATATATACTGTTTGATATTTGAACAGATTATTTGGTCCCCAAGACGCAAATAATAATCATAATTTCTTATTTATCATTTTATGTGTGTATAATTCTTCTGAAAATTAGATGAAACTCTCCCTCAGCAACCCTATATATACAATTCATGTACTATTTCTGTCTTCTCATTGTGAGCTCTATAAATTTTGCCTCTCAGCCTTGAATCCCACGAGCTTTCAAAGGGCATACAATGGCAAGTGTAGGAGATCTTCACCTCACTCAAGGGGGGGAGGGGGGGGGGGAGACTGTGAAATATTTCCTAAGATTCTGAATTTACCATAGCAGGCTTGAATCCAAGTATAGCAGCAAAATATTGGTACCAGTGTGTTGCCTTTTTCTGCATTTGCACCTGCACTTTAATTTACTTGGTTCTCTTTCTGCTTTATTTAGTTTGAACTTTAACCCTACCAACAAAAAATCGTAAGTTGTAAAGGAGAAAATGGGACCAAGCACAAGGAGGTGCAGGTGCATCTGCAGATTAATGCCATGGTGGCTATCTTTTCAATGGCTTCCAAAAAATTATTTGGTGCTGCGTGTTCTTGAGCTAACCGGGACAAAAGGTTGCTAACAAACTTAGTATTTCTATTATCTGTTTTTGTTTTTGGAGTTTTCTAATATTTTTCCAGGAAACATTAATTGTAGCTCTGCAGAAGATGCACAGGACTTTAATTTTCTTCCAGGTTATCTCTCGCTGCTTCTTGTTTATTCTACAGTTTCTTCTATTTCTGTAGATCCAGATCCAAATCTGGGGTTGGAGATGAAGATGTTTATGTTAAAATTTTGAAGGGGTATCAAATTTGATCGCGCAGATGAACTCTTCACTCTTCAAAAAATGAAAAATATTATTTGACAAATTCTCCGAAAATAGGATCTAAGATCCAGCGATATATTCCTCAGCTTGATTTCAGGATCGGAGGTTTGAAGATGCAAACGTTGGTCTTGGGCGATACAGCGACTAGCTTGGTAAAAATCTATGAGCTAATAGTCCACCGTTTTCCCGTTTAATTCAGCCGAAAGAGATGAGCCGCATACGTATTGCTTCCTTTGCCTATAGATCCAAAATTCTACCGTACTTGTGAAACCGACGTATGCAGCAAAAACTTAAAGCAACTTGTCCAACTTCTGTTGGAGAAACCTTTGGGAGAATGTGGCAATGCCTCGATGGAAAAAATGGTGGAAACCCTCACAGTTGTATTTTAGATTCTTAAGTAAATAGTATGCAATTGCTAAGAACCTTATCATCGAGTTTATTCTGATCTACTCCACCTTATAGACTGTACACAGAAAAATAAATAAATAAATAAGTCATTATGTTAATGCCCTACACGCAGATTTAGAGCAGATTTATATTAAAAATCCAATTTTGATTTGGTAATTAGCAGAACAGATTTGCACATGATACTTCCTCTGGCTTGACCGAATTAAGGAAACAGTGCATAATTTTAAAACTAGTTTCATATGTATGAAAAAATTACTGGTTCTGTTGTACAAAATTTAGTACTATATTTATATAAATTTTAAAAATAATATTATATTTTCAATTCAGCAATTTAATTTTTCTGGTAAATAATTCATTTTTTAATAAATCATATTAATAAATTAAAAAATAATATACTGAATAAAATTTGCTTGGAAGTGGTGTTGAGTTTTCAGTACTAATGACACTAAAAAATTTTACCATACATTGACCGACATCAGCGAGGTTCTGCTATTAACACCAGCAGTAAAATACAATTTGTTATTTAAGATCTAAATCTTTTCAAAGAGCTCTAAGTCATTTTTTTCCTATGAGTATGTCGATAATAAAGAGCTGGGTTTCTAAACTTTTGCCAGGGTAGTTTTTGCATCTAACAACAGAATACGTTATTTTCCCAAGTCTGAAATATGATTTTGGCGATTGAGCACCTGTGTTTTATCACACAAAGGTTCCGGTCTTATCTGCACAGTATTAAGTACAACGTTAACTAGTTGGTCTGGACATTATGCAGTAGATAAACCATTACAGGCACATCTTATTTTATAGGACAGCAGTTTTGTTTCCGATAGTAAGGTAATTAGAAAACGCCATCGTCATTGTGCACCGAGCTTATATTTTAGGATTTCGGAAAATGACATGTATGGAGATGTTGACCTTACGAGAGGCGACCTGATCAACCACCATGAATGGGTTTTTCTGCAGTGCTGAATCCAAGAATTTTATTTTGTGGGCAACATTTAAAGATAAAATTTTAGATAAAATTTTAATATTTAAATAAAAATAAAATTCATTTTATTTTAATAATTTTTAATGTATGTATCTTTATATGTAATTAATAAATTTTAAATATATTTGTATTTATTTAAAATATTTTTTCATTTAATATAAAAATAAATTGTGAGAAGCATTTTACTTTAATTTACAGGGATAATATATACCATTGTTTTATTTACTATGATGATACAGAGAAACAGTGGCAGATAATATATATATATATATCAATTTAAAATTATTCTATGATACAGAAAAACAGTAGCGGATCCATTTGTAGAGTTGTGGGTCAATTGCTCTCACAAATTAATTTTTTTATACATATATATTTTTATTTAGTTATTTATTTATTTCTCCCGTACACAAATCTTAACATGCATCTCTTGGTGTAAAGTACAAATACGGCACTGAATGAAGAAGCATATAAATATCAAAGTACTGGTTTCATTTATAATAATATTATATATATTTATCAAGTCTTTAATTTAAATAATATATAATGTTATTAAAAAATTTTATTTTTCTTTACATCTTAAGTTTAATATCAAGACTTTACATATGTAAATTTAATGACTTGACCACTCTTATTATTATAAAAAATGAGATTCAAAATAAATATAAAAAATTTTAAAATTTAATTTCAAATATTACTTCTAGCATTTTTATAAATATATTTAATTTATACATATTTTATTCTAACCCTATACTTGTTTGAAAGGAAAATGAAAAGAAAAAAAAATTGAAATTTAGTTAAAACTAATATAATCATTGGTTTTCCTTTCCATTTTCCTTCAAAACAAGAAAAGGAAAATTTTGAAATTTAAACTTGTCGTTTATTTTTCATTCCTTTCTATCCACCCAACCACGCAAGAAGATTTGATACGGATATCAGAGGTGTCAAATGCGGGGAATAGCATTCACCTTATATTTTTTAGGACTTCTCAACTATACCCTCAAAATAGACTATTTCAGAATCATTATTATGAATTTTATACTATTTCTTTATAAAATTCATAATATTTTATATAAAATTTATAATTTTTCATAAGATTTTATAATAATTTCTCAAATTTTTATATTGCAAGATTACTGTTTCATATTGCAAAATTTATAAATAAGGTTGTGACAACTCATAAAAAAATTATGAATTTTATATGAGTAGTTACAATCCATATAACTTATGTTAAATTAAAAAGTTGTGCAATCTTGTGAATTTTATGAAATTTCCTCATAAAATTAAAAAAATCATATTGATATAACTTTTTTTTTAAAGTTGTACAAAGCAAATCCTTACATTTTTATATTCAATTCTTTTAAATTACATCTTCTCACAAGCAAGTCAGTCTAAAATTGGATGGGAAAGGGAAAGTAATACAAGAAAGTAGGATAAACATAGGTGAGTATTTAAAAAAGAGGTAAATGACTATAATAATATTTTCAGTAATATTTTATGCATTAAAAGTTAGATTTAAAATTAAATTTTAAATATAAATAAAAGATTGTTAAATAAATATAAAAGATTTGAAATTAAATATAAATAGAAGATTGTTAAATAAATATAAAAGATTTGAAATTTAATTTTAAATCTTATATTCAATATATATTATATTTTTGTAAAATTTTAGATTGTTTGCAGTTCACAGTTTCCATGTATTTTGAGACTGTGGACTTCAATTTCCTTGGGTCAGCCTTAATTTTAAGGCTTAAAGTAAGTGAAATTCAAATATATGCATCTCTTCGATCGGTTCATCAGGAAATTTTAATTTGTATGATTGGAAAAATGACGAGCAAGCGTAGTGTGCCAATTATTTCTACCCACTTTCTTGAATTCTTGAGTGGAAGTTTGAGGTCATATGTTTCAGTTTTATGAAAGTTAGAACCCAAAGATTTCTCAAAACTTGACTTATTAGTCATGATGAAATCTAATACAATTAATTTTAATTACAATTATTTCTCAAAGCAACAAAATGCACAAAAGTATAAAGTTTTATACTACAATAAGGAGAGGAGAGGTAGAAATAAGAAGATGAGTTTCATGGATCCCATTTCTTTAGAAATAAGATAGTATTTTTCCATTTGAAGGGAAGGGGGGAGGAATCAGATAGGAAGTTAGAAAAGACAGAAAACAAGACTTGGCAGGTTACATAATTAATGGACCACGTTCAATGATTCAATGAATAGATTGGTAAGAAGCAATGAACTTCGCTTGTATATTTTTTTGTTTAGACTAAAGTTTAATTGGTTGTATCTGTAGAATCTTTCGTTTGTGTGTTAAAATGAATAATCATTGCTTCTAGACGTGCAAATTTATATGATGACCATGGTTCAATTTTGACCTAATATCATCGTAGTCTTTTGCGGCTTCTTTGTCAAATACTACCTCGTTCGTATCGAATTCCATGCCCTGCTGAACAAAAACAAAAGCGATGTCGCATTCTATGCGACCTCCTGTGCTTCTCTATTGTTGCAGTTACAGCTTCCAATTTTTACGATGTTTTCAATGTTATAAAATGATTTTTGAGAGTTTGAGGTCACATAAATGTATCCCGTCATCCTTTATGACAAGCTGAGGAGGAAAACATGGGGTATATACACGGGGGAAAAACCTGCATACTCATGACGTCCACGAAAAATTCTTTTTTTTTTTTTTTTGGTAACAACGAAAAATTCTTATTTGTCCTGTTAATAAATATATAAGTGGTGTACCCACTGCCACTTATAATTTACCACTTTATTTTATCAAAAACATTAATATAATAATTAATTTTCCGTCAAACCATTCTTGAATTTATTTTGATTTTTAATGATAATGAGCACATAAATTTTATGTTTATTGGACAAGAGAATTTCTTTGCTCTACACATGTCCATATTTCATAGGATAGGAATCAGAGGATGTTAATTATAATTTTTGGGTTATTAAAAATTGAAATAATCCATGTGTGCTCTACAAAGTTGGTATGAGAATGAATCCTCTCTATTTTTTAGGAAATGAGTGAATAAAAATTCTTTTTTGTTTAAAATTGCAAAATTTTCAATAAAAAAAATAACGAGTCTTAGAGTAAAAATCATATTTCAATCTCTTTCAAATTGACAAAAAAAAATAAAGAAACTCAAATATATTGATATATAAGAAAAAAAGTTTACAACTACTTACTTAACTTTTATTCAGTGGGAACAAGTATATATGATATCAATTAGGGTCTATTTGTTTGAGAAGAAAGTGCTTTTTAAAAAATTATTTTAACTTTTCTATTTTTAAAAGTAATAAAAAAAATTTAGGGATAAATTTAGGAATTTGGCTCAATCAACACATATTCTTATCCCTCTTCCTCTTCTCCTCTCAACTCTCAATTAAGACTAATTCTTTATCAATCCCTCTCACACTTCAATCTAAGTAAGATAAAACTTTTCAAACTTCTATTCTTATAGAACTTCATCTTCCTTTTTTTTTTTTTAGATTTGGATAAATTTAGGGATTTAACTCAAAAAAGGGGGAAATTTAAACCACAACTTGGGATTTTTGGATTTCAAAAGGATTAGGAGATATCAACCCACAAAATCACCCATCTAGCATCTTATTTACACTTATACGAGGTGAGTAGGCATTCTAGCCTAACTTCAAAGAAATTACTTTAAATTATTTAGTTAAAAGTTAGGTATTGTCATTTAATGAATATTTGAGGAATGAAATGTTTTTATGTGATTTGACTTGTGATTTTGGTTAAATCTAGTATAAATGATGAGTTAGACATGCAATATGGTGGATTGGTAGAGTTTGGAAGTGAAATCATTTTACATAGTCAACTACAAGCTGTGGGATTACTCTCTAGCCCCCATAGTTGACTATGATTATATAGGGTTGCTTTTTGAATTTCAAGTGTATAATATATTACATTCTATTTAGCTCTATACACCAAAGTATACAAGGGATCAAGGCATATTTGAATATTCTATAGTATTGATGTTGATTAATGCAAGTTAAATAATGATGAAAATATGATATGAGAATATGCAAAAAGGCATGGTAATGTTATGACATAGGGTTCATGTTGTGAATTGAATTGTTTGTTATGAATAAGATCAAATAAGTTATGATTTGATTTATTTAGATAAAAATAAGATTGAATTGCATTGTTGATAATGAGAAATGATACAAGGTGATGTGAAATACATGACATTTGTGCACTAGATTTGATAACAACTTGTAAGGGATAAAGTTATTTTATTGAGGTAAAGATAGGTTTATAAGGGATAAGGATGAATAGGAATCGCAAAAAAATTACTTGTTTTTCATTTTATTTACTCTTAAAATTTTATCAAATTAATGTTCTCAAGATATATAAATTGTGAAATGTTGTTATTCTTATTCTTATTGTTGTTGTTGTTGTTGATGATGATGTGTTACAAATGAACTTTGAGATGTCAAATGTGAACATAGTAGCCTTATGAACCAAATTTCTTGAAAGGTGTGATAATAGTTCATTTACAATTTAGTTAGATATTTTGCATGTTAGTGTTGTTTTCTTTTGGTAGGTTAACTCCCATATCATTTTTTCTTTCGCCTTCACATAGGTATGAAATTTCACTAACTCCTTTTTGGACATATATTATGAAGGGATCAATTATAGAATTTATAACATAATGTTAATTTTTTTAAAATCATTTTATTTCAATATTACTACTCACTAAGTTTTCAAGAAAAATTCATTTTCCCTTTTTCTTTTCTCCATTCTTTGTAAGGAATTTTCTTCTTAAATACTTAACTACTGACTATTGGAATAGAAGTAGGTCCACTTGTATATTGACACTAAAGTAAGTCATGAAATAGTTAGAGTAGATCACTATACATACATATCTTATGCATGATGACTTTAAAATTAGCCATACTTGCATGAAATGTTAATTATATCTATTGAAAGTTATACATCAATGCATGTTTCATATTGCAATAAGTACTTAAGTAAGGCTAGTAGTAGATTGCATATAGACTTTTTACACCAATCATGTATCTTGGGATGGGTCATGACATATAGAATGAGTTGTGTAACTTTAATTGAGTTTTGTTATTGTATGTGTATGTAACGATCCCCTAGAAAAATAGTTACTTTTCAAAATGCTTCCTTCCTTTTAGTTGGATGCGATCTACATATCCCTTATAAAAGAAAATGGTTATAAACTTTATGTAATATTTTAAATAAGCTTTACCTATTTTCTAATACCTCTACTTATTCATTAAGTTTCCAAGTAAACTCATTTTTTCTTTTTCTTCTTTTCCGTGGGAAATTTTCCTTTTAGGTATTCAGTTGTTGTCTATTAAGATGAAAATGAGCTCCGATTACATATTTTGGCACTAGAGCAAGTCATGGGATAGTTGGAGTAGATACTTGTGCATATATATTTAAATCATGATGAATTTTATAACATCAACTTTCACTTTTTTTCATTTATTTTTACTATAAAGTAAAACATGATTACATATTACAAATTGCATTAATTCAAATAGGTAAAGTTAGTAGTTGTTCATTGTCACAAAGTTTACTAAAAGACTAATAATATCAATCATGCAAATTTTTTTATTTTAATTGATTAAGTCCTAACTTTTTTGTTATGAATTTTCCTTGAACTTGCAAGAATTTATGATTTTAATGGATAGTTATTCATTGTTATATTATAATATAACTAAACAAGTCACAAATGCTAATGCTATTGGATAATTATTAGCAAAGATTTCTAAATCATATGGAAAGCTAATTACTAAAGGTAAATAAACTTTAAAAATTTTATTATAAGAAAAAATAGTAGTATAAAATTATAAATTAAAATAAGAAATTAAAAGGTCGAATCATTTGACTTTTTTTCATTTCTTTTTTCCTTTAGTTTGCATCAAGTTTTTTCTTTTAAAAAATGCACTTCCATTTTATTTTTAATCGATGCCCTTGTTGATAAATGCTAGTCATTATGATAGGATGAAAGGCAAGCTTGTCAATAATGAATAACTCAAAGACAACCTAGGGATAATTTATTGATTAAAAGTATAAAGTGATCAATGCCATTCTTGGGATGTAAGATTAACCATATCATTTAGTTATAATGGTATGATCTATCAGTTGGTATTAAATCAAAAAATTATAGACCTATCTTTGTCAAGTATTTTCTAACTTGTATAAGGACCATTTTACTTTAATCCAAGACTTCTCATTCCTTTTTCATATAAGCTCATTGATATGCATTTTTCTCTTTATGAACTTTATCATTACCACTCTTGCCACTACAATCTTTAACTTTGGTATCAGGTGGTCTTTAAGGAAAACCATTATCCGACTTGCTTGTAGGAACTTTGTAATAAGGAATTCAATCGTTGCAATATAATGATAGAAGATCAACTAACCACCACTTGCCTTCTAGTATTTTTGGTAAACTAAATTACCACTTGTAATAAGTTAATTCAATAGATTAAGAAGAAAAATTATAACATATTTTAACATTTCTTTCAATTTTATAAAATAAATTGCAAGAACATAAAGAATTTCACCATTTTCTTTGACCATCCTTCAGGGATAATGCTCTTAATCGTATGTTTGTTAAGATGTTCAATTGCTCTTGTGACCATGTACTTTCCTAATTTTGAGCCTTTTGAAGTACTTTTAGAAGCAGTCAACTTTGTATAAACAATCTTTAACATTAGTGTAGTACCTCCAACCTTGAAACTTTATTCCTTAAATTGAACAATTCTAACCTGCCTATATTCTACTCTATAATCACTTAGATATCAAGTAATGGAGTTTTTTTTAATGAACCACCCTTCTAGTTACTAATATGGGCAAGACTTCTATATCTTACTTACATCTTTAAGATTGGTTAATAAGGGTGTAAAACAAACTTAACTCCATAGAATTTGATAGAATTAAACCACCTAAAATTTGATCTATTTTTTTATAGGTAATATAGACTGATCCATGCACTTGACAAATTTGGACCCCAAAAATTTAAGCTATTTTTTCATAAGTAATCCATCCATTTTACATCGTTATTTATTAACCTTGATCAATATTTATTGTTAACTATCGGTGAAGCTTAAAAAATTATTTTTTAACTTGTGGCTTAGTCTTTTGTTTTCTTCTTTCTAAAATCACAATTCAAGGCTGTTTGGAATAAGAAAAATAATACCAATATGTTCCATACATACTCCATTAGATATTAAGTATGTTATGCTTTCTTTTAGTTAACTTTTTCACTTAAAACATAAGTCTACTTTTTTGTTTAAACAAAGGTAACTTTTATGTTTTTATTCAAAATAGATAGTTAGATTTATTTGTAATAAATTTTCTTAAAAATTAAAGAAAAATTTAATAAACAAAATTCTTTTATGATTGTAAAGTTAGAAAAAAATCAGTCTAAATAATATAAACTTATATTTTTTCATTAGCTTTAAATTTTAACAAGATTCCTACATTTCAAAAAAAAATATTCAAAGCATAAGCATTTTAATTGTTAGATTCAAAAATTGCATTATTTGCCTTAAAACGCTAGCCTCAAAACCTTTTAACATTTATTTATCAATTTATTGTATCACCCAGTTAAAAATGAATAATTTTAAAAAGTACCCATAATTTATTTAATTTATCATAGTTCTTTGATCCAATTAAATTAATTATCATCTTAACTCTTGAACCTAATTAAATTATTAAATTAACATTAACTAAAATTTTTAAAATTAGTTATAAGAAAACTCAATGTATATTACTAATATATTCAAAAAGTTTTGTTATTTTATTAATAAACCTCATATTTCAATTAATTTGATATCTCTAAATTTAAATTATATTGTAAAATAACATAAAAACATTATTGATTTTCTATTATAATAATTAATATAGATATTACTATTTTCAAAGAGCTTGTCAATTTAATTATTTTCATAGCAAAAAGAATTACAAAATAATGGGTTTTTTAATAAATGTATGGGTAGGAAGGTTTAAAACTTTTTTTCTTATTTAGTTACTATCAATTAGCTAATTTAAGGTTGAGTCATTAAGTAGAAAATAAACATATCAATACAAGTAAATCGTGTAACTAATGTCATTATATATAAAATGTTGCACAATTTTTTTCAAATATCTTCTATTTATTATTCTTACCTTTTTATTCGAAATGGCAATTGATTTCACATGTGGTATCAAAAATTAGTAACAATTTAAAGAAATTTCACTCAAACTTGACTTGAAAAATAATAATATGTCAAGTTAAAGTTTATTACCCCATTTTTAATTCAATTCCTTCTTATTTAATTCTATTACAATTGAAATTGATACTAATTATCATAATTATATTTATTACAATTTTTATATCCTAATCTAGGAACTCTTATAATTGTAACATATGAAAAAAAAAATTGTGTTCCTTTTTAGAAGTGGAAATAGGTTAAGTTTTACATTAAAAAAGTTCAAACTTGCTTTCTAAGGTATTATCTTGAGCTTAATTTGTTAGCTTATATAAGATCAAAATTTATATTCAATTTGACCCATTAAAAATTTTGACCTAACTTGTTAACTTATTTTAAAACTTGCTTACATAAATAAACTTTCAAATAAGCCAATAAATAAATATCTTTAAGTTTGAAAATATGCCAACAATCAAATAACGTATGTAAATATAATTGTATATATTAAAATATTATTAATATTATATATGCATATTTTACAAACATAAATTATATATTATGTTATATATAAATATATTAATTAATATATAAGTTAGCATGATCGATCTAAGAGTCAAGCTTACAAAGAAGATAGGTTTAGTGTCATAACCCATCTAAGAATATGTGATTAGTGTAGAACGTTGCTAGTGCAACCACTTATGAACCTTTCTATTTATTCTCAATGGAATGTTAGACCTGCAAGTGTGTGTGTATCTTTCCAAGGTGTTTGATCATATTCTTATGCAAAATTATTATATTCAGATATACATGTAATGTCTAATATTTGTGCATATCTAGATTAACTATCTTACTACTTACCTAAACACTAGAATCCTTAAGCGAACCTATTTCTAACTTATTCAACAAAAATTGAGCACCTAAATCTTTCAAGAATAAATAAAAAATAGAAAAAAAAGGAGAAAGTTTCTTAAGAAACTCAGTAAATAATTAACAAGTTATGAAAAAATAATTAATATATATATCATAATACGAAGTTTGTAGTTAGTCCCTCATGGAATATACATAAGGTTTTAATCAAAAAGCATAAATATGCATATCCACCTCTATCAAGGGAAAAATGAACATTCCAGGAGCTAAACCTATCTATTAAATTATATGCACAAACATGCAACATAACATTCAGACCATTCAAGGTCGTACTACTCATTGATCTTTATGACATTGCAATTTAGTCATAACATTTTTATGTTATTCAATAAATATTAAATAAAAAAAGAAAAGAAAAAATAAAAACATGTAAATCTTTTTATAATTCCTAGTCAATTTTTCCTTTCACAAACTTAATTGTATCCTTTTTAAGTTAGCCTTATCCCTTCTCAAACGAGAACTTAAATCCGTGCATATAGCCATACTAAGAATATCATCTCTCCAAATATCATTAGATCTCAATTCATAGAACAATATATCAATATAATAAGTGCTCCACAAGCATTTTAATTTCATAACTTATGACATAAAATTTATATATGAGAAAGTCTAAAAATAATAAAACCAATGATATAATTCGAGTATAACCTTTGCCAAATCAATTCACAAAGTATACACCCATATCATAACATTGTTATACTTCTATGCATACTCACACACCTTTCATTCACATTATTTAATGCATATTTTCTAATATTAATGTTATAGAGCTTTTAGTATTACTTTGACCCTTTGTCTAACATTATGTGCAACTTTTTTAGGGGCATAATCAACTATGAAATCCTAAAGAATAATCTTTAGGCTATAATCAATTATATAATTAACTATAGGGATTCAAAGAGTAATCATTAGGTATATAGTTGACTATGTAGCTAATTATATAATCCTTGTGACTAACTTTGTAGGGGAATAATTAATTATAATAGTTAAGAGAGAGAGAGTTTCTATTGTATAATTAACTATAGCTTGAGTTCATATAAATTTTTGTTGAAAATATTGTTTACTCATAATTTTAACTCTAAGATTTCTCCTATAAGCTAATTTTTATAATCAAATAACTAAATAGTGTATTCTCATCATAATATGAATTAAATCCCTTAAAGAAGACCAACTGAAACACACATATCATACAATTTCGCAAGATTGTTCAAAATTTAAGTAAAACTAACTCCAAGCACTTATAGAATGCAAAATTGCTTAAATTTAAGTAAGTGCTTATTCACCTTGTATGAAAGAGATGCTAGTTACAAGAATTTATGATTTGATAGTTCTTAACCATTCAAAAATAAAAATCCTTAAGTTAAACCCTAAACTTCTCTTTTAAGCTAAAATGCTCCCATTCTTACAAATTTTCAAGAGAAAAGAGAAGAAACTTTGTCAAATTGGAAGCTTAGGAATCGTTAACTTATGCGAGTTAAGAAGTATGAGTAGTTGATGAAGATCCTTGTTCTTATTAAATGAGAGAAAGAGAAGAAGAAAAAGATGATAATGAAAAGGAAAAAAAAGGCTAGGGTTTGATTTTAGGAAGAAATGGCGAAATTTGGGCATAAATAGGAAATAAAAGGAAAGGTAGCCTAAGGATATTTTTGAAAAAGTAACATAAATCTTCTCCACACTTAACCATTTAACCTTAAACACACTTAACTCTTAAACATTTCACTTTTCTTATTTTTCATCAACTATTCTATGCAAAGTTCTAATTTTAATTTCATTCAAACAATTAATTATTCTTCACATAATATTTTATCCTATTTTTTTATAATAATTTATCTTCTTCATATAAAAATTTCATTTTAAATTTTAGTCATTATGATTGATTAATTATTTTTTTCATAAATAAACT
The DNA here is from genome assembly GCA_020226215.1 of Sindora glabra. Taxonomy (NCBI): domain Eukaryota; kingdom Viridiplantae; phylum Streptophyta; class Magnoliopsida; order Fabales; family Fabaceae; genus Sindora; species Sindora glabra. The sequence continues at coordinate 44,131,887 of CM035226.1, forward strand.
TTTTAAATTCAAAAGGGATATAACACTTGGCCTATTTAAATTTATCAAGTTCAACTTAACTTATTTAGATAAATGGGTTAAACTAGATTAGGATAAAGTTATTAGTCTCTAATGAACTGCTTAACTTATTTCCACTCATACTTCCTTTATGTTATTTTTATTATATTTATAATTTAATTAATTTATCAATCTATTTTGAAAAATCTTTAGTTAGCTATTCCAAATCCATAAGCTTAAAAGATAATATTTTTTTTAAATTTCATGAAATTATAAAATTATAATTAATTCATTGATAATTAAAATAGTGCAATCAATTTAATAAAACTATAAATAGGAATAAAATGCTTCTAACAGTTTTTAAGTTACACTTACAACTAAATTAAATAGTTAGTGATATTTTTATATTTATTTATGTTAATATTACAAGTGATTTCTATGTAATAACAAATAATTACAAGTATTGTCAACATTCTTAAGAGTGCAATAATATTCGATGTTATTTTAGGAGCTTTACCCCTTTCACATATGTGTATTAAATAAATTATCACTTTTACCATTATTAAAAAAATTAAAAGTATTAAATATTAATTATTTAAAATATAAAAATACTTGGACAACTAAAATTATTATAATAATTATGTGATGCATTAAAATTTATTAATAGATAGGCAAGTTTTATATATTTATAAATAATAGCTAAAATTTTAGGCTTTTTCCTTTTTACATTTTTTAACAATAAATAAATTCTTTTTTATGCACTTTAGTCTCCACTTCTCTGATGATTAATTTTAATTTTTTAATAAACAGGCATTATTTACTTTTAGGCCTTATCCATCTATTATAAAATCATAGGTACCTTGTAATTTTTTATTTTTGAGGATCTAGTTTGCATATTGACACAACTGCCAGTTACTCCACATAACTATAATGTAATAAGCCTTATTTGTATTTTTTTATTTTGGCCTAATAACATTTGCAGCCTCTAAGACACCATATATATGAGGTTTACTAACCCTAACTATAGCCAAGGACAGAAGTCATAGCCTATTAAAATTTGTTAGTAGATTTATCTAACCACTTATAAGAGTTGGAGAGCTTACTATATTGGTTCTTTAATGCAACAATTAAGATGCATTACTTTAAAGTGCATAAGTAATTTTAAATAATTAAATTTTATTTAATTTGCATAATATTACATAAATCAATAAATTTGAACTTTTAAATTCAGTGGTGTACCATAAAAATAGTATATAGAAGTCTTTTCCTTTAATTAAGTCAAATCTTCTTCAAAATGTTTTGGTTTTTTAATAGAAAATATAAACATTGGATTTACAAATACCAATGGCCATAAGAATTTCATTTAAGGTGGTTAGTGGTTAGAAGCATATGCATAAGAAAGAAAACATGGAGTGATGGCAGTGCAAAATTATTAGAGAATGCTGTGATACTTAAAACAGTATAAAAAGTATAAATGAAGTATCCAAGTTGAAGAATTGAAATTAAGATCAAGATAAATCTAATGACTTTTATATAGAGGTAAAATGATCTAAAAAATGAATAAGATAGAATGATTAATGGCTAATATTACAGACACGACTAACATGAAATGGTATGGTTAAATTAACCTATTATACCTATCAGTACAGGCTTTCTTTTATAAGTAGAGGATGTAATGTTCTATTTTATATCCTAAATTTCTAAAAATTTTAGCCATAAAATCGCTTATTCTATTAGATTTTTTATTTTAAACTTATTAATTTGATAATAAAAATAAGATGCAAGAAATTTGGCCTAATATTAAAGTGACTGTCTACTTTGGGTTTAATGACAATCTAATCCATTAATATAATAACGGGTGGTTTTCAACGATAGGTCAACCTACTAATTGTTACAATATAAATAAAGATCACTACTCCTAAATCCCAAGTTGGATTTGATCATTTCCCATTGTTGATGGAATTTCACCCTATTACAAAACATACAAATATGATTGATAGGAGTAATGATTCTTATTAGAGTTTATAATGATTGTGAGCAGATCATGATATATTAACGAAATTCATATATAGCATCTATCATAAATGAATTTATCAAGAATTTTTTATTTTTTATTCAATCTACATATTAATATTTTCCTTTCATATAATTCAATTAAGATTATCATTATTAAAATTAATTTTATCAATTGGTATAAAAGCTAATGAATTATGTGTATTGGATATATTATTATGTGCATTAAAAATATAATTTGCTTTTTAAATAATTTTATTATCCAATAAATTTTTTGAATAAAAAATTGCTATGAATTTTAAAATATATCATAGCATTTCATGTTATTTATTTTGTTGTTATATATGTACTATTTTTGTTCATTATGAATGATATACACATTGTGAAAAATCTTATGTGTGATTCATGTATATATTTTACACATATATTATTGTTTTGTGCATATGAAGATCTGCATATATGAAATCAATTTCTTTTTAAACACAACAATATGGAGCTATGAACATTGGTCAATTATTCTATTTAATTATTGTAAATCTATTCATAATTAGTTTTACTATACATATTGTAAACTAATTGCTATAATTTCTTTGTTTTCGTTATATATATACCATTTTTTTAATGCCATCACATTATGTATAGAATATTCTTTTTGGAGTATATTCATACTATTGAATTTTCAAAAAAATTGTGCATTGTTTTTCAAAAAGAAGAAATTAAATGGTTTTCCATTTTATGATTTTTCAATTTATGTTTAGGGATGGGAATGGAGTGGGGTAATAACAGATTAACAGTGTGCCCTACTCCACAATGTGATAATCTACCTCGTCCCAATCGCAGGGCAAGTGGATGCCCTGTCCCTGTAATCCGCAGAGCATCGATAATTAACAAATAAATCTAAAAAAAATTTAAAAATTAAAAAAGTTTAAAATTTATAAATTTTAAATGCATACATAATTAACATAACTTATCTAACAAATCTTAAATTTAAAAGAAAATAATTAAAATAAATATTAATTAAAAAATAATTAATATAAATATTTTTAATTATAAAATTAGTAACATAAATTTATAATAATATATTTTTAGTATAATATAAAAATTAATTTATTATTTCGAGGTAAGTTAGAGCACTACAAGGCAATAGTACCTTACCTTATGTAATTGCTTGGGGTTAAAAGCTTATCTTATACTATGTCTTGTGGAACAAAAATTTATACCGAATTTGCACCCTATAGGGCAAAACCTAAAATCCATTTTTTTTACCGTCTTTATTTGTGTTTGTTTTCACAAAAATAAAAATGCCCATTTTTTTAATTTGTTTTGTACTTTAATGAAGAAAAATGAATTTAGTGAAAATATTTCATGAAGCTGCAAAAAATTTTTGTTAATAATTGGAATTTTTCTTTCAATATTTCTTTTATGGTAACTTCCATTTTTATAAATTTTTATTTAAGGAAATGTATTTATTAGCATTTGTGAGCATTAAAATACAAAGATTTAGATAGTAAATAAATAATAAAAATCCATCATTTTTTTCAGAATTTTCTCATTACAATAAACTAAATTTAAATTCAAGTTTTTTTTTGAAAAATTTTGCATTAAATGCATTAAAGTAGCATTATGTATGGAAAAACATATTGAAAAATGCATAACATTAGCAAAATTACATCTCAAGTTATGCGAGTTTGCAACTAGGTTGTTCGATCAGGTTGCAGACTTGATTTCTTAGGAAGGAGATGAGTAGTATCGTGCACCTACAATGCCTATAGGCAATGTTAGAGCATGCACACTATGTGCTATCATGCTAGTGTCGTCCAATAGTAATAAAGACACTCTTAAGCTCCACTCTTCAAATTGGATTTTTTTGCACATTTTTCTATATTTTTTAAAATTAAAAATATTTTAATTATTTTTCTATTTAATTTAAATGACTGATTAATTTTATTTTAAGTTGAAAATTTTACTGTAATATTCCTATATTTTGAACTTCCACATATAGTTTTGTAAAATTTTTAGATATTGTTTATTCTATTAATTATATTTTTAAGTATAAATGTATATAGAAAAATATATTTTTTAGGAATTATTTGGACTTATGTTATACCATAGAATTTTGTGTGATTATAAGCTAATCCATCATAGGCCTAATCGTATAAAATTTTATTCATTTTAATAAAGTGATAGTTGAATAAGGAGAGTATCATATTAATAATATTTTAATATACTATCGATATTATATTATTAATGTGATTTATTAATAATAATATAACTATAAGAATAAATATTGTATTTCTAAGATTTTTATCTTTATTATTGTTAGATTTTAAGAATATAATATTTAGTCCTTGTATTATATTATAGGGCTTTTAATAACCTATTATGTAATATTGAGTTTAACTAAATAGTTTATTGAGAAAAATTCTAACGTGATTAAGATTAAATAAACATTAATATTTTAAATTTATTTTCTCAATTTCTTTACTCATATAATTAAATGCGATTAAGACAATTAATGGAACAAATTATAAGGATTGGGCTAAGTCATTAAAACTATATCTTACAATCTCTACTCTTGATTTAATAATTAGGGAGATAAAACTCCAAATTAATGTTGAATCTATAGCAAACCAAATCATTCATTATGAAAAATGGACCTATTCTAACAAAGTGTATTTAATGGTGATGAAGCACATAATGGATAAGACTATAAGAGAAAGTACTCCTAAAATGACCAATACAAGAGTATTCCTAAATTTTATAGTTGAAAAATATTAAAAGTTTAATAAGGTTGAAAATGAACAGTATCTTTCATTACTCGATAAATCTGTGGATAATGGTGTTAATGAAGTGAAAGAGTACATTCTGATATTAGTCAATTACTACAACAAGCTAAAAATTATATAAGTTAATTTAGGGGAAAGTTATCTAACTTGACATATATTAGAGTCTTTTCTATCTCAATTCGATGTTCTTAAGATACCTTATAAGACTTAGAAAACTGAATGAACCATCAACGAGCTCATTTCCATCATTACACTAGATAAGAAAGATATGAAAAAAGGTAAGGCTTTAGTGGTAAACTATATATCACATGTCACAAGTTTAGATTATAATGCGAGGTCTAATAAAAAAGATAATAAGAATTATTGCAACCATAGAAGGAAGAAGGGTGAGATAAGCAAATCTAATGGACAATAGCGTTATAAACCTAATAAGGCCTAATTCATAAGTAACTATTGATTTTGTAAGAAGCATAGGCATAAGAATATAGATTGTTTCGAGTATAAAAAATAGGTTGATAAGAAAAAGAAAAGTACACATTTAGCTCTAGTCTATTTTAAATTAAATATAGTTAATGTGCCATCAAACTTTTAGTGGTTAGATACTAGTGCGATTATTCATGTCCATAATTATTTTCAAGCACTAATAAATTTGAGGAAGTCAAGTGATAGAAAGTTAATTGTAAGACTTAAAAATAGAGACTGAGTTAAAGTAGAACACATAGGATTAGTGAAGTATAAGAGTAAACATAAGCTATTATTAAATAATTTAGTTTATATTCATTCCATGAAAAGGAATTTAATTTCAGTTGCTACTTTGAATTCTATTAGATATTATTTTGGCAATAGAAAAGTTGGATTATTCTATAAATGTTCTATTATGGGCACCAATTTTGTTTGTGATAGTTTATATAAAATTAATTTAGATCCTAATTTTATGAACTCAGTTAATTATTTTATTAGCAAGAAAAGATGTCAAATTAATGAAAGGTCCTTTATGCTATGACATAGATGGTTAGGATACATTTCTTAAGAAAGGATTTAAAAACTTGTAAAGAAGAAAGTACTTTGTGGAGTAGACTTCTCAAATTTTTGAACCTATATAGATTGCATTAAGGGTAAACTTACAACTAGAGTTAGAAAGGGGAAAAGAAGTTAAAAAGAAAATGTTTGAAAGTTGATCCACAATAACATTAGTAGGATTATAACACTAGTACTATAAGAGGCCACAAATACTTCATCACATTCATTGATTATTACTTCAATTTTAGTTAGGTAGAACTATTTAGTGAGAAGTCAGAATCATTAGAAGCTTTCAAGTCATTTGAGACAATAGTTGAGCTAAAATTAAGGAAATAGATAAAAAAATTAATTCTAATAAAAGAGTATTATGGTAGGTATGGTGAAATAAAAAAAAAAACCTTATCCCTTCTGCGAGATACCTACAAGAGTGTGGAACTCAAGTAAGTAACACTACACTTAGGATGCCAAAGTAAAATGAAATTGCAGAAAAGAGAAATCAAACTTTTATAAACATGATCAGATACATAATGGACCATACTTCGCTACTAAAAATCTTATGAGATGATAGGTTGAAAATAGTGGCATACATTTTAAATCAGGTTTCCAACAAGTTAGTGCCTAAAACCTTTCATGAATTGATATATGCTAAGAAGCTTTATTTAAGGCACTTTCAAGTTTAGTGGATTACAAAGCTAAAGTAAAGTTATACATTCCATCTATAAAGAAACTTGATTCGAAGACTGTTAATGAATACTTCAATAGATACTACAATGGCTCAAGAGGAAATAAATTTTATTGTCTAACTCATAACCAAAGTAATCAAATATGATCAAGTTATCTTCTTTGAGAATAAGTTGGATAATGGGAGTCAAATATCACACATTATGAATTTCATTAAAGATAGAATAAATGTTTTACTAGTATTAATATTAGGAAAGTCATCTTTTATTATTTCACTAATTAATCCAGTATAGTTGATTACAAACAATGTTGAACCAGATAAGATAAATGAAGAAATTTCACTGAGGAGATTTCATAAACTTCATAGATCAGTAATTCCTAATAATTACCTTATAAATTTTTACAAGCATGAATATGACATTAATAATAATATTGATCGTATAACTTTTTCTCTAACCATATCCAATTTAGATCATTCTAATTGGATAAATGCTATAAAGGATACATTATTGTGAGCCAATTAGATGTAAATAAGCCTTCAAAATTAAAATGGATGCTTAAGGTGAAGTTAAGAGGTATAAGGCTAAATTGATAGTTAAAGATCATATCTAAAAGAAAGATATAAACTATAAGGAAACTTTTTCACCATTTTCAACTAAGGACTTATTTTGAGGTATCATAGCATTAGTGGTTCACTTTGATTTAGAATTATATCAAATGAATGTAAAGACAGTCTTCTTAAATGATGATATATCAAAGATTATTTATATAAATTAGTTAGATGGTTTCTAAGAGAATGGAAAATAGTATCTTATATGTCAACTTAGTAAGTCTATATATAGCTTAAAATAAGCTTATAGATAATGGTACATTAAATTTGATGAGGTAGTAACTTTTTCTTGGGTTTAAAGAGAATATAGTAAATTAATGCATTTACATGCTGATGAGTGTAAGTAGTTTTGTTGGATTAGTACTATATATGGATAACGTTCTCCTTGTAAATAATAATATGAATATGTTAACTGAAACAAAACAAATGTTATTCAAATATTTTGATATGAAGTATCTCAAAAATACCTTTCATATTTTAAGGACAGAGATCCATCATGACAAATTTCAAGGTTTGCTTGATTTGTCTCGGTAAACATACATTATGAAAATATTGAATATGTTTAATATATCAACATACTCTCAAGTATCTATACTTATTTCAAAAAAGAAATTTTTCTTTAAGTTTTAGTATCTTTAGAATGATGTTAAAATAGAAAGAATAAAAAATATCTCATGCATCAATTGTCAATAGCTTGATGTATACTTAAGTATGTACACATCCTGACATAACTTATGTGTTGGTGTACTGAAAAGATACTTAAGTAATCCTAGTATTGAACTGCTGTAAAAAGACTCATGAGGTACTTGCAAGGTACAAAAAATTATATGTTAAACTATAGGAGATTGAGACATCTCATAATTACAGGCTACTTAAATTCAGATTTTGCTAATTGTCCAGATAATTATCAATTAACATCTAGACACATTTTTATGATAACAGAAGGAGTTGTATAATAAAAAAGTGTTAAATAGTTTTTAATAGCAGTCTCCACTATAGAAGTAGAGCATGTCATGTGTCATAAAGCTATTTGCGTTGTTCTATGGTTAAAGAATTTTATAGTTGATTTTATGATTATTGAAAGCATTTCTAAACCTTTGATCATCTATTGTGACAATATTATTGTTGTGAACATGTCTCGTAATAACAAAAGTTTTACCCATATGAAGTATTTTGATATAGAATACTAATTTGTACGAGGGAATTTACGTGAGCATATCATGTGTATTAAACATATTTCCATCAATCGTATGCTCACGGATCCACTAATCAAAGGTTTAACAATAGAAATATATTATAATTATGTAATTAATATGTGATTAATTAAATCTTTTGATATTTCGAATTAGTGGAAATACTATAACGTAAACTTTTTTTCTTAAGATGTATATAAATAAAATATTCATTTTTTTACCATATATTATGCTCATTTTTTATTATGACATATAGAGATTTTTAGATCCAATTTTAATACTATATTGAGAATTATGATTCTATTTAGCATCTTAAGTGAATATTTTGACCTAGTATGTAAAAATTTATACATATTATCACGATTTATTATGTAAATCTTATTAAGTATAATTTTGTTATGTATATCCCTACTGGATATTATATATGGTCAACGAAATGTAAGTATATAATGTATACTTTATTAATATTTTTATCGAATATTATATTTTATATTATTGGACACTTATAATTTTAATTTAGACTAATGTTCTAAAAATGTCATAATTTATTTTTACATCTTATTAAAGTAGCCACTATTATTGAATTATATGATCCAAGTAAGAAATTATTAGATTCTTCATTTTGAACCTATTTATTTAATAATAAATATAAGATGTAAAAAATTTAACGCAATATTAAAATGATTATTTAATTTGATCCTTTAGCAATCCAACCTATTAATGTAATAATGTATGATTCTCAAGAATAAGTTTACTAACTATTACAATATAAATAAGAATTACTACTCCTAAACTAAATTGGTTCTAATCACTTCCATTGGTGATAAAATTTCTCTCCAATACAAGAATACACAATTAGTGTTGAGTTTGACAAGGAGCAAATCGTGATACATTAATGAAATTCACATACATCACCTATCACAAATGGATTTATCATGTATTTCTTTTTTTTTTTTCATTTAATATATGTATTAATATTATACTTTCATAAAATTCAATTGGAATTATCATTATTAAAATCAATTTTATCATATTCTACATAAAATGGTACGAGATAAGAAACACTTGCATTATGTATATCTTATATTTTGGATTGTGCTTTCTCGATAAGCTGTCTTCTGAGGATTTTTCCTGAAGCTGTCTTAGGAACGCTGCTGATGAATGTCACCCTCCGCAATCTCTTGAAAGGTGCAACCTGGACGCCGCAAGAGAAACAGGTTAAAAAAAAATTGCAGAAACACCCATCTTTTTACATTTGATCAATTGAACAAACATTCAAACATTATTTGCAGTTTCCAGAGTTAAAAGAAGATTCAGAAACCGTTTTCCTAGATTAGTTAGATGAATATGTGCAATTTCTGCAATAAGTACTGAGTAAATTGTTGTTCTCCAGCCTTCCCTGATTACCTGATTAGCAATAAAATTCTGCACATCTTTTTCAGTGAGTGAGCTGCTGGGTGAGCGAACAACATATGCAATTGGGACCTCACCAGCCTCAGCGTCAGGATATCTACAGAAAGACGGATGTTAACTTTGAAATCAATATACAACATATGAATTATGTCTTTCCTGCATCAGACTACCGATCATGTATATTTCACTTACGGAATGACAACAGCATCTAGTATTTCAGGGTGAGAAACAAGAAGTCCTTCCAGCTCCGCTGGTGCAACCTACATAAAAGAACGAGGTTATACACACAAACTGTTAAGATGACAAACATCAACTATGGTGGTGAGTTAGGACCTTAGGGTCAGCGGGATAAATGCATTTCAATATTTTAATGAGAATAAAATTTACCAACTAATAAGGTTATTTTAAATGACATACATAATTTTATATAAAATTTTTAAAAAGTCAGTAGGAACATACACCCCTACTGGAATATATTTGGTTCCACCACTGACTAAATTAGGAGGAGGATCATATCAAATAGTTGCCATAGACCGGAATTACTACTCTATCAGAGGCTAGAGCCCGTATTCAATGACCTCAAATTCAAGTATCATTCTGAATCTCTGATAGTGAAATGAACTGACAAATTTCATGTCCATTATTGTCATATTGACACGGCGGTGGGTAGTTTACCTGCAAACCTTTGTATTTGATCAATTCTTTGATACGGTCAACAACATAAAGTTGCCCATCCTCATCAAAATATCCAATATCTCCTGTGTGTACCCACCCTTTTTTGTCTATAGTCAATTTGGTCGCCTCGGGATTGTTAAAATAACCTGAAAATGTGTAGTTGTATTAGATCATGTCTACAGCAAGAGCCTACAAGATGAAAGTCGAAGGCATTCTTTATATGAAGTATAGGAAAGAAAGAGCATGGCTTATCAATCTTGAATAAGTTTTAAGCAAAGTCCAGTGTTTAAAATCAATTTTACAGTTGAGCGCATTGCTTTACATATGCATACGTAACAGAGGAAATCTCCCTTCAATAAAATCTTAAAAGCACTCCTTTTTTACTTCAACAAATCAGAAGCCTCAATATTACTAGATTTTGAAGTACAGAACTTGATATTTTTCATGTTTTGTGACCGCAATTCATATTCTAAGGGATAAATCCATAACTCTAACTTTGAATTATGGTCTCCTAAACCTTGATCAATCATCATTGCAAGGTTTAACGCATTTGACCTGGAGAATCCTCAGTTACAGTGATCTATGATTTAAGTGCAATGATTAATGAGTCCAAGGTACCTGTTACTCACAGTAATTTATAAAGCAAAGTTAAAAATGTCATATTGCTAATCTACCTTGCATCATATTAGGACCCCGTACCCATATTTCGCCCAGCTGACCAGGAGGGAGAGGCTTCATTGCATCCACACTGATAATTTGAGCTTCAATTCCTGCAACAAGCATTCCTGCTGAGCCAGTATGACGAATTCCAAATCTGGAATTCTCCACAGAAACAATACCGCAAGTTTCTGTCATACCATAGCCCTACAACCCAAAAAAAAAAAAAGCAACTTAAGGAAAGAATTTCACCAAACACTGTACATGTTAAAACTTCAACTTGCTTCAGACCCTTCACTGCAATTTAGAGGCTACTTTTCATCTCAAAGCATATAGACACAGCATCTAAGCATACCCACAAATAAAGCAACGTTTCACAATTGAAAATTGGATGAAGGTACGCCTTCATCTTGAAAAGACGACAGAAATTTAAAATTCTAGAGGCAATGAGCTAAAACATAAGTCCAAGGATCCGGAAAGAAAAGGGGGTTTTTCCTTCAGCCAATTCCACGTGAATTATGTGTTTCACAAAAACATAGTTCCAAGGATTCGGAAAGAAAATGGGGTTTTTCCTTCCGCCAATTCCTTTAACTGTAAGGTATCTTTTTCACAAAAATGTCAAGTTTCGGACGTCACAATTCATACTCAAATTACATTCGATGGACAGATAAATTACCTGCAAAACCACAGCTTGAGGGAAATTTTTGGCACACTCCTCCATCAAGTCTTTCCCCAGAGGAGCAGCACCAGAACCGATATGCTTCAAAGAGGAAAGATCATACTTTTTAACCGAACTCTGTTTTGCCAGAGCAAGTATGATTGGAGGCACAACCCAAATATGAGACACTTTATACTTTTCAATTGCCTTGAGAAACATGTCAAACTCGAACTTGCTCATGGACACAATGGTATGTCCACCCTGAAGCTGCGAATACAAGATGATGGAAAGCCCAAAAACATGAAACATAGGCAAAACAAGGAGATAAATATTGTTCTCCTGACCAGCCATTTCGTCATCCATGGTGACCATGCGAGACGCAGCAATGAAATTCCAGTGTGTGAGGATCACACCCTTGCTAGTACCCGTAGTACCCGAAGAGTACAAAAGTGCCGCTGTGTCGTTTTGATTAACATTTATGGCTGGAAATTCTGTTGGGGAGCCTGCTAACTCAAGCAAATCGTCGAATGTAGTAATCTTTGAATTTGACGAAGTCAATGGATGGCTTTTGGAGCCCAAAAACACAGCTGGGAGATTGAAGTTCCTCACTTTATCCCATAGTTCCGGTACGGTAATTACAAGCTTTGGATTTGAATCCTTCACTTGCTTGGAAATCTCTGCGACTGTGTAAATTGGATTTGCAGTGGAGGCAATGGCGCCAATGGCGACAACGCCAAGGAAGCATATTGGGAAGTGGACGGAATTGGGTGCAAATAAGAGGATAACATCATTTTTCTTAATACCCAGACGGAGAAGACCGTGGGATATTTTAACCACCAAGGATTTGAACTGCGCAAAGGTTATAATTTCGGACGAATCTGCATCAATCAGAGCCGGTTTTGTAGCATACGACGATGCGTTTCTGAAGAGAAACGAAACCATAGAGAGACTGGGGTCCTTGGGTAGCACAAGGGAAGGTCTAAGAGACCTGTAAATGCCATCACCGCCATATCCAGATCTCTGCATTGAAATTGGCAATAGAAATCGGAGCTATGGCTGTGTTTTCTTGTGAAGTTAGTTTTCTGCCTGATGTAATGGCGAATTTTATTATATGGGGAAAAGAGGATACTGATTTTATTAAGTCTGACAGTGAGATGTCAGATAGAGACGGAGGTACCCCTATTAAAATAAAGCTGGTGCCAATAGCCAATAGGAGGAAGACTGGTGGTGGTTATCTTTTGCAACATTAAAATGAGTTTGAAATTAGCTGCTAATTCGGGTTCAAACAATTAAGTCGTGATACCACAAGGATAATGTGCTTGAGGTGCTGCCGAGGAAGGTTCACTGGTAAAATGCCAACTAACTACGTAGTTTCTTCATTTTTTTAATAATTTATTTACATGTAATTTTATTTTTTTATTTAATTAATATGTAATTTTATATATTGCAATTTATTCATATATACTTTTAAATTGTTAATTTTTTTACTTAAACTAATTTTTCACCAAAATTCAATAAAATATTCACTAGCATTAATCACAAATAATGTAGGTTTATTAAATTTTATATAAAAATAATTTAATTAAATAAAATATTAATAATTTAAAAGTAAAAATAAATAAATTGTAATACTTAAATTCAATAATTAATTAAATAAAAATGGATAAAATGCGGCTAACTTTCCCTACTTATTATCTGCGTCCATGGACCTCCATACCCAATTTTTTATTTTATTAATTTTGAAAAGTGAAAAACACAATTCTTTATCTTTGAAACTCATAACTTCTTTTTTTAAATTACTAATCTAATAAAAAATTATATTTGTGTATTTCTTAAATCTATTTCCTCAATTTATTAGAAAGACTAAATCATACTTTTGCGAGAAAGACTGATAACGTAATTAGTATGATAAAATAGAATAGAATGAAAAGAAAAGAAATATAATAGATTAGAATTATCATTTTATAATTATGTTTAATGCAATAGTTATTAGAGAAATAAAATAAAAAATATATCAGTAATAATATCTTCAAAAATAAAAATAAAATATAAAATTGAAACCATATTTATATGAAAGATGATATTGTCACTTTTTTGTTTATTTATAAATTTTTAATAATTGAACATAAAAAAATCATGATTATCAATATTATAATTAACTAATAATTTTCTATAGTACAAAAATAAAAATGTAATTTATTCATTTTTATATTAAATAGTCTTATAAAAAGAGTTCAAAAATATTTAATTTTAAAATTTATTATTAAATACAATTAGTAAAATATTATAATAATATAATGTTAAAAATAAATGTTACTTATTATTTATTAATAAAGAATAATATTGAAATATATGAAAATGTAAAGAATAAGAGTATAAAAAATTCATTCCATAAATAATGTAATGATGATTTTATCACTTTTATTACAAAATGTATATTCTATATCATTTTTGAAAGAATGTACATTTTCATCGTATAATATTTATTAAATAAATTTTTTCAATTCTTTTATTTATTTTATTTTATTTCATCATATTGAATATAATATGGCTCTATGCCTTTCTTTAATTCTTTTTTTATTTTATTTTATTAAATAAACTTTTTTCAATTCTATTTTTAGAAGTAGAACGTTTGTAAATTCTCGAATGTGGATTTTTGTTATATCATTTAGATTTGTTCATTTTATTAAGATTTTCTTTTACTGTAGAGATTAGATTCGAGACACACACCACACACAAAAAAAGAAAAAGGCAGTACGTCTTTTGGTTTCCGTTCCGTGTTTTATGAGGAAAGAGGGGTTGATTGTCGTTTGAAAAAGGCCACTTTGACGATGATATTGACAAAGATGAAGAGGGAAAGCCGCACAAAATTGGTAACTGAGAAAATGTAGGTTAAGGCTTTAGCAAGTGAAGATTCTAACGCAAACAGCGAAATGCGGCAGCATGGGTGGCGGCTTAATAACTACAAAAATCTGAAGAAAAGGAAGAGGACAAATTACTCCAGCTGGATGAAAGGAACGGATAATTTATGGGTTGTTTTGATTGTTTCTTTTGCACATTCTTGCATAACAAATTTGGTAATTACAAACTGACCCTAGATTTACGAACGTGGAGGAAAAATTGAAGAAGACTTGCTCCTACAAAAATCCAAAATACATAAGAAAAGTGAGATGATAAGAGCCCAAAGAAGTAAAACCTATTATATTTGCATAACCACCTAAAATAAATATTGATACATTAATTATTTTTAAATTTTTTATTTATAATTATCATAATTATAATTCTCACTATCATTATAACATATCAGCAAAATTAGTATAGTGTAAAGTAGGACTAATTTCCCATTAATAATAAAAATATTTGAAATAAATAGATCACTAATCTTCCAAGATAATTTAATTTAGCATATATTTGGAATGAATAATAATATATGAATTGAAAATAGAATTCAAAATAAAGTTTTAAATAAAAATTAAGAATTTTCATTAAATATAAAAATGATAGGTATATTTATAAAACTCAATTTAATAAATATAAAAAATTTAAAATTTAATTTTAAAAGTCTTTTTAGTACATATAGTATTATCCATTTGGGATTAACAATACTCTAATATCATTTAATTTAGCATTACTACATGCAGTTAATGTTGGAAATTGGCCTAAACATAAGGATTAAAGTAAAGTTATCTCACTACTTATTAACTATTTTTTATGATTTCACCAACAAGTTACTCTATGATGAAATGACCCATTTTATCATTTTTAATTGAGTTTTTAATAATATTGTCCTTATTAAAATTTTAAAATTTTCCTTTTTTACATGATAATATAGTTAAAACCTTGCACATTTTTTAAAATTTTTTATTAATTTTATTATAAATGTGAAAATATTTTAAATTAAAAAAAATATTTCAAGCTTCTTGTTAAATATATTATATTTAAATTTTTTTAACAATGTAAAATATAAACTAGTATCAGTGTATAATTTGTTTAACATCATTACAATTATAGTATGAATAAATATAACATATCCATTAATATTTTTTAATTAAATATAATATAATCTTAAATCAAATTCATTTTAATAACTAAATATATATATATAAATTAATAAATTTAATGCAAATTATCTATATTTTTAAACATAAAAATTATAAATAAATAAAAATAACATTATCATTATTAATATCCATTAATGATTTATCAAATCAAATATTTTATAATTCATTAATTTTTTTTTTGGAATGACATTAAGCAGAATATCTAATTTTACCCTTCTTAGGAGTATTAGATAAGGAGATCCCCTTTTTTCATGCTTTTTTATTCTTTGTATAAACAAACTTTCTCGTAACATTAAGCAAAAAAACTCTAGAACATTTAACAACCCAAAATTATATCAAGAAAAAGATGTAAATTTAATATTCTATATGTATAAATTAATTTTATATTATCAACTATTTATATGTTATTATATCAATAAAAATTATTAAAATATTCCTAACATTAAAAATTATTAAATGTTGTTAATTAATAATAATGTATCATCTTTTTTATTTTATTAGTGTAAAAAGTGTTACGCTGGTAATGACAAAAATTTACTATTTTATAATTCTTTCTACTTTGATAATAATCATAGGTAACATTATCGGCTTCTTTAAAAATGCTAATATTTATATTAAATATTATACATCTAAAGCAATAATATTTTTGTGTTATTTTGTAATATATTTTTAATTTAGATATATTAAATTAATAGGGTTTATTAATAAGAAATGGAAATTTTTTTATATATTAATAATATATTGAGTCTTTTAGCAATTGGTTATAAAAATCACAATTAACATTAATTGATTGATTTAGTTAAGTTTAAGAGTTAAGGTGATAATTAATTTAAAGAAATTAAGATGAATTAAATAAATTATGCTTACCTTTCGTGATTATTCATTTTAACTAGATGACGCTATAAATTGGTAAAAAAATAAAAAATAAATAAAAAGGGTGTGGGACTATTATTTTGAAGCAGATGGTCCAATCTTTTGAATCTATCAATTAAAATGTTATGTTTATGCCATGAAAAAAATTTTGGGACGTGAAAGTCTTATCTAAATTTAAATTTAATAAAAAATGTATATTCATATTATTTAGAGTATTTTTTTTTCAAACTTTACAGTTTAAATTTTTAAGAAACTTTATTACAATCAAATCTAACTATTTATTTTGAATAAAAGAAAAAAATTCACTTAAGTTTAAACAGAAAAGTATAGATTATGATATTAGAAAAAGAGTTATAACTAAAAGAATTATAACATCTTGAATTTTTTTGTGTTAAATCGTAATATATAAATATATATAGTTTAAATTTAATTTATAAATAATGTAAAAATTTTATACTAGTAATAAATAAAAGGAAGGTATATCATTAAAAAAATAATTAAAAAATTCTGATCATAATAAAAAAATTTAATAATTTTTTATTAATATAACACATAAATAAATAATAGTATAAAAATAATTACATTAATAATAAATTAATTTTATTCATATATACTTTTAAATTGTTAATTTTTTTACTTAAACTAATTTTTCACCAAAATTCAATAAAATATTCACTAGCATTAATCACAAATAATGTAGGTTTATTAAATTTTGCATAAAAATAATTTAATTAAATAAAATATTAATAATTTAAAAGTAAAAATAAATAAATTGTAATACTTAAATTCAATAATTAATTAAATAAAAATGGATGAAATGAGGCTAACTTTCCCTACTTATTATCTGTGTCCATGGACCTCTATACCCAATTTTTTATTTTATTAATTTTTTTTAATTTTGAAAAGTGAAAGACACAATTCTTTATCTTTGAAACTCATAACTTATTTTTTTAAATTACTAATTTAATAAAAGAAAAAATTTTATTTGTGTATTCCTTAAATCTATTTCCTCAATTTATTAGAAAGACTAAATCATATTTTTGCGAGGAAGACCGATAATGCAATTAGTACGATGAAATAGAATAGAATGAAAAGAAAAGAAATATAATAGATTAAAATTATCATTTCATAATTATGTTTAATGCAATAATTATTAGAGAAATAAAATAAAAAAGATATTATAACAATAATATCTTCAAAAATAAAAATAAAGTATAAAATTGAAATCAAATTTATATGAAAGATGATATTGCCACTTTTTGTTTATTTATAACTTTTTAATAATTGAACATAAAAAAATATCATTATCAATATTATAATTAACCAATAATTTTTATAGTGCAAAAATAAAAATGTAATTTATCAAATTTTATATTAAAGAATCTTATAAAAAGAATCCAAAAATATTTAATTTTAAAATTTATTATTAAAATACAATTAGTAAAATATTTTAATAATATAATATTAAAAAATACATGTTACTTATTATTTATTAATAAAGAGTAATATTGAAATATATGAAAAATATAAAAAATAAGAGTACAAAAAATTCATTCCATAAATAATGTAATGATAATTTTATCATTTTTATTATAAAATGTATACATATCATTTCTGACAGAATGTGCATTCTCATCATATTATATCTATTAAATAAAGAAGATATTGACAAAGATAAAGAAGGAAATCCGCATAAAATTGCTAACTGAGAAGATGTAGGTTAAGGCTTTAGCAAGTGAAGATTCTTACGCAAACAGCGAAAGAAATGCGGCAGCATGGGTGGCGGCTTAATAACTACAAAAATCTGAAGAAAATGAAAAGGACAAATTACTCCAGCCGGATGAAAGGAACGGATAATTTATAGGCTGTTTTGATTGTTTCTTTTGCACATTGATGCATAACAAATTTCGTAATTACAAATTGACCCTAGATTTACGAACGTGGGCAGCGGGCTTACGAGGGGAAAAATTGAAGAAGGCTTGCTCCTACAAAAATCTAAAATACATAAGAAAAGTGAGCTGATAAGAGCCCAAAGAAGCAAAACCTATTATATTTGTATAACCACCTAAAATAAATATTTGATACATTAATTATTTTTAAAATTTTTTTGTATTTATAATTATCATGATTATAATTCTCACTATCATTATAACATATCAGCAAAATTAGTAGAGTGTGAAGTAGGACTAATTTCCCATTAATAATAAAAATGTTTGAAATAAATAGATCACTAATCTTCCAAGATAATTTAATTTAGCATATATTTGGAATGAATAATAATATATGAATTGAAAATAGAATTCAAAATTGAGTTTTAAATAAAAATTAAGAATTTTCATTAAATATAAAAATGATAGGTATATTTATTAAACTCAATTTAATAAATATAAAAAATTTAAAATTTAATTTTAAAAGTTTTTTTAGTACATATAGTATTATCCATTTGGGATTAACAACACTCTAATATCATTTAATTTAGCATTACTACAAGCAGTTAATGTTGGAAATTGGCCTAAACATAAGGATTAAAGTAAAGTTATCTCACTACTTATTAACTATTCTTGATGATTTCACCGACAAATTACTCTATGATGAAATGACTCATTTTATCATTTTTCAATTGGACTTTTAATAATATTATCTTTATTAAAATTTTAAAACTTTCCTTTTTTACATGATAATATAGTTCACCTTGAACATTTGTTAAATTTTTTTATTACTTTTATTATAAATGTGAAAATATTTTAATTAAAAAAATATTTCAAGTTTCTTGTCAAATATATTATATTTAAATTTTTTTAACAATGTAAAATATTAACTAGTATAAAATAAACATCGTCATTTACATTTTCATCTAACAATGTATAATTTTTTTAACATCATTACAATTACAATATAAATAAATACAACATATCCATTAATATTTTTAATTAAATATAATATAATCTTAAATCAAATTCATTTTAATAATTTAATACATATAAATTAATAAATTTAATGAAAATTATCTATATTTTTAAACATAAAAATTACATTATCAATATCCATTAATGATTTATCAAATCAAATATTTTATAATTCATTAATTTTTTTTGGAATGACATTAAGTAGAATATCTAATTTTACCCTTCTTAGGAGTATTAGACAAGGAGATCCCCTTTCTTCATGCTTTTTTATTCTTTGTATAGACAAACTTTCTCATAATATTAAACAAAAAACTCTAGAACATTTAACAACCCAAAATTATATAAAAAAAAGATGTAAATTAAATGTTCTATATATATAAAATAATTTTATATTATCAATTATTTATATGTTATTATATCAATAAAAATTATTAAAATATTCTTGATGCTAAAAATCATTAAATTTTGTTAATTAATAATAATGTATCATCTTTTTTATTTTATTAGTGTAAAAAGTGTTACGCTGGTAGTGAGAAAAATTTACTATTTTATAATTTTTTCTACTTTGATAATAATCATAGGTAACATTATCGGCTTCTTTAAAAATACTAATATTTATATTAAATATTATATATCTAAAGCAATAATATTTTGTGTTATTTTGTAATATATTTTGAATTTAGATATACTAAATTAATAGGGTTTATTAATAAGAAAAGGAAATTTTTTTATATATTAATAATATATTGAGTCTTTTAGCAATTTGTTATAAAAATCACAATTAACATTAATTTATTGATTTAGTTAAGTTTAAGAGTTAAGGTGATAATTAATTTGAAGGAATTAGGATGAATTAAATAAATTATGGTTACCTTTTGTGATTATTCATTTTAACTAGATGACGCAATAAATTGGTAAAAAAATAAAAAAATAAATAAAAAGGGTGTGGGGCTATTATTTTGAAGCAGATGGTCCAATCTTTTGAATCTATCAATTAAAATGTTATGTTTATGCCATGAATTAGGACGTGAAAGTTTTATCTAAATTTAAATTTAATAAAAAATGTACATTCATATTATTTAGAGTATTTTTTTTCAAACTTTACAATTTAAAATTTTAAGAAACTTCATTACAATCAAATCTCACTATTTATTTTGAATAAAAGCAAAAAATTCACTTAAGTTCAAACAGAAAAGTATAGATTATGATATTAGGAAAAGAGCTATAACTAAAAGAATTATAACATCTTGAATTTTTTTGTGTTAAATCGTAATATATAAATATATATAGTTTAAATTTAATTTATAAATAATTTAAAATATTTTATACTAGTAATAAATAAAAGGAAGGTATATCATTAAAAAAATAAAAATAATTAAAAAATTCTAATCATAATAAAAAAATTTAATAAATTTTTATTAATATAATAACATATAAATAAATAATAGTATAAAAATAATTATATTAATAATAAATTAAATTTAAATTCATACACACACACACACTGACTCTCCCTCGCTCTCTAAAAACATCTTTATGCGAGAATGGGCCCCACTTATATTACTCCCATTATTCTAACGTGTTGTTGTTCTAAAGCAAAATTTAATTTTGAGAGAGTAAATTATAATTTTAAAAAGAAGTGAATAAAGAACTAAATTGTAATTAGAAATAGATTCTTTGAACTTGGATAACAGCTAGCAATAAAATGTAAAGGTGTTGACTGTTGATTACGGTTAAAAAACTTCAAACATGCAGGTAGGGTGTGGAAGTTCTATCCTAAAAAATTGTCTGTTTTTATATTAAATTTATAATTTTTATATAAATTTTATATTTTTAATAAAAATTGTAAATATTTAGAATATGTGATTGTAAAAAATAAAATTTTAATACTATGTGAAAAAATTATAAATTTTCATAAAAATACAAAATTTTATGAAAATATAGCAACTTTTAATTAAAAAATTGTAAAAAATTAAATAATTTTAAAACTTTCCTTTTTTTGAAATTTAATTAAATAGATTTTGAAATAATAATAATAATATTATTATTATAAAGGTGACAAGCCTTATTAAGTATGAGGTATAAATTCAATGGCAGTTGCAATACAATTGGAGGATGGTGTTAAAATTACATACAAGGATATAAAGGAAGTTAAAATACATAAGACAAAGTCACATTGCAAACATTGGAAGTTGAAATACTATATTTTATTGCAAATTTCTTGCAGTTTGCTAACTCACGGGAGGCTACATAAGGAAGTGTATTTTTTAGTGGAATTTCTATTAGAGATTTGCTTGATATGATGATGTTTTGCTCCACAAAGCATATATTAAGGAGTTGTTTGGTTCATGTGAAAAATAAGTTCCTGCGAAAAGTTAAATTTCCTAGGAAGTTATTTCCTATGTAAATTTCTCAAAAAGTTCTCAATATTATTTAGTTGATATAAATAAAGTTATATTTCCTAAGAAATAGAAGTTGCCTAGGGGAAGTAGGTAAATGATTTTTCACATTTTGTGAAAAATACAATTTCTTAAAAAGTGATTTCTCATATTTTATAGGCAACCAAACAATTCACAGTTTTCTATTTCTTGAAAAATATAACTTTTCACGTTTTTACTACAAACCAAACAACCCCTAAGTGGTGAAATTCCATCAGCAAGTTAAAAAAAATATTTGAGTGATATTTTATAATAATATGTAAAAGAAAAATATAGTATATTCATATTTATAAAAGTTATTGTAATTATAAAGTAAAAAAAACTTCTTTCATTTCTACTCTTTTTCTACAAATTTATTTTTTTTATTTTGGTGTCAATATTGCTAGCAATATTATTAATTCAACGCATTTGTCTAGTTTAGATGAAAAATATGGAAGTAAAAAGTAAAAGTTAAAATGATCTATTATTATTATTATCATCCACTAAAAACCTCCATTCAATATGTTCATTTCATATGTGGCCAAGAACAATCAAACTTTAATAGAAATTAAATTCAAGTCATCTATATTTGATTTTTTTGTTTTGTTTTTTCAATTTCTTCATCATTTTCCATTGAAAATCTTTATGCTTTTTGCTTTTAGTTGTTACTTTTGTTGTTTCTATTGTTCTCCATTGTTACCAAAGACTATTATCCTTATTGTTGATATTGTTTAGTTCAGTTTTTCTTTTATTGAGCACATCCACGTCGATTATGATATTCTTAATGGCATGACTATGTTTTCTAGCTCAAAGTATGTTATAATTCATGGTTTTTTTAATTCATATTTCTCTTGCCTTGTTTTTATGACAAATATCTACTAGTTGTTTTTGTTTGTTTTATTAGGGTTTTATGCTAGCTTAAATTACAAGTAGATTTATTAATTACTATTATGGACAAAAGATACACTAATATAAGTTCCAAGAAAGGTTTTCTATCACAAAGATTTAGGGCCAAGAATGATAAAGAGGTTCATTTATGGAAAGAAAAGAAATTAAAATGCTAGGTAAATTCTAATGCTAAATATCCAATATGTAGTATCCCTGAAACTGCAACTCTCATTTTATTTTTCAGAACTAGAGCATTTAAAGTGTGATTGCCTTGAAAAACTTGTATTGAGTTTGCATGTGGATGATGAAGCACACAATGGTGGCTCCTTATTTATAACTATTTTGTAAGAGTTCTTAATAAAAGAAATCATAAAGAGTTACTTCCTAGCATGGAATTTCAAAGAGGATAAGTGGCAATAAAAAAGTTGCCATGTTGGAAGCTCAAGCTAGGGAATTTGCATCTAGAAATGAAAAGTTGCATCAAAGAGTTATTAGCTTCAATGCTAGGCTAAGTATACTTGTTGATAAGTTAAAAAACTTGCAATCTTAAAATGTCAAATTACAAGGTTAAAAGGAAAATATCCAATAGCAATGTCATCAAAATTCTTTTAGTGATAAGTTAAAAAAATTGGTTCATGCTAAACATTTTGGAGTTTTTGCTCCTTCTAACACAAGCCATACTATGCTAGTCTTACTTTAAAAGGAAAAAAAAATAAAAAAAGTTTGTATAAATTGTAGTCAAATAGGTCATTTTGAAGCTTTTTATGCCTATAATGCTCCTTATACTGATGTAGGATTAGCTATTCATATCCAATATTGCCCTTTTTATTTGCAAAGTCTAAAAAAATCCATTTCACATGATAATCTTGTTCAGCCTATATCAAGTGGCTTTCAAGCTAAATAGGCTATCATATTGCTATCATGTTACAATAAATGCACATAGGTTACCTAGTGAAGATTGAAAACTTAGCATTAGATTGGAGAAACAAAAATTTTAAAAATCACAATTATAAGAAGATGATTAGCAAGTTTGGTTCAAGCAAAATGCAAAATCGCAGATAGAAGTTAAGTTTTAATTGTCACATCTTACTAACATAAATGACATTATTTTAAATTCTCCATAAGTGTGTCATTCCAAGCCTTTTTAGAGAGTTATGAAACTTAAACATAAGATTTTCAAGAAATTAAGGTCTTTATTACCATCGTGGAAATTTTAACATGTATCGAATCATCACTAATTGAAGTTAGAACTCACATGCCAAGGTTAACCTTCAAGTTTACTAGTTTGTTGTTTCATTAATTTTTATATTTTTCATGTGTTTGATAAGTTTGGTTAATGGTTTTAGGTTAATTTTAGCTTTGTTATCCTATGCCTAGTTTCAAGTTTGTTTTCTTCTTGTACTTTATTAAATGTTTGTTGTGAGATAAGAAATACACACGCACACACACATACTAGCCTATTCGCATAAGGTTCCATATGTGTTCAAAGGCTTTTTTTCTAAAGTAATTGAAAGTTATAAACATTATTAGTAACTATAATTCCATTACGAAAAATCACCAATTAGTAATGAAAAAATTCATTGCTAATTTTCTTGAAACTATCACTATATAAATTAGTGATAAATTTCAAACTATTGATAAACTAAACATTGGTAATTGAATTAACTACAAATTTTTGCTATTGTTGCTAAATTTGTAGCCATAATGACTTACTAGCAACCATGCAATAAACTAAATTATAATGCATGCAATGCATGAGTTGTAATTTGAAAATATTTTTATTAATTAATTGAGAGACTTTGGATGTTAATTAATAAAAAAAATTTTAATCATCTTATTATTAATATATCAGTTCAACCATCTTTGCAAAAGAGGAGTTAAGATTACATTTATATGAAATTACAAATATAAATCCTCATGCATTTCTTTGAAACAATAACTTTATCATAAATTAATACTTTGAGTCATTTTTTACTTATTAATATAGAAACAATAACATATATATATACT
Source organism: Sindora glabra (assembly GCA_020226215.1). Lineage (NCBI taxonomy): Eukaryota > Viridiplantae > Streptophyta > Magnoliopsida > Fabales > Fabaceae > Sindora > Sindora glabra. Next base: position 44,156,745 of record CM035226.1, read on the forward strand.
TAGTGGTAGTAAGTTAAGTCGTAATGCATTTTAAGCTTAGTAAAATGTCTTAAATTCAATCCTTAAAGGCATCTTTTTTAAGAGGAGTTTCAAACAGATTATTAATTATTAACTAGCTTATTGATTATTTATATAAAATTGAGCTTTAATTTATGTTAAGTATCAAATAAACTTATGAAATATTAAATAAAACTCCTTTGCTAATTCCATTGGTGATTGTTTTTATTTAATGACAGAATATTCTATTACTAATTTTAAATTCATTGCTAATCTGGGAATTTTTAAAAAACTAGTGACATTATTATTCAAAAATCCATTGCTAATATAAGATATATTATTAATATACTATTTGTTTTTATATCAAGCCAAGTAGTAAACATCTTGCATTAAATCAAAGTTCAAAAAAATAATTAAAATTCTATAATCAAAATTCTAGAATTAAGTTTTATAAAATAAAAGTGAATATCAATATATATAATTAAAAAATAAAACCAATAAAATTCAATATACAAAAATAAAATAACTCCAATGTGTGTGCATGTGTCTAAATATATATATATATAACTCTACACCCTATAAGGCTAACTCTTAACATCTTGTTTTAATTGCCTCTATGATCATTGCTTCCTTAGTTAACTAATAGCAAATTCTCTATTGAAATATCGAGTGATATCTTTGCCCTTTGAAATAATACACTAAAGTAGCATTCATGTTGATTAATTATTTGCTACTAGGAAGCAAGTTGCTATTGCTACTAGATTGTTATCACCTTTCATACTTTTGCATTTTACTGCTTAATAATGCTCAAACAAGTCATATGAATGAACAAAATAATTAAAATTAATTAACAAATTAGCATATTATATCCCAATGGTTTCTTATTTTATTTTCAAATTATCATATCCCAATTTATATTAACACAGAAAAATAAAGATAAAAAATCTTCAAAAAATTCATACACATTAACAAAATAACTGAAATTAATCAATCAATTAGCATATTATTCACTAATAGCTTCTTATTTTATTTTTAAATCATCATACCCTAATTTTAATCAACATAAAGACCTAAAAAATTTAAAAGAACCTTAAATGATTTATATAAATTAATAAAATAATTGAAATTAATCAGTAAATTAGCATGTTATCCACCCATGACTTCCTATTTCACTTTCAAATCATCATATCTTAATTTTAATGAATAAAAAGACCTTAAAAAAATAAATAATTCAAATAATTCATATAAATTAATAAAATAATTAAAATTAATTAATAAATTAACACTTTATCTACTAATAGCTTTGTATTCCACTTTCAAATTATCATTTCTAATATTAATTCAAAAACAAAAAAATTAAAACATCATAAATAATTCTTACAAATTAACAAAATAATTGAAATTAATCAATAAATTAGCACATTATCTATCAATGTCTCCTCATTTCTTTGTTACACCCAATAGAAAATAAAATGTATATTTAGAAAATAAATAACAAAGAATAATTAATCATGGAATATATTATTTTTATGATATTTTGTTTTATTAATGAAAACTTGCTTTATAATAAAATGAGAGAAATTTAAGGTAAATGTGTAAAAGAGATTATGGAAGCCATTTCCTATTTTTGCCTTTAGGATTATTCTTTATTATATTTCCTAACATAACCCCAAACTCTTATTTTTTTTCCCTCCTATATTCTTACTAAACTTATTGCCCATCAATCTTAACTTTATCATCACAAATCCTCCTCTCTACACAATCAAGGCATAATTCACTTTCCAACCCTAGCATTTCATCATTTTAATTCTTGTTTAATGAAAGAAAACTTGAGGAATTTGGATAAAATGAGGATTTACGAAAGTTTTGAACCCTAAAGCTTGGAATTTTTATATTTAAAAGTATTTCCACCTTCAACTTCATTAACAAAAACTCCTTCACTTCTTGTAAATGAAGATTCTTTTAGTTTTTACTTGTTTTTAAGAGATTTGATTTAGTTGAATTAGGTTTTATTGGACAATGAATGATTGAGTTTAAATTCAATATGTTAATGTTTAACATAGATTGGATGCTCAAACTAGTGAAAAGAATGTTGTTTCAATGTTAAATGTTGCTTAGATTGAATTATTTAATGCTTATGTTGAGATTTAGGAGGTTTTCCCATAAGTAAACAATTAAACATATGAATAAATGCAAGGGATTCATACATGAATCAATTCCTTAGGCTTGGAATGTATAAAATATGGCCAAAATTGCTTCTAAAATTGATTCCCCACTTCTAAAAGCAATTTGTGGGACCGAAATCGATTCCTCTCTTCTAAAAAAGGTAGAATCACTTTCACAATTGATTCCTCACTTCTAGAATTAAAGTATTCACTTAAAATCAGTTATAGACCTACAAAAAGTTACTAAGGGTTTGGAATCGCATCCTTTAATTAATTTTTATGTTTTAATGTTTAGGATCAAATATAATTAATTATTTTATGAATGTTTAACAATGAAATAAATTATGAACATAAAATAGGGATTTTTGCCTGTTCTAGACATATGAATGATTATTATGCATTAGATTTTTTTTTTGGAAATCATATATAAATCGGATAAAATGATGTTGATTGGATACTTAAGGCTATGAAATAGAAGTGTGGTAGTGCTAATAATTGCTTTTATGATATGTATTTATATTGTTTATGCCAATTGAGTTTAAATTATATTAATACTTGTGAAAAGGAGATGGAAGCATATTGAGATCATTTTGAATACCAAATTTGGTTATGACTTATAAGGGATAAGGCTAACTTAGAAGGATAAGGATGACTTATAAAGGATAAAGTTAGATATGAGTCATAAAGAGATTTACTTATTTTCCTTACTTTATTATTTGTCACTTTTATATGACTTGAATGTGATGTACCAACACAGAATTGAGTAATTATGTAATTGGATACACATAATTATGAGATTGTTGAATAATACTAATGAAATTATGTTATAAATGATATAGGAAAAGCAATTAGGTTAAAAAGGGTAAATCTAGTTTGTAAAAATTTAAATAAATTCTTATTACTTTATATTCTTTAGAAAGCTTACTCATTAAGCCCTAAACTTATCCTTTCATGTTTTATTTTTATAAATCTACAAGTTAAGTTGCCCTTTCCTCCTCTACCACCACTACTACAAGGTTATATTTAAAGGAGATTCCTAGTATAGACAAAAGGGCAATAATAGATATTCATTGTGTATAGATGTTTTTGGATGATAAATTGTAAAGAAATAGGTAAAAAGTATAAACCCTTCTTAAATAAGATTAGTTAGATTAACTTATCCTTAGGTTAGAATGGATTATAAGTAAGCTTAACTTTTCTCTTTATGAAACTATTTTAATGAATAAATTTTTAGCTTTTTAAATGCAATCTCCCTTGAATAATTTTTTTTTATTATCTTATGCATACACGTGTACATAAATAAGAAAAAATTGGTTAAGCCAATAAAAATTAATTGGTCAATGTTCCATGCTAATTACGACTTGAAAGGGTCATGACATTCACTTTCAAATCATTATATCCAACTTTTAATTAATAAAAAACCTTAAAACTTTAAAAACCTAATCAAACTCAAATTAGAAAAACTTATCAATTAAAGGTAAGGAAAGACCTAAATGAAGCTATTAGTGTGGCAATGAGCGGCAGTAAGCAAGCAAGGAAGTGATTGGAGCTTATTGGAGGTATGATAGAGGAATGGAGTGGCAGAAGAGAAAAGAAAAAGAAAGAAAAAGGGAAAGTGGAGTGCTATTGTCACGACTTGAATATATTTTCAAGTTACAAACATGTAAATTCATTATTAACTCCATTTTAGTGAAATGGTGTGCTCCATTTAATGATGGGTGCTTAAATTCCATCATTGCTTTACGAAAATATTTTATTATGGTACTAAAAAAATTCAAATTTTGGATAACAGAGTTCATTGCTAATTTTTTTTAAGTTAGACTAATGGATGCAAGTCACAAAGAAATTTTAGTGACTAGACTATTAGGATTTTTTTGCTATTACAACCTTTTTCATATATTAAAATTTTAATCTAAGTGTGATCGAAAGTATATGAGAGATAAATTTATTTCTATAAGTTAAGCAGTTTAAGTTTGGAGCTTGTTAGCTTATTTGTTTATTGGTTGAATTACTTATTTTGGTTACTCTTAATTGATTTTTATTTGTGGATTTTTAGTAAATATATGTTCAATCAATTTTTGTAACTCATTCCTTTATTTGCTTTAGTATTTTTAGGATGAAGTTAAACTAACAAGTTAAGTGGTTTGCATAGAGATTAAAGACACCTTATTTTGGGAATTTGATAGTTGGAATAGAATTGAATGTAATTATGTCTACATAGATGTTATGCCATTTTTGTTTAATTTATGCATGATCTTGGATAATTGTCTTTGAATTATAAGTTTTATAACTTTGGAGCATGTGACTCTTTGGAAGTACCAACAAAATAAAGGAAACTATATTTTTCTGTTTTGAAAATAGTATCGAATACTAGTTATTACAATAATGAAAGAATTTTTATTAAGTTAGAATTTACATGATTAAAAGGCGAGGTTAGTGAGAAGTCACTTGTAGCTAACCTTTTACGTTAATTACATGCTTGAAATTAGGATGTAATAACCTAACTTAACCTAATTATATAAATTTATTTTTATTAGTATAATTATATATTACAAAAATAATTATATTTAATTATTTTTATGTAAAAAATTTAATTTAATATAACTATAAGCTTTACATATTTAAATTTTTTATTATCTATTTAAATGGATATTTTTTATATAAAAATTTTACCTTTTACTTAAAATAATAATAAAAAATTAAACTTTTAGGCCAGGTCTTGAGTCATGTATAATTTTAATCAGGTTAGGTCAAGCCAAATTTTTAAAAACCTAAATAGGTCATGTTTAAGTTATTATATTTCATGTAATTATACATAAAAAAACTTGACTCGAAATGTAATGATCCGATCCATAAACACCTATAATTGCCAACAAAAGTATTAAATATCAGTATTAATTTTCTTAAATAATTCAAATACTTTGTCAACAATTTCAAATGAAATTATTGATTATTGATATAAAACTAAAGTGCATAAAGATAGGAAAAAATATTGGAAGGGGAGAGAGAGAGAGTGAGAGAGAGGATGAAAGAAGAAAGAAAAATATAAGTTGAAATATGATCTACATATTTTTCTTTTTCTTCTATCATTCTTTGTTATTTTCAAAAAAGTAAATACACAATTTTAACTTTGGGACCCACTTTTTTTTAATTGGGACTCACAATTTCAAATAAAATAAAACTATTTATATATCTCTTTTGAAAAATTATCCCATCCATTTCTTAAAAAAGGAGAAGATCCATAATTCAGGTTAAGATATGCATAATCCCCTTGTATTATACTTCTTGCGTGAAAAACTCTCTAATATTTTAAAAGGTGCACTTAAGATATTTAAATTATAAATGTTGCACAAAAAATCATATCCGTTATCTTTGATTCCAAATCTTAATAGTAGAAGGAGGTTTTTACAATTATTTTTTCAATGTATTTGATTGTAGAAAAATTAACTTTTAAAATCACTTTTATGTCTAAAACTAATTTTAAATAAAAATAATAATTTTAACTTATAAAGTTAATATTTAAAATTAAACATGATTAAATATAAAATGTTAACTTATAATTAATTTTTAAATTAATTTTTAAAATCAATTATATTCAAAATTAATCTTTTCACTTATAAAATAATTTTAGAAAATATTTTATTCCATTACATCTTAAGCATTTTTCATTTTTATGAGTACAATTTTTTTATGTATATGTTTTTTTTCTAATAATGCATATAACTTAAAATAACAACTAAAATTTTATATTTTAGTTTTTTAAAATACTTATAAAAAACCTTCGAAATGGAAAATAACACATAAAATTGGAATAAGGTTCACAAAATTATAAAAAATTCAAGGAAGATGAATTTATGAATAAATCCTTAGAAAAAACATAATAAGTTTAATAAAAATGCTTTTTTATGTCATTGGATACAGTAACAAATACTATTTATTTAAATAAATTATTTTTAAAATGCTTATACATGCATATATATATATATATATATATATATATGCATATATATATATATATATATATATATATATATATATATATATATATATATATATATAAGTTACTAGGAAAATTAATTTCAATATAAAATTTTAGTTGTAATTTTAAGTTATATGCATTATTAAAAAAAATAATATTATAAAATTTGTACTCATAAAGAAAAATTATTCAAAATGAAATGGAATGAATATCTTTTAAAGTTGTTTTGTACGTTGGTGAAAATTTTTATTTTGAATATAATTGAATATGAATGATTGGTTTGAAAATTTTGATTGTAAATCAATATTTTCTTATAGGATAATATTTAAATGTTAATTTTTAAAATAAAAAATATTATTTCTAATTTTTATTTTAAACTCAATTTTAAACATAAATCATATAAAAAATTTAATTTTTTTAAAATCAAATATATTAAAAAATAATTTTAAATATCCCTTTCTACTATTAAGATTTGGAAAGAGCGATAATAGAGGGTAATTTTTTTAATGATATATATAGTTTACATATATTAATTACACCTTTAAAATTTGAAAAGTTTTTTACATATGAAATATAATATAAGAAATTTACTTGTATTCTAGTCTTTTTTTTTTAAAAAGTAAAATTAGTTAAAACTTAAATTATTAGATACAGATGCAAAAAATTTCAATATCAAATTTAGATTATCAAACAAAATTAAAGTCATCAAAAGAAATATTATATGTTAATTGTGATAAAACATTTAGATTTAGCTGATTATTATTTTAGTTTTCTTGATAGTTTGAAAGGCTACTAAAGTAATAGCCTATACCAAAGATAAAATGATCAACTTGTTTGAGATAGTTGTCAATTATGATGATTTTAGTAATGTATTAAGCCTGTGTTTGGAATTAAAGAACTTAGAGGGGAAAGAAGTGAGGGAGGAGAAGTTGGGGGTGAAATACTCAATTTCTCTTGTTTGGCTGTAGAGGCAAAGTTAGGAGGAAAAGAAATTTTGTAATAAACCTGTAATGGGGCCTACCAAAAAAATTTCTCCCCACCCATGAGAAGAAGTTCGGGGAGAAGTGTGAGTTTTCCCACAGTTGCCTTTGTTAGTTACATTAGCTGAAGAAAAAGAAGAAAAGAGGAGCCCGTTGCCCACCCTACTTCATCACCACTAATCTAGCCTCCACCGTGGTCTAAAGCTTGACTAAAGAGGTAAAAATGGCTAGTTTCAATTACCCCTATTCCTGTTGTTATTTTTGTGCAAATTGCAAGTGTGTTATCTGATCCAAAGAAGCTTCTCTATCACATGGATCTACCTCTGATCTGCTATTTTCCTTCTTCGCCAACAAGAGAGTGCTAGAGAAGAAGTAGTCCATGTCAAAGACTCAAATCAAGAGCTCGATGCACTAAACACTAGGAAGACTCATTGATCTGCTTTGCTAGTCTAAGCCTTCACTTTTTGGGTCGAGCAAGTTCGACTTGGAACTCAAGCAACCCGAATTATTTGGATACTTAACCTAACTTTTTTTTTATTTCAATTTTTTTTCATTCCTTTTACACACAACACATGTTTATAATCTCAGTTAATGAGGAAATAATTCTTATTGCATTTATATATTTGCACCATGTATTAATTTTGAATATCTTAATTAGGCTGGTAATATCAATTGTGTAAGATTTCAAGACCAACATAATCCTTTCTACTTCTGCTTTGACCCTTATTGTGCATATACATGTCAAACATTTTCCTTTTAATGGATAGCCTTTTGTATTTCTTTTTACACTATAAATTAAATTATTACCTTATTCTACTTTTAGTTTAAAGGAAAATTTTTTCGTTTACGATGTTCAATTGTATAAATACAATGATATTGGAACTTGAACCTTCTCTCCTCAAATTTGATTATTTTAGTTTCAATTTAATTAATTTAATATAAATTTTTTAACTTAAGAGTTAAGTATTTCTAACTATTCAGTAAATTATCTTCTTTTCCACATATACGAATCAAAGAGTGGTCAATGAGAGTTAGGAGAAAGAAAATGATGATGAGGGAATTCCAACACTTTCCTTGTAATTAAAGGGCAAACAACCAAGAATTGCTCATAATAAATTTAATTTATATTCATTTTTAATGAATTATATTTTATTAATGTATAAATATAGTTTAAATTTTTTTTCTTGATCTATATTGTTTATATGAAGAAAATTATGAAATTTATTTTTATTTTTAAAATTATATTAAATAATATAAGTATAATACATAAATAGTATACCATATAAAATTTATATGACTAAGTTGTAAAAAAATAACATGTAATAAATAAAAAATATTAAGTTTATTTTAAGGACTTTATAATTTAAGTTTGAGTTGAAGTCCAAATACTTATTCTTTAATTATTTAAATTAATAAAAATACAATTCATTTATAGTTAAATATGCATATTAAAGTCCAAATACTTCTTAATGTTGTTCTCTTACATTAGTTGCTCATGTTAATAGATATTGTAGAAAGGTATCAATCCAAAGATACACTCTCAAAAGGCCTACATCTATAGATTTCTTCCAACCTCCTTTGCATAATCCCTTCCTAAGTTGAAAGGTATGTTTCTAGCAACTACGTGCTTCCCTATCAAATATATATCTATGTTTGCACTTAGTTCCTAAATGTTTTCTATTCTATTTTTCTCAATAATCTTTCCTTAGTTCATGCACTATGAAGCTAAATGAATGCTTACATTTATACATGTCTACTATTTGTAAATTTAATAGTTACAATTTGGAGGTAACTATGTCTATTGTTTGTAACATATCTGCATACATATATATGTGTTTGCATTTAGTTCTTATGTGTTTTTTTATTCTATTTTTCTTAATAATCTTTCCTTAGTTCATGTACTATGAAGCTAAATGAATGTTTGCATTTATACATGTCTGCTGTTTGTAACATTTAATAGTTACAATTTGGAGGTAACTATGTCTGCTGTTTGTAACATGTTTGCATATATATTTGTGTTTGCACTTAGTTCCTGTGTGTTTCTATTCTTTCTTTTAATAATATTTCCTTAGTTTATGTATTATCAAGCTTAATGAATGTTTGCATTTATACATGTCTACTGTTTATAATATTCAATAGTTACAATTTAGAGATAATTCACAAATGACTATGGAAGATAACGTGGATTATTTATATAAAGAGCAGTTGGAGTTAGACCCCTTGCTTAATATTGATATGATGAATGAATAAGATAGATTATATCAAATGTGTATGGTTTAACTTATATGCTATATTGATTATTTTATGTATTTATCGGAAATACAACCAAATATTATGCATAAACCCATTGGTGGGGTGAGTGAAATAAGAGATTAGATGCGACAATAACTTTTGCAAAACCTATTAGAAGCAGATAGATATTGTGATGTAGTACGCATGAGTTCTCACGTTTTCCTATGATTATGTGAAAAGTAAGAGCAACAAGTAGAGTGAGAAATTTCATTTATTCCACTATGAAGGAATAAGTTACTAAGTCCTTGCATATCATGGCATACGATGTAAAAAATAGAATTATCTTTTTTCTTCCATTGATTGGGAAAGAAAGTTAGTCATCATTTTCATAACATTTATGGACTATAATATCTTTCAGGAATGAGTATCTCGTGTAGCCTTATAGATTTGAGATTTCTTTGCAAATACTTAAGAATAGTAGATTTTATCCATATTTCAAAGTAATATAAAATGATTATGTAGGTTGTAGTACTCATTTAAAATGAAATTGTTTAGTTGTCATATTCTGCAATTTAATTAAAAAGGTGTGATTTACAGGTTTGTATTAGAGTTTTAAGTGAAACACATATACAAGCTAAGATGCTAAGGAAAGATGCCCCTTGCATTCGAGAAAGAAAAAATTATCCAACATAAAATGTGTTGGCAATGTATTCATTTGATATGAAGTTTACTTATGTGTTGTCTGGTTGGGAGGGAACTACATCGACTTTAGAGTTCTTAAGCATGCTTTAAGTAAAAGGGGGGATAAATTGAGAATTCTAAGAGGTAAGCGTCATTTTTGCATGGCATGCACATTTTCAAGTCAATAATCAATATTATCAGGTGTTTCTCATTATAAATATGTTTTCTGACATGTTTTTGGATTATTGTTGTAAATCTTATGCAAATTTTACTTAAGAGATGCAGGTTTTCTTCTAAAGGGGGGTGTACTTACACTTTACAAAAGGTGTGCATTATCACCTAAAAGAGTACACTACTCGTGGACCTTAAAATGCAAAATAATTATTTAACCATTAGCATACATCATTGAAAAATGTAATAAAAAGGGAATTTGAGGTTTTAAAAAAGATATTTCCAATAATTGCCAGTGGCATAGAACTGCATTACTCTTTCAGGAACATAACGGATATTACTATTGCATGCTATATTTTGCATAACTTTCTTATAAACATTAATCCTAATCCACATTTAATGGATAAAGTGGATCGTGAGCTGCTAAATAGTAACATAAAAGATATAGAGGATTATGAATCACGGAACGTCGATGAAGACTATAAGCATGGATTCATCATAAAAGAAACTATAGCAGCAACATGTAGCATGATTATAAGTAGAGCTTGTCATAAATTATGATATTTGTAGAACAACTCTTTGTTGGTGTGTGTCCTAGAACCAATCATATAGATGATTGAAGTTATATACAATGTATTATATTTTAGGTAATTTAATTATTATATTTTATTTTTATTATTATTATGCGCAATTTATAACTTAATATAATAATTATCCTTAGAATAGCTTTGCTATTCCTAAAATGCCCCTAGTCAAGTATTATTACGAAAGGGATAGTAATAATACATCGAGACTAGCATGTATAGTGACTGATGATTACGAATCATGGATATGTGATATCAGTCAATCCATGGAGTGAACATGTACTGGACCCTATGAGAATATTGCAAGTTCCTTACTGTGTATTTATTCACCATCTATATTATGACTTGTATTTTATGTTGTATCCTATTCTCGTATGTCATGTATCATTGCTTTACACTTTATATTTTGAAAGCATTGATTGTACATAAAATCTCCAAGTTGCATTGAACATAGCTGTGCAATTATATGTGTGAGTTGTTTGTGACCAAAGAAATTCACTGTCATGCATGCTAAGTAAGTTATTATACAACTTATACTATTAAATATTACTTGGTTGTATAATGATTTGCAGATTTTGATATGCTGAAGAACAAGAAGTCTAATAGTAGAGGAGATATATCTTCTAGAGACTTACTACGATGGAAACTTGATATGGACGCCATGTTATTGGACTTATTACTAAAGAAGATGTAAAAAAGCAATCAACCAGATAACACATTCACTTCCATGGCATATACTAGTGTGGTGGTAGAGTTAAAGTAAATAATAAGTCCATTCTTCCAAAAATAGTATATCAAAAATTGGATGAAGACATTAAAGGAGAACTTCAATAAATACTATGATTTATTCCACAAGTGGAGTGGAATTGCCTGGAACCTAACAATGCATATGTTCAAGGTTGAATCAAAAGTGTGTAGTGAGATCTGTAATGTAAAGTTAGCATAGTTTATATACTATATGTTAATGTAATCATTCATTGCATTCTTAGTATAGATGACACCAATATCATTATATAATGATGTAATTTTATATGTATACACAAGATAAGCTTGAGGCCCATAGGTAGAAGCGTACACCAATACACAACTGCGATAAGTTATTAGAGTTATTCAGAAGAGACAAAGCTATAGAAGCATATGCCGAGAGTGCAGCAGACAAGTTGAAAAGATGGAAGAAAGAAAGGTTAGACCTGAACGATAGTTTCGATCAGATTTCAAATTTTGATATTAATTTGGAAAGTGATGCCCCTAACTATGTCAGCTATTTTGATGCATTTAGTCCTAAATGTGCTCCCTCTAACCACTTCCAAAAGTATCCCCACTCAAATCAATCTTAAGCTACATCATCATTAAGAGGTTCAAAGCAGAAGGCACCCACAATTGATTTAATTGAGAAGGGTTATGAGAAGTTGAACATAGGGATCAATAATTTAACTAATGTTATAAGAGATGTGATAGAAAAGTATGTCTGGATAGCTTAAAAGCATGTTCAAATAGCTAAAAGATAACTCTCCATCATGGAAAGCAGTAAACCTCGTTACTACACTGAGGCAGAAGTATGGACAAAGTTGGAGAAAATAAAAGTACCTGAGGAATACCAATTGAAGTGCTACGGTTTCCTTTATGAAAATGAGAAAGCTAATAAGCAATTTTTTAGGGTTCTACCTCACTTAAAATTATAGATGTTGTATCAGCTTATGGCCAGTGTAATATTTGGTTGAATCACTATTTGAGGTACACACTAACACTTTCTTTTTGTTAATATTTTAATATAATCAAATGGTGACTTAATGTGAAAAATAACATTGATCTTATTGTATTGCCAAAAAAAATGGAGTATTAATAGTATGTGTAAATGGAGGTTGCTGTAACTATATAAAAATGACCATTAGCATTTGATTTGAATTAGAAATTTATATATTCTTCCACTTTGTTTTACTAGAAAGTAGAAATATGTCTTTTGACATTTTGTACTAAGTATTTAACATGTAAATGTGGCTTACGAATGTGTTTGTTGTTGTAACCATATCTCTACAAATAGTTAACGTCACTATGAAAGAAATGTCTCATTGTAATAAATGCATAAATTGTTTGATTTGATGCACAAGTATTAAATGAACTAGCATTACTTGTTGCTACCGCATGTAAGGTTGCTTAAGATAGACTTACAGGGAATGGTTACAGTGGGATGAAAGGTGATTTGGAAGCCAAATTAGGATTTGATATTCATTACCCTGTATATTAGTAAATCTTGTATTAACTAATCAAAGTGAACCTAATTTATTTGTGTCTTTTATATGATGATAGAAACCCAGATTATGAATTGCATATTTATGAACAAATTGCTTGTACTTTTGCATAATTTAAAGTACTTATATTCAGTATTGATAGTAAGATGGTGGATCTCAATTACCAAGTCTCAGGTAAATATTTGGTTCATAGCTGCCAATTATAGAAGGATTCAACCTTCTTGCCTATTACCCAATTTCTAAGAAGGCTAAACTTAATTGCTGGATAACAAGGTCAATTATTCTATACCAGCTTGGTAATAGCAATTCAACTAAAAAATGTGCTATGAGAGAGTTAAATGATAAAGGGCATTGATTATGAAGTTACTTCAATTAAACTCTTATAATAGCCCTTTTTTATGCAAATTATGAAATTCAAAATTTTTTTAATTAGATATACCTAATGGAAATATCGTATGAATATTTTCTTGTAGATATTTTAAAAAATATTTTATTTGTGATAAATTTTTACTTTGAGTTTTATTTTAGAAATTTATGAATAATTTTTTTAGATTTTTTTTAAAATACACATTTATCTTCATTTTTTACACAGATTATGTACCTCTTGATTAAAAAAATACATAATGTCACAGTTTTGTAAAAAAAATAACATTAAATACATATGTACCTCTTATGGTAGCCCTTTTTTATGCAAATTATGAAGTTCAAAATTTTTTTAATGAGAAATATCTAACTATGAAAATATTGTATGAATATTTTCTTATAGATATTCTAAAAAATATTTTATTTGTGGTAAATTTTTACTTTGAGTTTTATTTTAGAAATTTATAAACAATTTTTTTAGAATTTATTTTTTTAAAATATATATCTATCTTTATTTTTTACATAGATTATGTACCTTTTGATTAAAAAAATACATAATGTCACAGTTTTGTTAAAAAAATAATATTAAACATATGAACTTCTACTACACTTAGAACACATTTAAAATGTTGCTAGTAAACTAAGCAACAAAATTTGAATTCTTTATATTTACGTATTTGTATATATTCTTCCATTATTAACTTTTATGACATTAATTGAATATAAATATATAATTATTATTACATATATTTAAGTGAACTTTATATAATTTTATTTTCATTAATTAAATTGTATTAATAACACAATTTTATTGTAATATTAATAAAATTTTAATATAAATAAAAATTTTATTTTAATAATAACAAAATCTTACTTTATATTGTATATATTACTACAATATAGCATACATTAATATAGTAGCACATTTTCTTCTTTTTTTTGTGCAAATTTTGAAATTTAAAATTTTTTTAAATGGAAAATACCTAATTATAGAAATATTGTATGATTTTTTTTAGATATTTTACAAAATATTTTATTTGTGTTCCATTTTTAAATTAGGTTTTATTATAGAAAATTTAACTTATATTTTTTCAAAATTTATCTTTTTAAAATACACATATATCTTTATCTTTTACACATAAGGGTATAATAATTATTTCACATAAATACAACTTCTTTTTCCTCTAACTTCTTCCTTTCCAAAAAAAAGAAACCATTTCTTCTCTAATTTCTTTCTCTCCTAACTTTTTCCTTTCTAAACAACATAAAAAAAAATTCTTCTGTTCCCTAACTTCTTTCTCTCCTAATTTTTTTTCTCCTCCCACTTCTCTTCCATCCAAACAAAGCATAAGGGTTGAGCTTATATAAATTTGAGTTATTATCAGAGTAAAGATTGATTGAAAATTAAATGAATTAACATACTAATTTATTTAAAAATTTATGTTACAATTTAAAATACTATTTGACATATAATTAATAATTATATTATAATATAAGTAATTATATATAATAAAAATAAAATTCATACTTTAATAAAATAATAATAAAATTTTAATATATTCAATTAAAATTTAAACATAATTTTAATTTAAAATAATAATTTATTAAACTGGATAAATAAATTTATAACAAAAATTTTCTTAATTAAAATTATTAATGAATTAAATGAATAAATATATTTAATAAATGAACTAATATAATGTAATATTATTATTTAAATTAAACTTATTTAAATTTTTATTATTACTTGACACGGTACGAATCTATGAACATGAATCACCACTCTAACAGGTGTATAGAATTTTGAATGGAGCGATACCAGAGGATTTTTCCTTTCTTTTCTTTCGTCTTTTTCCTTGATTCATGAGCCAAATTGGGGGATCATTTTGTCCAACATATTATGGGCTGGAAATCCTTAATTACCGGAATTGGGCTTATTTGGGTCGCAGTGAAAAATTGCAGGGCATTGGACTAATATTATGGGTTTAATAGATCGAAATATCTCCTACAAATTTGACCAACCAATATTAGAAACGGAAAGCCATAGGCCCGAATCGACGTAGCTTCAAGCTCAAGTGTTCTTCGCAGAAACCTCCTTTTACGAGGAGAGAGCTTTCATTTTCTGTTTGCATCTTGCAGGTGGATTGCTGATCATATAGATAGTGATTCGATTCAATAGCCTTTGATGGCGAATGCGAAGCCATTTACAAGCCTTCTTTTGAAGGGAATTTCTGCTTTCCCAGCTGCCCGTTTTAGTAGAATCGTAAGATTTTAATTTGCCAGTACTCTTCCTGGAAATTTTACCATAATTTATCTACCTACTTGAAAATGATGCCTTAAATTCTTAAACTCCGAACTTTAAGTTAACTAGTTAGGGATAGATAGGATTATCGTGCAAGATCAGTGTTTTAGTTTGCAATATTATAATGTCTGTCGATATTTTGATTGCAGATAACTGGAACTGTTTGGCATAATGGTATGAAATACTCAACCACTGTGCCTAATGATCCTGAGACACATGCAGACTTTAGACCCGCCAATAAAATTGAGGATTCCGGCCTTTCTTTGAAGGATGTTGTGGGGCAGGTACTTGTGTGGCAATTGATCCTATTCTATTTTGTTGTTATGTTTTATGAACGACATTTTTAGCTTGTTCCTTATTAAGCTCAAAGTTTGATTTTTGTGGTTTCATGCTTTGTTTTTGTGTAGGATATCAAGGACAACCCCGTGATGATTTACATGAAAGGGGTTCCTGATATGCCTCGATGTGGATTCAGCTCACTTGCTGTCAGGGTATTGACACAATATGGTAATTTCTGAGTTTTTTGACCTAAATGAGTACATTTCTGTGCATGATAATTTCTTTGTTATTGAAGACAACATGCATGTCTGAGTCCAATTACAATTAGACACTTAGTTAATCTGGCCATCCATGCATCCTGAGTGGCAGTTCACAGTATTTCAAGTGTGAATTTATTTCTCCTTCAAAAAATCATCGCAGATATTCTATTTTAAAACTAAAGATGTTTAAAAAAAATTATTAATCAGTGATACCAAAAATTGAGGCATGGCAAGGAAAAAATTGGTTTAATTTTATTAATGCAAGGAACTAGGCCCCTGACTTGAACTCAAAAGGATATTTATGCCGGTACCTTGAATAATGGTGTTACAGTGATAGCTTGATTATTTTCCCAGATGATATGTCAAGTTTACAATTCTTCGTCTTGCTGTTGGAAACTGTTTGTTTTAGGCTTTTAGCTACAGTGGCGACAGCCTTCTTACCATGAATGTGATTTTTGCAGATGTTCCTTTCAGTGCCCGGAATATTTTGGAGGATCCTGAGCTTAAAAGTGCAGTAAAAGCTGTCAGGTAAGTTATACCAGCTGCTGTAATAACCTATTTTGGAGGATATGCGTCTCAGATAAAAATTAAATCCTGTGTGGGGGATTTCTTTCTGACACCAACTCGTGGTTTAAAAAACTGTGTGAAATCCACATTCGTATATGATACTTTTGAGTTTCTTACAAGTTCAGATCCCATCATATTGATCAACATAATGTAATATTTTTTTGTGTTTAAACAATAATAAATACTGCTCTGTAGTCCACCAAATGATCTGAACTACACCTTGTACATTATAAACTGCATTATAGAATGGTTACTGCTTTGAGCTCCCCTTATGTCATGGATATGTCAACATCTGCTAGCGTCAACATGCTTGGATGCATAATAGCCACATCCTGTGCACTTTCTCGGTGTAATTTCTGTTCTGCATATTGCATTTTTTTTTTGTCTGCAAGGTTTGGCGAATGTAGCTTTCTTAGCTATTAATGGCGTGCTATGGTGCTACCATGGTGCATGGCGACATGCCAGTCCATGCTGCACTGGGCAACGCCCATGGCATTGCGTTGATGCAGTTGTGCGGCCATGACATGTGCAATGTATGCCATCCTCACCATTGTGAGGCGCTTTGCAATAGTGCCATATGATCAGGAGCCTAAAATTACAAATAACCCTATATTAAAAAGTCCAGAGTGCGCACAGAAAGGAAGAAAACCCTATTTTCTATTTTCCTCTGCTTTCTTTCTCTGCATGCGTGACAGTGCTGCGCTGCTGAACTCCAAGTCTCTAACCTTTCTCCGTCATCTGGGGTGGTAATTGGTAGTGGCTTTCTGGTGACTGGGTGACTCTCTAGTGACTCTCAGGCGACTGTATGATGCTTAATTTTTTTCATTTTTTGCTGCTTTCTTTGCTATCTACATATGGTCTTTTTTGCTCCAATTTTCTTTTTTTGTTGTTACTCTGTTCTTTTAACATCTGCCCTTGCTCTTTTTTCTATTTTTTTTATACTGTTTTATGTGCTGGGCTCTGACAAAAAGCTCTTGCTCTGTCTTGTTTTCTGCTATTGTTTGTTTTTACCGTTTTATGTGTTGTTCTTGCTTTGTTCTGTTCTGTTTTCTGCTTTGGCCTAAAGTTTAAGTTTTGTAACTTTCGTTTTGTTTTCTGCCTTTTATTTCATGCCATTTGAATCTTGACTTTCCAAATGATTGAATCTGGATTGGTAACTAATTATATATCTTCATCAAAGTTTAACTATTCAAATTTAAATTAATGTTTAATTGCTATATTCTTAATTTATTATTCTAGTTGAAATATATAAAATATTATAATTTAATATGCACTATAAATGAAATTTCCATGCACAATGCCATGCGCAATGCACCATAATGCCAAAGGTTCTCATCATCATTATGTGCCTTGTCACGTAAATAATTATGGTAGCTTTCTTCTATATTAAACTTCTCCTTCACACATGAAATAGAAGTCATTATGTCTTGAATTCTTATTGAAATATTTATAATGAACTTGATGCCAATTAGACATGCATAAACAATTGTGTTTAGTATCATGTGTAGCATTCAATCCAGTGCTAGGTTCGTAATGTTTTCATCTCTCATTTGGGCCATTGTAATTCCTCCTATACTTTGTTGACAATCCCATTGTTGAACTTTGGTTCTCTCTGCCCAACTGAAGGAATCCATGGCAGCAGAGGTTAACTGGTTCGGCTCAAAAATAAAATTGCCTATCTCTTTTAAATTTTTACAGTGTGCATAAGATTAAATTTATTATCAGTATCAGTAATGCCCACAAATTGATTGAAAACTGAAATGTAATTTAAGCAATCTGATGATTCTAACTCCTGCTCTCCTTCTGCAGCAACTGGCCTACATTTCCTCAAATTTTCATTAAGGGGGAGTTTATTGGGGGGTCAGATATTATTCTCAACATGCATCAGGTAACTTGACCTTTCCGCCTTGAACCCCTTTTAGCCACATTAGTCTGCCTTTCAACGGTTGAAAGACTAATATGACGATTTTGGTTTTGCCTTTGTTTGTCTAGACTGGCGAACTCAGGGAAAAGCTTAGAGATGATGCGGCCAAGCAGGAAGAATCCAATTAAGCTGTTCTGGTTAAGGGGTGTCCTCAGGTGAGATCAAGCAGTAGAAAACGAAATTAGGTTGTAAAAATTTGATGCCCATATTTGATCATAATTATAATATGATCCAGAATGAGGTCTGTCATCATCCTAGATCATTAGAGCTCAGCAAATCTTGAAGTGTCCTGTTAAATAAATTGATGGGAAGCACTATTCATTTTTACGTTTTTGTGCATTGCTGAGGCATGATACAGAACTACTGCAGTTAGTGCTCGATGCGCAGCACCAGGCCGGAAGCCCGCTGAAACAAAGAAATGTTGATTTCATTTCAAGGCGTTGGGTTGGAACTATATTGTGATGAAAGTTATGTACAAGTACTCGTTTTGCAAATGAACCCCGTGTAACATAAGCATTTCGAGCTTATCCTGTATGCTCTTGAGAGCTTTTGCCAACTTCAGTAATTCCATTTTCTATAATATTGGATAGATTCAGCGGGATGTCTTTAGTGCCAATAAGGTGGCATTTGGTTTGCGGAATGTTTTTATCATTTCTGGAAACGTTTCAAGGGAATATCACATTCTGATGTTTGATTCAAAGTTTGAAAAATAAATGTCTGAGAATGTCATATTTTCGAAAAAAAATTTTAACCTAATATTTACCTAAAATATTTTCATAGAGGGAGATGGGTATCTTAAATTCTTATATAATAGGAATGTGATATTAAAATATTTTCAAGAAAATTTATACTGAATCAAACATAGAAATATTACATTCCCATTAATTAAATTATTAGGAATTATATTTTCAGAAATGCACATTTTTTTGAGAATGTAAGATTTCATGAACCAAACGCAACCTAAGAACTAAGAGATTTTAGTGGAAGCATAAAATTTAATCCATCATTTCATAAATTATAAGTAGCATTATGAGTATCATATTTTTGTTTTTGCTATAATTGTTAGTTTTTTCATTCAATTGCAATCTTAAAATAAAAAAAAAAAATATTGGATTGAATTATTAAATTTCATTTTAACTACATCAAATACATATATTTACTTTTTGATAATATTTTTTGTTTTCACCATTTATTTTAGTATTATAAATAAACAGAGAGAGTAAAAAATTATAATTATAATGAAATAAATGAGAGAGTAACGATAATTAAGGAATTTGAAGGACAGACTTAGCACCGTATGAAATTGAATTGTGTTTACTCAAGATTTTATCTCTCACCGGAGGTTTGATTTGAAATGACCAAACGGCCCAAGCCTCTAAGGGCAAGCTTTCAGCAATTTTCTAAGGTTGAGAATGTTATGAAATTTTCAATAAACTGGTTATTATATGATAAGATAATTGTAAATAAAAAAAAAAAACTGAACTTCCTATGATTATTGTATGTTTACTTGACTGTGTACTTTTAGTATATCACCAATGTCAATGTATAAAAACTAAAATTTGGTAAATAAAATAGTGAAAAATTAATCAGAAAAAACCAACTTTTTTTTCATTTTTCCACCAGAACATATTACTGCTGGTAATGAGTGATTGGGCTCGGAATGGGAAGCCTATAGAGAACGCGGCAGCATAACAAAATAACGGTCCAATTCCAGATCGAGATTAGACGGTCGTCCGCTTATCCGCCTCAGCCTCTCTCTCATTGGCTTTGTATATAAAACAGAGTCACAAAATGGCTACCTTGTCTTCCTTCTCTACTTCCCTATGTCGCCTCTGTCTGTTTCGATTAATCTCTAAGTCCCAACCTTGCCCAGTTTCATATCCAATCCCATTCTCATCCGTCACTACATCAAAGGATTAAAAATCTGACCTTTCAATCTTTTCATCAATATTTTTCAGTATTCACTTTTGGGGGTCTGAAGGAAATTCGCATTCTTCTCTTCCTGCAGAAATCGAGTGGATTCCGAGTTTTTTCAATGGCTGCGGTACCCAAAGAGTCAGCTGCCAACAACCCCGGTCTCCAATCAACCCCAGATGAAGCGACTAATGGATACTTTATGCAGCAGACTGTAAGCTTTCATTAATTCATACCGCCGCTGATACTTTTTCCTTTTGTTCCATCAATTTGTGACTGCTGCATTATTGTCCGAGTTTTATTTTGAAGATGATTGTGATTGCAGATGTTTAGAATCAAGGATCCAAAAGTCAGCCTTGATTTTTATTCTCGCGTATTGGGCATGTCGTAAGTTTTGTACTTTTTAAAGCTTAATTACCAATATTTGAAAATGCACCTGAGTGTCAATGATATTAAAATCCAAGTCTTAGTATGGTACTGCAGCTATTATGTATGATTGTTGCAGAAATAAATTTAATCAACTAAACTCAATGTTCTCCACTTATCCTTATTGTTTCCTGTATATTTGGGTGTGCCTCGATATCTGTTGAGGTTTTCACTACTAGTTTAACTATGAACATAATATGACTCATTTCTGGAAAATTGACAAGACTTTTGTGCTGTTTCTAGTGCAAGCATGAGATTTCTCTCTTCACTGTTTTCTGTTTTCATTTATCTGCAATTATTATTTGTCTAGCAAAAATTTTGAACTCATTTTAAGTTTCTTCTTGAGTTGATAATGATATCATTCCTTGAAAGTTGATGATAATATTTTGGTTGATTTAGGTTGCTTAAGAGGTTGGATTTTCCAGAAATGAAATTCAGCCTGTACTTTTTGGGTTATGAGGTAATAAGACATATTGATGCGCCTTTTCTCAAGTGAACGTTTGATTTTATTAAGTGACAAGCCCTGTTGCATTCTGTCAGCATATGTTAGAGCAGTATCAAATATCTTATATAAAAATTGTAGTTATAAATATCCAATATTTTCAGTCTCTAAAAGCTAAATGTTTGCAATACATTTATAGAGTATACTATATACTATATTTGTTTTGTGAAGAAGATCCTCTGCTTTCTGTAAACATTATTTGATCACGTATTCTCTGGTTTAGGATCCATCAGCAGCTCCAAATAATGCAGTTGATAGAACTGTTTGGACCTTTGCTCAGAAAGCTACAATTGAGCTGACACAGTAAGAAGCTTGAGTTTGTTGAATTATTTTTATTATTTTTATACCAAATGTTACTTAGAATTATCTAACATTTAAATATGCACAGTAATTGGGGTACTGAAAGTGACCCGGAATTGAAAGGGTACCACAGTGGCAATTCAGAACCCCGTGGCTTTGGTATGTAAAATTTTATATCTAATTTGGAAACATGAAGATGATTTCTTTGAAGTTTGCATTTTGAGTCAGTTTTTATGGATGAAGTATGACTGTCACTGTTGCTCTATATTGGTCATTTGGACCTTAGGTTTTGATGCTGTGAGAAAATAGTGTTGAAGATTTATCTCGATACTTGATTCACACAGTAATACGTTTTTGCTTTCTTGAAGTAATTTTTTTTGTTAGACAATGAATTTAGTATCAATACAGTTAAGAACTTACGACAGTAATGGACCATAACCCACGCATATATAGCATTGCTATGAACGCAGATGGAATAGATTTTTCCTTTCCACTTTGAGAAATAGGTTTTTGTTGACCTTATTAGCTTTTTTGTTGTTATTTACCTGATATATTTCGCACTGATCCTTTGAATATGTGGATGTAAGTATCTGATGGCAAATTGCCCTTTGGCTCTCAGGACATATTGGCATCACTGTTGATGACACATACAAGGCATGTGAAAGATTTGAAGGTCTGGGCGTTGAGTTTGTCAAGAAACCAGATGATGGTACAAGCTTCTCACTTGATTATTTTATTGATTTGAGTAATATCCTGATAAAAAAGTGGTGAAAATACAATTACCACAAATTGTCACTGTGCCAAATAAAAAACTGCGCCAATGTATCTGGCAGAGCTGCCATCAAAGATAAGTGATCATACTCCCATTACACAATTATAACTATGATGCACAATGTTAAAATTTAGGCATAATAGAAAGTGTCTAGACATCGTTGGTTTATGAAACCAAAGGAATTTCCATGTTTTTTTTATGCTTTCGGCATGAGAACCTTGTAACTTTCCACAACTTTTGAATTTGTTGTAGGAAAAATGAAAGGGATAGCATTTGTCAAGGATCCTGATGGATACTGGATTGAAATCTTTGACCTAAAGACTATTGGAGAAATCACTGTTAATGCTGCCTAAGATAGCCTGACCATCTTCAGGTATATATTTCGAAGGTCCTTACTCCTATTTAGTACTTCGCACTCGGACTTAAAAATATGATGTGTATGACTTTGAAAATTATAAAAAAAAAAAAATTGATGATTGCATGGCTTTAGAGGTGCAAAAATGAACCACTATGGTTCAGTTGAGTTGCGAAAAGATTTTCCTGTGTTCCTGTCTATGTTTGTTTTCATTTTAAAATATGAACAGGAGAAAACATGTTCATATCTGCAAGTTGTGGTATATCAGAGCCCATTTAATGGGGGTTTAGTCATATTTGCTTATGAATTATCTTGTGGTTAATTTCGTTGCAGG
Source organism: Sindora glabra (assembly GCA_020226215.1). Classification (NCBI taxonomy): domain Eukaryota; kingdom Viridiplantae; phylum Streptophyta; class Magnoliopsida; order Fabales; family Fabaceae; genus Sindora; species Sindora glabra. Next base: position 44,180,081 of record CM035226.1, read on the forward strand.
TGGGACATCTTTCATCTCTTTGATGCGCTTATGATCCTGTTATAGTATTGTTCTGCACCCCCACCCCCTTTACACGTCTGGAGATTAATTTGTTGTAAAAGTTGTTTTCTCGTCCAATGTGGACTTCTGATTTCCATACCATTATGTCATTGTTTTTACCCGGGTAACTTAAATAATTGAGATTATTAGCAGGTTAATATGATTCAGTGTTTAACTGGCCTTTTTGGTTGCATTTCTGACCTGTATAATTTCCTTTAATGGGATCTCTGGGTGATCCGCTGTTAGCAGAATTATTGAGGTAAAGTATTTTATTCTAATTCTAAAATGGCACTGTTTTTGCCTATACGGAGCTTCTGTTGCACACAAGGCATGTTTCCAAGCTAATTTTGGTGTGGAACGTTTTGTTTTATTGAAAACTTAATGTTTCTTGAGTTGTTTAGACCAAATTTAAATTACGAATGTGTTTTTATGTTCAAAAGGAGACTACAAGAAGGCAAAAATGATACATCACGAGAAAAATGTTCCTTGTTGATTCTGTCTATTGGACTAGGACATCTTAATTAAAAGGAAATTGAATCTTTGAGAAATACAATGTAATTGGAGTGTATAACTCTCTATACATTCAGACAGGCTTTCGTGGAGAAAGGGGGATAAATGTATGACGTGCCAATGACGTGGGAAAATTTTTTTTATAGTGTGCCAGTTTATTATCAGAATTGGCTGTTGATATATTATTATCTAGTGTACTTTATAAAATTGTCAATTTAATATTTAATTAAAAATGGTGGTATATTAGTAGTCCATATTAATAATGCATTGTAGGATCTTCCAAAATGATGTGGCTAGCAATAAGTGGAGTTCTTTTAAGGAAAAGATATATATATATATATATATATTTTTTTTTTTAGGTACGTCTTTCTTTAGAGTATTTTATCTAGCTTTAGTAGCCTAGTTATATTTATATCACTTTCATTTATATAATATTAGTTTGGGCTTTGAGGAAGATGAGGTTGGCATCAAGGGAGACGTTGGTGTATATTTATTAATAATTACAAAGTATTATAATCATGTCAAAGTAAAGTATGTACCGTTCATGAAGAATTTACTTCAGAAATTAGAATTTGAAATGTTCAAGCAAATTTCAAAATGTCAAATTAGACATTATCCATTGAAAATTCAGTTTTATTTTTACGGAGTAATCAAGCAAATTAACCTAAGTCGTAAAAATGATAAAAACTGCTGCAGTTTTGTGAAGTTACTAGTTATCAATCTACACTATTTTTCTCAGCACCTATCGTATTGTAAATTATCCCCTTTAGAGTTAGTATGATTTAAATGTAAATATCAAATAAACTTATCTTTGCCTTCATATGTTTGTATGTATAATTACCATCCTATTTGATGTATTGTTGATTGAGGGGAGAGTTTGAACTTGACTTCTCTGCTAGATAGTGTGATCAGAATTCAGAAAAAAAGAGACATGATTTCTGGAGGTGCAACCAGTTCCCAGAAAACTATGACTATGACTACTTGAATGTAAGCGTTGCAGCCACTGCTGCAATGTAACCCAAGGAAAATGATGTACATATAATATAAAATAATGCAAATCAATTCAAGAATTATAAATAAATTCGTATATTACGACCGTTTGTGACAATATCATAACGATTAATGTAATATGAATTGAAAATAGAATTCAAAATTGGGTTTTATGTGAAAATTAAGTATTGTTATTAAATATGATAAATTCATAAAATTTAATTCAATAAATATAAAAAATTTGGAATTTAATTTTAGAATTCATTTTCAGTATTTATAGTATTCTCCTATCATCAATATAACCATCACTATAACCGTAAAAGCTTATGCTTCTTTTAGCATCACACTTTTTTATAATTGATTTTATTTATTTTAATTCATTTATAAATCAATTATATTATTTGAAAACTTTATCAGAAACGATTATTTCAATTCATTTGTAAATAATTTTTTTTGGAATGTATTAAAAATATATTAAATTTAATTAAAAAAATATATTTTGATGATATTATAGCAAATGTAATGTTAGAAATGAGATTTTTTTTTATAGTAGTATAAATATAATTGAAATAAGAATCATAAATGAAATTAAATGAAAATACATTTTTACTTAAAGTCAAACGCTCTTTTAAAAAATTTATTTTAAAATAAAAAAAATTATTTTTAATTATATCAAACAAGAGAATAAAGTTACTAGAAAAAATTTAGATAATATATTGAAGATTAAATTCAAACCCCATCGCTGTCTATATACTGAAAACAAATGTGGCCATCAGCTTGACTTCCGGAAGCAAAATTCTGAGTGGTATTCTATGCCCAATTATAAATCTAATTTGTATATAATTAATCTGAAAGTTCCTAGCAACTACGCACATACCTACTAATCTATTAGAAGTTTTGATCAATTATTTAATACTGATGTCTCTTGGCTTAAAAAGGGCCACATGCAGGCATTATGTAGGATAAGTTTTTCCCCAAACACCGTTAAGAACTTGGAATAAAAGAGCTAACAACACAAGTCTAAGTTGTCGGCTAGAAATTTTCCCAGTAAAATTGGAAAATGAAGGCCAACGAACAAATTGGTCAAATTGTTTTTGGTTCCCTTTTTACTTATTGGTATAAACGAATTAATTTATGTCCGAAATACTCGTTTTAAGCTTCTCACGCACAAGCTCCTATTTTCTCACTAATTAAATATTACTTTAGTGGCTCTTAATTTGGATGGAAATTCATGCCTCCTGTGCATATTATGCAATGATCGAAGTCGTAGTATTCCGTTAATCCTTCCTTCTTGTTTGTTGACAACTAATACCTTCTTAGATTTAATAATATTAAATAAAACAAAAGCGAACTTATTATAGTAATATTTGCTTTGTCAGACTGTGACTATTGGGCCATGCCCTTTTGACCTTTACACTTCAGAAGAAAAGACATTCCCAGAAAAACAAAGATAATGCAGCTGGCAACCCAAATAATTTATTTATTTCACAAAGATATGCAGATTTGCAGACAGTGAGCTGAACGGTTGATACGGTATTCATTCACTCATCGTTTGATCATCAATGATTTTTTTTTTAAAAAAATATTAGAATGGACAAATAATTTAACCCATGTAGAATATTATATGATCCAATCTAGGATATGAGAGAAGAACAAAGTTGAGGGTTACTGCACTGATAAAATTTGGCAATCATCACTGATTTTTATTCATCGAAGATCAACTCTTTTGGTTCAGGGACGGGTATTTATGTACTATTATTTTAAGATAGAACACTGCAATTTATTTTCCAGTCTGACTAGAAATACGATGCCAACTGCCCAGACTGATGTGAAGAAAATAAAAATATGGGAAAGCACTGAGAGAAACCTTGTTCTCAAATAATTTTGATAACTTTTCTGGACTGGTTTCGAATCATTTTTAATATAAAACGACTTCCATCATCTTCTGCACTCCAATGTGATCTGCCGAGAAAATCTCATCATCAGAATACGAACACGTCTTGGCTCTTTTTTAATTCTTAAGACGACAGCATACATTTGTTAGTCGTCACATTCTCAAAATTAATTATAGGAAAACAGTTTCGTGCCTCAATCTCAGTGCATGATTAGGTTACTTATTCACACTCTTGCGACGTATAGGTTTTAGACCATATCTTCTCTTTCATACAACTTTAGCCTTCCTTCGATGTTCAGTGATATTTGAAGATAATATTTTAAGCTACAGATAATTTACAACGTGCATTACATGGGTTTTGACTTAGTTCGTATGAAAAGATTTTTGGTAAACAAGCTTCCTGCTTGATTTTGACCTAGTTTACAAAAGATTCTTGATCAACAAAATAATATTAAGATTTTAAACTTTAAAATTTTCTATTATATTTCTTACCAGTACTGATATAATAACAAATAAAAATTATCAATTATTATAAGATGATTTGATAAATTTATAAAATTTAATTTAATAAAAATAAAAAATTTAAAATTTAATTTCAAATATCATTTTATATATATATATATATATATATATATATATATATATATATATATATATATATATATATATTACCTTTCTTACACCAAAATATATCAAATACTTTGTGTCTTAATTGGAGGAATATCGGAGGAAAATGGTGTGGAGAAGTATGCCAACAACAAAATGACACCATAACTCTGTAAGGCCAGATATTGCCCTCAAATTGGGCATTGACATAATTTCCTTGGCCATATCATAAAAGAGGATGCTCAAAGTCACTGACAACGTTACGAAAATTTTATATTTTGATATATATAAATACACATAGAAACAAACAAAAAAGCAAAAGTTACCGTATTTTTAAAAAAAATCAAAATACTGTACGAAAAGGAAAAGCAAAATACGGGAGGGAAGGAGTGCAGAGCTGGTTTTCTTCTCATCTCTAGTTTATTGTACTATTAAAAACTTCATTTTGCTAGTTTTCATAACATCAATTTTCATTGGAGGCTTGCAAAATCTAATCATCATCGTTCAAAGACTTCAAACACAAAAAAGTAAGAAATGTATCATTTCATCTAAACACAAAACCCCATAAACTCCGAGTCTTTTCTGAATCCACCATGCTCCCTTACATCCATCAATCCATCTGATTTCATTTTACTTGCACCCAAACTCCTCAGTCATCACTACAAAGCTAGTACATGTACTTGGCCTTTTGCTCCTTGTTTTCATCAACATTAATTAAAGAACCCATAATTGATACTACTGCCGTTACAGCTAATCAGTTTCTTGATATCCTCTAGATCATAATCCAGTGGGTTATTTTCTTCAAATGAACCGATTGGCTTTTCTGCCCAATATCGATTCATATTTTGACCATCATCATTATTCCTGCTGCTGCTGCTGCCATGACTGAGCATGAACCTGCTACCGTACTCCTCAAACCCACTTGACACATAGTTCTGAAAACCAGTCACTTCTTCTTGTTTGATCTCTCTGCCATGGTTAATCTGACTACAGCTTCCATCAGATGAACTGCAACTTCCTTCACTTGCAAGCATATCCCTTAGAGCTGGGTAATAATATTGCACGGCAGGAACTGAGAACTCTTGGTTCTGTGAAAGTTGGAAAACATTGCTCGTGTTGTAAACTGAAGGAACAGAAATGGCTTCGAGGCTGGTCAAAGACATGGTTTCTGGGTTGTTGTAGAACGAGTTGTGGTTTCTGTACATTGAAGATGACATCAACTGTGCAGAACAAAATGGCGGGTTTTGATTAGAAGATTGGAATGGAGGAATCAAATTCATGAGCTTTTTCTTCAGCTTGGTGTTCCAGTAGTTCTTGATATCATTGTCAGTTCTTCCTGGCAGCTGAGCAGCTATTATTGACCACCTGTATATATAATAATTGAAATTAATTCAAATTAATAAGTTCTTGGACAAAAACAAAAACTATTTACTTATGTTTTGAACCAAACATCAGACTGTATGCATAGAAGCTTGTGCTAGATCTAAACTTGGCATGCATGCCCAAGAACTGTCTAAATATAGGCAGGTTCTAGAGAACTACAGAGTTTTAAAAATGGAAATAAAAAACCCTAGTTGTTGTCTTTTTTTGTCTTCCACTCCTTTTCTTTTACTCCTTTTAGTTAAATTTCGTCTCAACATCTCACCAAATCATGCCATTAATATTTGAAGGAAAAGGCGAAAGAAAGATGTCTGTTCATATATAATGCAAGATTTGATCAGCTGTTGTTCAGAAAGAGGTAAACTTGTTAAGTGCTAGTAGTCTAGTACGAACATAAAAAGTTATATATACCTGCTTCCAATATTAGCATAAAGGGTACAAATTATTCTGTCTTCCTCATCGGAAAACTCTCCATGCTTAATGTTGGGCCTGAGATAGTTAAGCCATCTCAATCTGCAACTTTTTCCACATCTCTTCAGACCTGATAGAGAGAAAATTTCAGGAAAAGAGAGAGAGAGAGAAGATAAAGCAGCAAAGGAAAAAGAGAAACATGATATCTAAACAGTTACAGAAAGAGATCGAAAGGCTTGTAAAACTAAAAAGAAAATATAAAATGAGACATTTATCTTTCAGTTCTTACCAGCTTTCTGAGGAAGAGCAATCCAGTTGCCGCCAGTGCCATTTTTTTCTATGTAATCTCTGAGCTTGGAGTCTTCTTCTGGGGACCATGGCCCTTTCTTCACATTTGCTTTGTCACAGCAAGGGGCCCTTCCCATCTCTCTCTCTTTCTCTCTGTGATGTGTTCGGGAGTTTCTCTTGGCTTTCTTTCCCCTTTAACTCTTTGACGATACAAAGTCTCACTTTAAATAGAAAACTTGGAGGTAGCCCTTGTGACTTATAACAGAGACCCGTGTTTTCCAGCTAGAGAATCATTAAACTATGGAAAGAGATGCACAAGTCAAATGATATAACAATTCCCCATAGAAAAATAATGTTAATGAAGTGACTTTGTTTTCACTCAATCAATTCAAAACTTACATGTAATTTTTTTTTTTACGGCGAGAGTGATAAATTAAATATACAGATAACTTTTTAAATTCAAACTCAAAATACAGAAAATTGAAGGGGAAATTTTCCTAAAATAACATCCTCGTTGATCAATAAAAATGTAGTAATCATGACATGCAATTTCTTTAACAGCAATATCCACTAAAGCTGAATTCCAAATATAAATCAAGAATTATTATTAAATATAGTATGATAAAATAGATTTATAAAATTTAATTTAATAGATTAAAAGATTTGAAATTTAATTTTAAATTTTATTTTTGGTATCCATAATAATTTTTTTTCTTTAAACTAGTTTCATTTTTCTAAATTTTGTCAAAACATATAATTAATAAGATTAAGGGGATTATAATAAGTGTGAGTAAAGGTAAGTAGTGCTCTGCAAAATAACATAGAGTCTAATAGAACTTTCTAATCATTTCAGCGTTGGTACCCCATATGAAACCTCACTCAGTCCATTCCGTCTCTCAAAAGCATCCAAAGTCTCATACGGAAAGAAGCATACATAAAAGGGAGATTAAATTGATAGCTACAGCAACCAGAATTGCGACACTTTCCCTATACAATGACCAAATCAACAATTATGGCCTAGTTTTCTTCAGCTTAGTGGCCTTAAATAATAATTAATTAATATTTTAGTATTGCATGACACCTTCAAAAGGAGAAAAGGTCTTGTTTCTAGCTCTAAAAAGAAAAAAAAAAAGGATACAGGTGCATATATTATAAAATACACACTAATTATTCTAACCCAATCCATATCTACACTGATTGATGTGTATGACTAGAGTACACTTGTCATATTATCACAAATGAATGGCCTGCCAATAAACTGTAACCATAATTTTATCTCATTTATTTGATACAGAGCTAGAACTTAGAAGAGGTATAAGCCCTTACTTGGTCTAATGGAAAAAGAAGAGAAAGGAAAGAAGAACTTAAAATTTAATTAGGATAGAAAATCGAAAGAATGAAAGATTTTGAAATTTTAATATGTAGACATATTAAAGATGATAAATTTTATCTTTTAATTTTTTTTCTCTCTTCCCTTAAACTAATCAAATGAAAATTTTAAATTGAAAAATTTTCTTTTCTTTCTTTCCCTTTTCCATTGCACCAAGCAAGGGAAGGGTGTTTGATACTCTTACAATTTTTTAAAATTACCTATTAGTATAATATAATTTTATAATTCTTCTTTACATAAAACGTCTTGTTCCCAAAATTTTAGGTCAAGATGACCGTTTGCAACATTATTGTTGAGGAAAATTTATTGCTCTCGCGTATGTTATTGGATAAGCACTGTTCAGGAACTATTGTAGTTTCTGTTTTAAAATGGACCCCCCCCCCCCTTTTTTTTTCTGTGTCTGGGATGCTTTAACCTACAATTCATCTGATCACCATTCACCAGGTGCTTGGGATTGACTAATCAATGGCATGAGCAGCTAGCTTGTGCAACGTTTGAGTGTTGACACATCATGGCCAGCCATTGTTAATATTGTGAGGAAATAGGCAAAGCAATTCCCGCAGATATGTTCTGTTAACTTGTAACATTCCTACTGGGGAGCCTGTTGTTGCTCTGTGACATATAGGAAGGAGGGACCCCTACTTCGCTTAAAGTACACAAGATCATGAACTTTGTAGAGTAGTGTTCCTTTTGTGACTTTTTTCCTCCCCCTACTTAAACTCTGGTATGTTGATGAATAATGGATGGATTGTCCTTTTCCTTTCATTATATAAGAAGGCAAAAAATTAATCCATCGTATATCGCTGAATGTTTGATAACTTTTATGTAGTGTGTTTGACATATAAAATAAAATAATTTATAATTTATTAATCTAATCAATAAATTATAAATTAATTCTTTAAAGTATTTGGTGCAATAAATAAATTATTTTATAAGTTATTGAATTACTCAAAAGTTATAGGGTAACTCTCTGCAAGTGTTTGGGGCATTATCTAAATTTCATAAGCTAGCTTAAAGCTCACAAACTAATAATATTTTAAAAAAACTTTTATTCTTCTTTTAAATAATTAATAACCTATATCTTAATTATGTAAATAAATATTTAATATATTCTCATTAATTCAATATAAATAAATAAAAATAAGTAAATAAATATATATGTAATGTGACAAATATAATTAACTAAATTTTTTATAATTATATTCTTTTTTTTTGAATATTTTGGTTGCATTAATATAATTTGGTCCCAAAATCAATATGAATTAATTTAATCTATATATTTATTTATATTTATATGTTCTTTTATATTAATTTTAAAATTTTAACTAATTTAATAGCTAATTTTACTAAATACTTCTAATACAAATACTTAACTTATTAATTATTAATTATAAATTTTTAGTTATTAGTTACTAACTAATTTATTAACTATTAACTATCAACTAGCTAACTTATTATTTATTTGCACTAAATAAAGTTACTGCCTAGCTTATTGGGGAAGAAAAAACTATTTAGTAAGTTTCATAAAGTAACTCATACTTTATATCTTATCATTTTTTTTCAAATTTATCTATCTTTATTTAATTAATTGACAGTCTATGCCTTAATTATATAAATAAATATTTGGTTTATGTATTAATATAGATAAGTAAATATAAATAAACATGTAATGTGAAACAATATATTTAATTAAAATTTTGGTAATTATACTCTTTTTTCAACATCTTGATTGCATTAAAATAATTTAGTCATAAAATAAATATGAATTAATTTACTTTATATATTTGTTTATATTAACAGATCAATTTTATGTTCATTTATATTTTTTAACTAATTCATTAGTTAATTTTATTAAATACTTTTAGAAAAATTCTAAGGTGCCTCTAGAGTTTCTAAATCCTGTGTAGTATGGCACAATCTCATCCATTAGATGAGATTACCTAAATCTTTAATAATCTTATCCAATGAATGAGATTGTACCACATACCCAAAGTTTAGAAACTCCTAAAAGCATTGTAGTCTTCCCCATACTTTTAACTTATCAATTAAAAGATAACTTATCAATTACGTATACTAAATAGAGCTATTACATGAGATAAGGCCTGCACAACAATAAATAGATAGGTATATTAGACAAAGTCTACCATAGATAAGAAAAATGTATGTGTATTTATGCAAATTTACATGATATTTCAATGATTAAGATCCTATTTTGATTCTCAAAAGTCAAAATATTATATGTTTATCAATTTTATTATTGATGTAAATTGTATCAATTTAGTCCTTTATGATTTAAGTTCAAATCATATTTTAATCTCTCCCTAAGTTGTTAATATTTGTTAGAGGGACTAAATTTTACTTAAGCATAAATTTTTAGGATTAAATTAATATAAATATTATTTAAAATAAAAATGAATAAAAGCCTAATGCTTTGAGGATAAAAAATAGTATTTTAGCCTATTTCAATAATAGTTATTGAATATTATTTGAACAGAACATATAATGTGATCGACAGGATAGAACAATCAGCTCTACATAGGTCAAGATTTAAATCTGGTACAGTGGTATTCAAGCATTACTTTTTGATTCCATAATTTAAAAATACAAATAATCTCCTATAAGATTTATTATCACATAACTTCTTTATTGATGTTTTAAAGTCTATAAAAAATTCTCTTAAAACTTAAAAAAAAATTGAAAATATTAAAATCTCAATGTAAAAATATAAAAAAATAGAGATGAGTTCACTTATGATTTTTTAATTATTTTTTAAGTATATCAAAATCCAAGAAGTAATGAAAAATAAGAAAGTAAAAAAATACATATCTTACCTTGTTATATGTAGTTAAGTCAAGTTTCAATAATAATTCACTTAAAATGCTCATCTTTAATTATATTATAAAGGCATTAAAGAATGAACACTGTTGTTAATAATTTATTTTGTTAGAAAACCCTTAACAAATTAACTAAATTCATGTTAAAAATAGTTATAAGTAACTTATATACCTCGTTTTTTTATTTTTTTAACTAAATTGTTAATATTTTCAATTTTTAAAAATTTGAAAAGATTTATTTGTAAGTTTTAAAATCATAAAAGAATTATATAATACTAACTCATGTTTTAAAAAAATTATTTGTGTTTTCTTGTATTCATCTTTCTTTCCTCTAGTGCAGTACAGTAAATAATTGAAGAAAACCGTTTCTAGTGTGAACCTTTGCACGTATAGTTCTGCCTACCACCTATATTTGAGTGCAGTTCTGTGAATCCTAATTATGAATATATATATATATATAGATTTTAGGACAAGGTGCTCCTAATTGAATATATACTGCATATTTGTGTAATCTTATCCCATACAATTTTAAAGTTAGGTATCAGATTTTGGTATCGTTTTCTCTCTCCTTTGCCTGTTTGAACTTGGATTCGTATCGTATTACTCTTCTGAGTCAGAGGGTGATGTGATGTTTCTATATGCCTCGCTTTGGAACCGAACTGCTCCTAAATACAACGCAATATATAGGGGAAAGTGAGATAATATGGAGTGTTAAAATTTTAAAAATTATTTTTAATTAATTTTTATTTATTTATATTTAGAATTAAAAATTATGGCATTTTAATTTATTTTTTTAAATATACATTTTATACTTTAGAAGATTTAGATTCTTCATTTTGATACACAGCAAGCATCGAGTATGCCAGATAAAATGGGTGGCAACTGAATGATTAATTAAACAAGTTTCATTATGTTGTTAAACTTATTGATTACATGGTTCGGACCTGGAAAAGAATATAGAATCACATTGATATTAAAAAAATGCAGGAAATAGTTCAACTAACAATTGCCACCTTTGCTGATTGTAATTAGTTAATTCTAAATAATTTATTATCATTCTCGTTGGTATTGATATCTTATCAAAAGGAAGCTTTGAAACACACAGGATCTCTAAAACGTAGTATCACTCAAAAAAATTTGGTATTTACTTTATAAATTCCAATATGGTTCAATGTTTGTTCTGAAGACAAACTCATACAAAGAAATCGGATGATCTCATGACTTATGTTTATATTTACATTCCTTCACGTCTAAAATATGTTTATAATTGAAATTATCTCTGTATTTAATGTAAAAGACATAAACAAGAATATATTAACTAGAGCGTCCTTGCTCTTAGCCCTTGGGGGCATGGATTTTAAAATTTTTTTTGAAGTATATATGTAAATTTTTTTGTGAAAAAAAATTAACTTGTCCCACTCTAAAATATAATATAAATATAAGAAATAATATGAAAAATAAGATATCAGAGTTATAGATTCAAATTTAAAATTAGATCTTATTTAGATGATTTATTCTAATTAAATATTAAATTAAGTAAAAAATATGCTAAAATCATTCAATGGTCGAATACATTCAACAGTTGTCCTCATTTTGATAAAATTTTGGCGGATAAATATGTTCAATGTTATCTCTATTTTTTATATGAAAATTGAATATATAATATATGTCACATCATTTTACTATAAAAAAATATTAATTAATGATGGAAAAAATCATTGTTAAAAATAATAACAATCAAATTAATAATGGATAAGAAGGTGTAAGCAAATAGTGCATCAAAAATTCATACAATGATAAGTTTATTTTACTTGTTACTAATTTCTACCATTACTTTTGTTGCTACTTTAGCAAGCCAACTACAAACAAAACAAATGATAAATGAAAGTAGTGATGCCTTATCCGTTACTAACTTTTATTCACTAATGAAAATTTTTTCTTGAACTATAATTTAAGGATGGATATTTTCAACACTAATTTAAGTTATTCCTACACTTGTCACTAAATTTTAAATTAACAATGAAATATTCTATTATGAAATTGGGTCCATTAGTAATTCCATCGTTAAGTTAGGTAATTTTTGCAAAATTGTCTCTAAAATTTCTTTACTAGTTTTGTCATTAATGTGGGATAAATTTATTAATATGTTAATCATTTTTGTAGCAATTTAAACTCTAAATACCTTGCAACAATCAAATTTCATAAAGCCTAAACCCTATTAACAATTAAATATATGAATCAAATTTCATAAAACAAAATTGAATGTAAATATTTTATTTATATAAATCAATAGAATTCAAAATAAAAAAAAAATCATATCCAATGTTTATACATACAAAAAGAAAAAAACCCTAGATGACTAATGCTTAACATCTTGATGTAGGTTGTCCTTATGACGCTTGCCCCCTTGGTCAACTAGCAATGACTAGTGGTGTGTCACAACCCTTTTCTAAGGCATATAATTGGTATAAGAAGTTACTACTTGCAACTGCTTACTAGTCTTTCCTAAATGCATCTAATCTTATATTTTTCATGCAACCATGCTTTCCATGAAAATGAATAAGTGATATTTAACAAAATCCATTCTTAGAATGTGTAAATGACTTATCATGCATAATTGATCTAACTATCTTAAGTATTACCTCAAAACCAGAGTTCTTAAATGGGCCCATTTTTTATTTATCAAACAACAATGGAGAACTTAAAAGGAAAGATCCCCAAAAAGAAGGAAAAAATAAACAACTAAAGAGAGTGAGCTTCTAAGGAAACTCAATGAATGAACAAATTTATAAAGAATTACTGAGATATATAACTACACCAAGAGATAAAGAATTTCAATTAAGTCTTTTAGAAGAATCCTCAAGTGTTTCTCTAAAGAAAACAACTTCACACTCATACCTATAGCTATTAATGAGTAGACTTGCCTAGGTTAGGTCAAGTTGACCTATATTTTTCATAAGTCTCCAATATGGACACTCTAGTTTACTATATAAAAAGTCATGGGTAAACAAGCTAGCTCATTGGCTTTTTTATTTTTTAATTTAAAATATTTTAAAATTTTTAATTTTTTTAAGTAATAAAAAAATTAAAACCATTATAAAAGATCAAACATCCATTCATAAAAAAGTATTAACACATTTAAGATCTATATTAACCTTAAAAAATATACTATGCATACATGTATAAGTTATAAAATACCCATAAAATTAAAAATATCGTCTATAAATAATTCATAACAAATCCTACACAATCAAAAATGAGAAAAAAGTATAATTTTTTAAGAATTGAAAATTTAAGCTTATATAAAAATTTAAAAATTAAAAGTAAAAAAAATCTATATAGGCTTATCCTACCTGTTTGTAGGTTAGCTCATGGGCCACATGGGCTAGGACTGGCCCACGTTTAAATGAATATCTAAAATAGAGGTTTGAATCTACAAAAGCTTATGGGCAAATAAGCTAACACACAATTTGTGGGCTTTTCTAATAACTCTACCCATACCTTCGCCTTGGTTAAGGAAGAGTTTCAAAATGTGAATTTGAATTATTAAGGAAAAGCTATAGGCAAATACAATGTAAAGTTTCAATCATGATCTCATCATGTATTTTCTAACTTAATAATTAGAAGGAGAAAGTGATCCATTAATTTAATATTATCCAAAGGAAATTGTGACATATATATATAAGAAAAATATGTAAATATCCATGTGCTTTATGATGATTCTTATCCCTTCATAAACTTAACATTATTCCTCTAGGGTTTGTTTTATCCTTTCACAAATGGGACACATAGATATGTTATATTAAGCCATGACATATGTGTATTTGCCCTTATCATTATCAATCTCTCAATCATACATTGATTCCATTAGCAATAAGTGCTTCATTAGCATTACTACTTTGTTTTTATAATGCAAATGCCCATAAATAACAATTGGAAAAAACATAAATTAAACACAATAAAGCATCTCAATTTCACCAACATAGCATCCCCCATTTGGAATGAAATCATATATGTACATCTAAAAGTACATATGGGCAAAGCCTTACTTATCTTGCTTTCTTTAAACAAAACCATGGGACATAACTTTCCTAAGTCATATGAAATCAAAGTTACTCAATTTATATGATTACTTTTACTTTGAGGAATATAAAACTTTGTTATTTACTCATAGTACATTTCAACATTTGTGTTTAAGCTTACTTATCCTTATATAATAGAGAATTAATTATTTACATCAATTTATAATAGAATTGATATTTATTTTGATATAGGGACATTTTTTAGTGAATATTTAAGATAATGCATAAGAATACAATAAATATTTAAATATTGTGTGAAAAATTATAACATTGACTGTATACTTAACCATTATCTAGAATTCATTTTAAAAAACTTGTTGGAAATTGCAAAATTATAAGATGTCAATTCCAGTTAATAGTTATCATCTAAAAGGCATTTTAAAAATTTTGTTGGAAATTGCAAAAGCATAGGACATCAATCCTAGTTATCAATTGTCATATAAAAGTCATTTAAGAAGTCTTGTTGGAAATTACAAAAGCATATAATGTCAATTTTGTTTAATAACCAATATTTATTTTTTTTCTATAAATCTTCACTCTAACTCTATCTTTTCATATGAACTTTTCTAACATTTTTTCAATATGTTCTTGAGTATAATGAGTTTGATACATGATATTACTATTAATTTTTCACTCCATTTTTATCGAAAAAATATACAATAAATGAATCTTAACCTTTATTTATCTCTCATTTCTCATGGAGTAAAAGTAAAATGGAAGGGCTAGTAAATGAAAGAACTATTGAACTTTCACTCCTTTTTTATCGAGAAAATGTATAATGAGAGAATCTTAACCTTTACTTCTTTCCTGTTGTACACTCTTTCATTTCCTAATGGAATATACAAATAAAAAATTTGTGCAATAGTAATTTTTTTCATTATTTTATTTATTTATATGTAGACATGTAATTTTTATTTATTAATAAGTTATTATATTTATTTTGTATAAATTTGTAGAGATATTATTTATCTTTACTCATTTGTTTATACTTTCATTATAAATAGAGTAATGATAACTATTTTTTTTTAATTTATAGAATTGTTTCTCTTTACTCATTTATATATTATTTTTACTTAAAAGAAGACATTTGGATTACACAAATTAATAAAAAAAAGACATATTGAAGCAAATATAACATTCTATATTAAATTCGTTCTAATGTAACTTTTTTTTTCATATTCAATTGTTTACATAATAGAAATATGTAATAATCGAAAGGTTTCTAGTAAAGAAATGGAAAGCATAAAAATATTAATTTTTAAGATTAACTGATGTCTAATATGATGACATTTTATCATAATATAAGGCTATCTAAATGAATGTTATTTATGAGAAAGTTTAAATAAATGAAAGTAAAGATGTTTAAATGAATAAATATATGAAAAAGTTTTAGTGAATGAAATTAAAGAAATGAAGGCCAAAAAGAATGAATTTATAAAAAAGTTTAAATGAATGAAACTAAAGAAGTTTAAATAAATAGAATTAAAAATGACTTTATTAATGGAACTGAAGAAACTTATATGACAGTTTACTGACTTAAAATTATAATGTTGGTTTGTTTTTAGTGACAGTTATGTAAGTCTTTTTCAATTGTTATGACAATTTAACAATACTTTACATGTTATTTTAGGAAATAATTGATGTCTTAAGTCATTACAACTATAGAAATGGTTAAACTTATGACATTAGTTTTAAACAAATAATTGATATCTAATGATTTTCACTTGCTTTATAAATAGGACTTTCCTTACCTATTTGAAATAAATTAACGATTTATGAAGATAACTTGCCTTCCATAAAAAAAAAAAAGCTTTTGAGGTGCTTTATTTCATTAATTTTATGTCTAATAAGATGCTTAATTTCTTCATTTGGTATATGCCTCTAATTGTTACTCTGCTTCAATGCAAGGTTCAAGACATGTTACTTGCTATATGTATTGTCTCAAACTTGGTAAAACAAATTCTATTTGTACTCTGCTAATGTGTACTATTTGATGTAAGATTATTATTATGGAATCTTTTTCATGTATAAATGCAAAATATGATTATATACAAATTTTGTGTTATAATAACATTACAGACTAGGTCGCGACCCATTTTTACGGACTCATACTTTAAGAATTGAACCCATTTTTGAACGTGGGTAATACGATCCGGCCCGTCACAAACCCGATCCATAACAAATCGACTTGTATCCATGAAATCCACAGATTTTCAGTTAAAACCCACAAATTGGGCCGTATCCGTACGTGTTTTATGTAAGTTTGGACCCTTAAAATTGAACTCATTTTTTAACACAAGTAATACGGATCAGCCCATCACGGATCGACCCGTATCCGCACAGACCGGCCCATCTGATAGCCCTATTACAGACCATCAAAACTCATATCTTTATGAACAATATTTTTCCCACCATAAAAGACATAGTTTATAAAGGTATAAGTTTTGATGCTTTGTAATTTTATTGTAACTCACAATTTCTACACTATCATATTTTATATTAATGCATGAAACTTTGAAAGATTTTAGAACAATAGCCTAACAATATATAGTATGAAGCATAACATAAATAGGATATTTATTACAAAATTTGAAATGCACATAAAGCAAGGGGCTAGTATGTCCTTGCATTAAAAAATAAGGACAATTAATGGCTCATAGCAAATGAAACAATAAAGTATATGAAAGAATTAAGAGTATAGGATAACCACTTTTCCTTTTAATTTTTATATGGATGCCACGTATGTTTATTGTAAATGAAAAATTTGTTATTCATTATAAATAACTTTTTTCTTTGTATATTTTCATATAGTAATATAGAAATTAAAAAATTACAAAATTGATTTTTATGATATATTGTCTCCTATCTTATATGTTTAATTTATATTCATTCCATTGTTATTTGTATTTGTTTAATTGTATAAGAAAAATATCATAATATAATAAAGAACTTTAATACTATCAATTCACTTAAAGTAACTTACATATAAAATAAAAATGATTAGTTCATAAAATGACATCAATGTTCTTTACAGGATTTAAATTTAAGACATATAATATTGTTACCTATATATATGTGATATATATCAATTATGTTTTTAGATTCTTATTTGATATGTATGTGTGTGAATGAGTGTATGTGTGTGATATAAATTAGAAATTGTAAATTCTAGTGCATATAATGTGTACAATTGAATTAATTTTAGTTCAATATATGTATATTTGTTGTATTTGGTTATTTTAAAATGATTCTAGAAATTTCTAAGATTGTTCAAGAAAAATTATAGAAAAAATAACCTAAAAAAAGAAAACTCTTTTTATTAAAAAATTCATATATTATGATGTAAATTTTTATATAGTAATTGATGTTAAAGATTACCTAATAAGATAATGTTGTTGTATTAATAAGGACAATATTTTCATAAAACTGAAGTCTAATATTAAATTTAGACATTAGTTTATTGCAAAAACAAACATCAAAACCTAACCTATAGGAGTAAATTAAAAATTAAAAGGTTAAAAGCATGGTGCAAGTTGAAATTAAAAAGAGCGAAGTATGATGTCATTTACAAATTTTATCTCGAAACTTTTTCAATCTTAAAATGATTTTCTATCTAACGAAGTAAGTTTTCTTTCTAAACTTAAGATAATTCTCTTTAATTTTGTATTTTTGTTCATTAATTATTTTATAGAATTTCAACTTAATTAACTTGTGATTAAATATGTGAGGTTCAACATTTACTAGAAAAGCACAGAATATAATTGTAAGAATTTTTTTCTTTGTGTTTGTTTTTATAATTGAGTTTTTAATTTTTATTCAATCTTATTTTGTTGCTTATCATTTTGATATAATTTTTATAGATTTACATAGGTAAGAAATTTGATCTCATCCATCTTTTTTAGCATTTGGCCATATTATCTACTATATTTTCATATGAAAATGTATAATGCACTAATTTTTCATGAATGCTTATTTTATTTACAGATATTGTACTCAAAAGGTTTCTTTAAGGAGTTTAAATCTTGTATATTGAATTATAAGTATCAAGATAAATTTAATAGAGCATTTATCTTTAATTATGGTATTATATACAATCTTTCATTATTTTTAATATTTTATTATTCAACTTATTCTTTTAAGTTATTTAAATTTGGATTTTTTAAAGTAATTGGAGATATTAACTTTCTATATTTAGTTAAGAATATAGAAGAAATAAGGAGGATAATAGAGTAAGGAATATTAGGATGAAGTTAGGGTTTGGAATAAGGGAATAAAGAATTAAGGGTCAAGACATAAGGATGAGGTTAGGGTTTAGGATGAGGGAATGAGGGATTAAAGACTGGGATTTAGATGGGTAGGTTAGGTTGACATATAGTATCAGTTATTTAAATAAATTGACATATAATATTTTGGTTATTAGACATCGATTTTAAGAAAGTAAATGATGTTTAATGTTATTCCCCAAGATTATAGAAATATTATTGATATCAGTTTTCATAGAATAAAAATTAAGGTTATGTTCTATTTTATGATAATTTACAAACTAATTTTAAAACCATATATACTATGATGATAAATTACACATCTGTCATATTTTGATGTATAATTCTTTATACACTCAACATTAGTAAGTTATTCTATAGTAGTGTATATCTTATATGTTTAAGAGGATCTAATAGAATAGGGTAGTAGTTGACTATATAATTGATTATGGGTGTTTAAAAGCAAATCTTGGCATTTGTTTTCAACTATGTGGTGGACCATGATGGCTCTGAAACCACCTTTGCATATTCATAGGCAATTATGTGTTGACTACGACTGTTTGGAGAGGAATTTTAGGTTACATTATTGACTATGCCACTCTTAAGAGCACTTTGATGTGCATAGTTGATTATTACCTTGCAAACCATAAATTTTTTTTGCAAAAATATTGTTTATTTGACCTTTTCCACCCTCTAAATCCTAAGATTTTCATATAATATGCTTACCACACCTTTAAAACATGTAACTACAACTTTAAAACAACAAAATCATTAAATTAAACTTTAAAGCATAAACCATCCATTTCATCAATACTCCTTAAAATCCTATAAAAGTCTCAACCAAGCAAAACTTTTGAATTTAAGGAAGGATTCAAGTAGATTATTACTCACCTTACTTAAAAAAGACATTTAAAAGCTAAAATAAGGATTTGGTTATCAATCATGCAAAATTATTCAAACTCAACAAGTTTGATGTTAAGGTTCAATTTTCCCCTTTTTTTAAGTTAAACGCTAAAGTTCTACCCATTCCAAAAGGAAAATAAAGGAAATACTCGAGATTAATGAAGATTTAAATCCTTTTACCTCGATGATATGAATAATTTGATGAAATTTACTCCTATCCAACTTGGTTATAATGGAGGATGAAGGAAAATAAAAAGTAGAAAAAAGTGTTAGAATTGGAGGTTTTAGGGAATAAATGGAGAGTAGGAGAAAAAGCTAGTTTTCTAAAGGAATTAGGAGTAAAGGTATTTTCATAATTTCTTCATAAATCACTCTATTATCACATATTCATTTTTAAACATTCTTAACCTTTAAAATTTTCATTTCATCCATTATTTCTTAACTAATTTGTACAAAATCCTTATTCCAAATCCATGAAAATAATTAATCATTTTCTATCCAAAATTTTTTTATTCCATATTTCTTCATATTAATTTATTATCTTCTTATGAAAATATTTTAAAAACATCTTAATTCTTTTTAAAAGGTATAATAATACTCCCTTTTTAAAAGAATTCATTTTCAAATTCTTAGAACTTTATTAGCTGGATAAATTTTAGAAAATTGGATTAACCTACTCCTGCACTTACAAAATGCATACGAATATTTATGTCACATTCTCATTATGATTCCATCTCTAGCAACTTTGTCAAACTCAAGTTATTCATATCAACTCCTATAGAATAAGGCATCAACCTCTATTCTAGTACTATGTTACATCCAATAATAATAAATCCTAATTGGTTCTCTTTTGATGATTTGTGTTAACTTTTCAAATTTCTTTGGCCTAAAGTTTTAAGTTTTCTATTGCATCAATGCATCTACCACTTTCAATATCCCATCATTAGTTTTACTTTATCACTAGTAGTTGATGTCTCTTATATCAAATAATTTCTAGTAATTCACTAAACGGCAAAAGTAGTTAGATCAATAACTTAAATGTGAGATGAGAGATTTCCAATAACTTCTTTAAATTTTGCCATAAAACTTACATTATGTTCAATGTATAGATCTTAAATTCATATGTGAAACTATCAATCTCAAGTATACTCTATAAATATTTGAAAATATCCAAAACCTTACCTAGCTAAGGAAACTAACTTTATCATACTTATACTTTTAATAAGGCATAATTAAGACTTTGAAAGTACGCATTAAGTGGCAATCCATACCATAGGCTTATAAAACATGCCTTTATGTTCCATTTACCCCCTAAATTCCAATCATACCATACTTAGATAGTTGCCCTATTTTTCAAAACTCTTATGAAATATCACCATCTAAACTCATAAACCAATTAAGCTAATTTTCATAATTTCTTCAATAAGAACACAGTACCTAATTAGGAGATAAACAAATTAAACTAGAAATTAACCAAAAAAATAAAAATAATACAATCAATAAAGTAAAATATGCCTAAACCCTAAATCATATAAATTAAACTAGTTAAGCTAATTTTTACAAATTTTCCAACATAAACACAATATCCAATTAGAATATCAATAACTTAAGTTAGAGATCAACAACTTAAGCTACAAAAGATACAAATTAGTAAAATAAAATATCTCTAAATCCTAAATCATATAAATTAAACTAATTAATCTAACTTTCATAAATTTTTTTGGCAAGAACACAATATCCAATTAAGATATCAATAAATCAAGATAGAAATTAACAAACTATGCTAAGAAGCATACAAATTAATAAATTAGAATATCTTTAAACCTTAAATCAAACAAGTTAAACTCAAAATAAATAGGATATGTAATAAATAATCAAATTCAGACCTTAGAATTAAGTTAAAATGGGAAAATGGCAAAAATCAACTAAATAACTAAAATTCATTAGGTTAAATTGTGTAAAATGTGTAGTATTGGTGGTAAAGACAATGATGGCAATGAATTGTTAGCCTTAGCCCTATTTAGGAAATTTTGATGATAATAAAATATTTTGATACTCTTGGGTTTGACATATGATTAACTAGAATCTTGAAGCAAAATGTGAAAAGTAAAGATTAAATATCTTAGTCAATTTAGCCAAGAATTCTAGTTAAGATCAAATGATGATATTGTAAAAAAGGAATTAATCCTTAAGGGATTTAGGTTTTTTTATGAAAAATGTTTTTAATTTAAAATCAATCTTATGTCTAAAATCCTTTAAAAATGATGTTGGATTGTGTTTTAAAGAAAATCATTGCATTTAAATGTAGCTCTCTTGAGAAATATAAAAAATAAGGTGTGAATCGATTCATGAATCGATTCTAGGCATCTAAAAAGTAAACTAGAATGCTCGAATCAATTCACTAATCAATTCCAGGTATCTAAAGAGCAAATTGACATGCTCGAATCAATTCACCAATCGATTCTAAGGATACAGAAAGTAAACATGGCAAAATGAATCGATTCATCATTTCAAAAATTTAAATTTCAATTTACTTAAATCAATTGATGAATCTGTTCTTCAACTTGAAAGTTTTACTTATCCTTTGATTTTGAAAAGGCTAAATCAATCCAGCATATCTAAAGCCAAACTGTAGTCTAGTGAATCAATTAGTCAATCGATTCACTATAAATATTTTTCAAGAGGAAATCGATTCATGAATTGATTCACTAAGACTTTTACAAAATTTTGAAGGGAGATTGAATTGATTCACAAGGCACCAACTATTCCATAATGACTATATTTTTTTAGAAAGGGCTTTTTCACTTTTGCAACTTCTATATAAAGGTTTCATTTCAAATAAAAAATATAAGAAAGTGTTTCACTGTTACATAAATACAAGAAAGACCTTTTCCTCTCTTCTAAAACCTAAAATCCCTTGAGCCCATCAGATTTAAATTTCCTCTTGTAGTGCTTTACTATGTAATTAAATTTATAAAGTTTGTAAACTATCTTCCTGTACTTAAAACATACATTTGCATATTACTAGGGTGAAGTATCCTTAAGAACATCAAGAGTGTTGGATCTCTTAGTAGATAGAAGCTTTAAAAGAGGATTCTTAAAGGGATTTGTAGAAGAAAAATAGAAACTTGTATTGAGGCTTCTTCTTCAAGTGCCCTTAAACTTAAAGGGATAGTGATTCAGAGTTCAAATTTAAGTTAGGGAGGCTTGATAGTGGATGTACAACTTAAAGTATTGGATATTTAAGGTTAGAACCACTATAAATTACTGTGTTTAAATCTTCTTTTCCCTATCGCTTTAGCTATTTATTCATTATCCTATTTTTTCTAAATCATTCTTGTTAATGTGTTAAGATTGCATATACTTGTTCATTTGAAGTTAAGATTGTATATACTTGTTCATTAGTTACTTTCATCTATCATTTAAATAATTTTTTAATCATTTTAATTGAATTATTTTTATATCTAATTCACCTCCTTCTTAGGTAAAATATTGAATAACATTTTGTATTCAAGCTTGGCTCTGAGTATAAGATCTCATAATCTCAAAAGGATCCAATGGATATAAATAGTGCTAGTATTTTACCCAATTATCCTCCATTAAACAAACCACTAAGCTTTAATGAATAAAATTATACTTATTAGAAATAAAAAATGAAAGATTTTATAGAGGCTACTGACATTGACATGTGGGATGTAATTGAAAATGATTATAGTTTACTAACTAAAAGGGAAAATAACATAGAGGTCTTGAAACCAAGACCTAAGAAGAGAAAAGAAAGTTTCAAATGCATTTTAAAGCTAAATGGATTTTATTAAATGCATTATGTCGTAGTGAATATGAGAGGGTATCGAATTGTATGATTGTCAAAGAAATATGGGATGTACTTAAGGCAACTCATGTAGGCACTACTCAAGTTAAAGAAACTAAAATTCTTACATTAGTTTATCAATGTAAATTATTTAGAATGAATGATGGAGAATCTATTAAAGATATGATGCAAATGTTTATAACTCTTATTAACTAATTAAGTCTCTTTAGTAGGCACCTTATAGATGGAGAACTTGCTCACAAGATGTTGAGATATTAACAATAGTGTGGCAACAAAAAATAACAGCTGTTAAAGAAGCCACGAAGATAAAGATGCCCACTCTACAAAATCTTTTTGAAAATTTGGAGGAATATGAACTTGAGCTGAAAAGATATGTAAATGACAATGAAAGGAAAAAGAAATCTCTTGCCCTTAAAGCAGAAACAAATATAGATGAAGATGATAGTGATGAGATCTATCAAGAAGAAATATTTAGCATATCATTGAAGGATGACCTAGTACTTCTCACTAAGAAATACTAGAAAGCACTTAAAAGAATAGGTGATAGAAAAAGAATGCTTCAAAGTAGCAAGCATAAAAACAAAAGAGAAGCTAGCAAACAAACTACTCCAACATGCTATGAATGTAAAAAGTAAGGGGATATCAAATTTAACTGTCCTATCTATTTGAAGAAATAGTTAGAGATTGTAAAGAAGAAAAATAGAAGTACTCATAAAAAGGCTCATTTAGCTATTTAGGGGGATAATGATGATGATAAAAATGACTTTTGTGATGATAATAAGAAAGAAGAAGCTCTTCTATGCTTGATAACTTTTGGAGAGTAAAATGGAGATGAGGTATCTCTCTTTAGCTGAGATGATGAACCTGAATATTATATTTTTAATTTAAATCAAGAATTAATTAAGTTTAAAAGAAATATTGAACTTTCAAAGAAATTGATATCTTTTTTTGGAAGATAATATTGAATAACTTAAAAAACAAAATGAAGAGTTAATTCAAGAAGTTGAAAGCCTTAGGAAAACTTCTCAAAATGTTCCTCATGTGAATGTCTCAAGAAAAAACCTGATGATTTAACCTAAACTCTTGAGAAGTTCACAAAGGGAAAAGACTTTTTAGATACTCTTTTTAGTCAAAAGACTAGCTTTAACAAAGAAAGCCTTGGTTACAATCTAAATAAAAAGGATTATTTTTATAAAAATTTCTTTATTAAAAAGACTATAAGAAAGCAATAAAAAATAACTTGCTTTTACTGTGGAGAGAAAGGACATGGAATTTTTTCTTGTACATATAGAAGAAACATAAATGTTAGAACAAAGAAAATCTAGGTCCCTAAGGGGACTTATATGCCAACTAACAAGGATGGACCTAAAGCTATTTGGGTACCAAAAGTCAAGAATTGATATGCTTTTTATAGATATGCTTGAGAACTCAAAGTGAGATATGATATTTAGATATTAGCTGCTCAAGACATATGATAGGAGACAAATCCAAGTTTGTCTCATTGACACTTAAAGAAGGTGGATGTGTTTCCTTTGGAGACCATACAAAGGGAAAAGTCATAGGAAAAGGTAAAATGAGTAAGAATTATAAATCTTGTATTAGTGATGTCTTATATGTCAAAGTACTTAGGCATAATTTACTTAGCATTAGTCAATTTTGTGATAAAGGGAATAAAGTCATATTTGATTCCACTCGTTGCCTTGTTGAAAACTAAGATGATAAACAAATTAAGCTTCTTGGCAAAAGGTATGAAAACATCTATATGATAGATATTGATAATGATACCTCTCTAGATTCTAAATGTTTGATTAATTTAAATAATGATTCTTGAATTTGGCATAAGAGACTTGGTCATGTTAGCATGGATCTTATAGAAAAAATTTCCAAAAATGAATTAGTTAATGATTTGCCAAAATTGGATTTTGTCAAAAATAAAATTTGTGATGCTTATAAAAAAAGAAAACAAGTAAAAACCTTTTTTAAATCCAAAAACTTTATTTCCATCACTAGACCACTTCAATTACTTCACATGGATTTAGTTGGTCCTCAAGAATTAAAAGTCATGGAGGAAATCTCTATGTGCTTGTAATTATTGATGACTACTCAAGATTTATATGGGCATTATTTCTCCCTTCAAAAGATATATCCTTTGACTTTTTCAAAAAACTTGCAAAATCTTTACAAAATAAAAAAGAAATATCCATTGTGAGCATTAGAAGTAATCATTGTAAGGAATTTGAAAATTATGATTTTACCTATTTTGGTAATGAATGGAATTATGCATAACTTTTCATTTCCTAAAACACCTCAATAAAATGGAGTTATTGAAAAGAAAAATAGGTGTTTAAAAAAATGGTAAAAGTCATGCTTAATGATAGTACTTTTCTAAAAAAAATTTTGGGCTGAAGTAGTAAATATTGCTTGCTATATAATAAATAGAGCTCTTATAAGATCAATTTTAAAGAAAACTCCTTATGAGTTTTTTAAAAGAAGAAAACCAAATATATCATATTTTTATGTTTTTGGATGCAAGTGTTTTGTTCACAATAATGAAAAAGATAACCTTGGAAAGTTTAATGCTAAATTTGATGAAGCCATCTTTATTGGATATTTTTCTAATAGCAAAATATATAAAGTTTTCAACAAAAAAACTTTAGTAGTAGAAGAAACCATACATGTTGTATTTGATAAATCCTTTCTTAGTGTGAAAAAGGTATCAAATAAAGATGAAAGACAAGTAGACTCATGGGAAATCCAAAAGGAGCCAAATGAAGAAAAGCAAGCTAAAGAAAAGAATGAGGAAACAAAAGAAGAAGCTCCATCCACAAAAAATATAGAACAAGAACCAACACATGTACATGAAAAAGAATAGAAAATGATGAGAAGTCACCCTATTGATTAAGTCATTAGTGATATGACTCAAAGGGTAACTAAAAGCTCACTTAAGAATATTTGTGATCATTTAACTTTTCTCTCTGAAATTGAATCTAAAAATATAAATGAAGCAATAATCGATGAACATTAGGTCTTGGCAATGCGAGAAAAATTGAATCAGTTTGAAAGAAATGATGTTTGGGAACTTATACCAAGACTAAATGATTATCCAATTATTAGTACAAAATGAGTGTTTAGAAATAAGTTAGATGAAAATCGTGTCATAATTAGAAATAAAGCCAAATTAGTTGTAAAAGGATACAATTAAGAGGAAGGTATTGATTATGATGAGACATTTGCACCGGTTACTAGATTAGAGGCAATTAGAATGTTATTAGCATATGCATTCATGAAAGGTTTCAAACTTTATCAAATGAATGTTAAAAATGCTTTTCTAAATGGTATAATCATGGAGGAAGTGAATGTAGAAAAACCTTTAAGTTTTGAAATTCATTTCTTTCCAAAAACATGTTTTTAAACTAAAAAAAGCTTTATTTGGCTTAAAACAAGCTCTTAGAGCTTGGTATAAAAGACTAAGTAAATTTCTTATGGAAAAAAGTTTTTCAAGAAGAAAAGTAGATACTACTCTTTTTATAAAACAAACTTCGAATGACATTCTTCTTATGCAAATATATATTGATGATATCATATTTAGTACTACTAATGAATCCATGTGCAAAGAATTTGCTAAGATGATGTAGAATGAATTTGAAATATCCATGATAGGAGAGCTGAATTTCTTTCTTGGGATGCAAATCAAGCAATCAAGTAATGGAATCTTTATCAGTCAAACCATATATACAAAAGAGTTGCTGAAGAAATTCAAGATGAATGAAGCTAAACCTTTTCTTACTCCTATGAGCATTATAACTAAGTTGAATCTAAATGAAAAGGGCAAAAAAATTGAAGTAATAATATATAGAGAAATGATAGCATCCTTACTCTATGTAACAGCTAGCAAGCCTGAAATTATATTTATTGTGTGTATATGTGCAAGATTTCAAACTAATACAAAGGAATCACATTTAACTATTATAAAAAATATTTTTAGATATCTTGTGGGCACACTACACTTCGGTCTATGGTATCCTAAAGAAAATTTGAATTTCCTAATAGGTTATTCAAATGTTAATTTTACTAGTAGTAAATTAGATAGAAAGAGTACTAGTGGGTATGCTAATTTCTTAGGTGTTCTCTAGTCTTATGACAAAGTAAGAAACAAAATAATATAGCACTATCCACTACTAAGGCAAAATATATAGTAGTAGGGAGTTATGCTTAACTCCTGTGGATGAAGCAATAACTACCTAATTATATGTTAAATTTTACAAATATTTCTATTAAATGTGATAACACTAGTGCCATCAATCTCACTAAAAATCTTGTCATGCACTCAAGATCTAAACATATAGAAATTAAACATCATTTTATTTGTGATCATATCTAAAAAGAGACATTTTATTATAGTTTTGCAAGTAATTCTTCATCCTCAGCTATATTAACTTAAATTTAGAAATTCAATCATTTATAGAATCAAGAAGATAAGTTATAAGTTAGTTAAGAAAAGAACTGATGCAAAAAGGAGTTTCTACAAGTAATGAATTAATTCAAAAACTTTAAATCTATGCAATGAATTGATCAATGAATCAATTCTAAAGGAAAACAATGATCTCTATAGTTAAAAATTAAGTGAAAAATCGATTCCAAGGGAAGAAAAGTTGAGTAATGAATTGATTCATAGATTTTGTATTTGAAGGATGGATTAATTAATGAATCAATTCTAAGGAAAATATTGGTTTGTAGATGTTTTGAATCGATTCATGAATCAACTGATAGCATGTAGAGGGAATCCTAAATTTAAATTTTTTCATAATGAACTGAGTGGCGAATTGATTCACTAGCACTTATTTAAACCTTGTGGTGTGATAACTGTGCCATTTATTTCCATGTTTCCTTCTCTCTTTCCTATACAGTCGCGTTTTTTCACTCTCCAACATATCTATTCTCTTGGCACTCATTCAAAACCCTTACAAACACTATTTAAAATTGTTCTATTTTCTTTCCAATACCTTTCAACGCATCACATCACCTGCATTCTTATTCAACCTAGAAACCCTTCATCTGAAACCTATTTCCAAACATTTCTTCCTTTATTATATATGTGTGATCATCATTCATATGGGAAAGAAAAACATAGCTACTAAACGTTCACGTATTAAATCAAGCAAAAGAATAGGAAAAGCCTCGAGGTTATCATCCTAACCTCTACCCTCTGCTGATAAAATTCCAAAAAAGATTTACTACTATAAGGTAACAACATTTGAAAATTTAGAGTTGTATCATTTGCTAGAAAATCTGAGTCTTCTTAAATTTGTTGGGCATGCTGGTATATATATCTAAGTCTTATGTATCAATTTTATACCAACCTTAAGAAGAGTGGACAAGAAAGCTTGCTTGAATTAATCCCTACTATCGAAGGTGAGAGATTTTCCATTAGGATTCATGAATTAGCAATAATCTTTAACGTGAATGTAAACCATCCCTTAATTAGTGCTGGAACTGTTGTCAAGTATTCCAAGGGGGTTGCTATAAGAATGTTTTGGCTAAATTCTCATCCAAAAATTATAAAGTATAAGTTACAAATTATGGATCTTATAATGGAAAATTGACTTTTGCACTATACTATTGCTAAGATTATTCTTTTCAAAATACATAACTTCACCTAAATTGATGATAATGAGCTATTCCTTATATGAGCCATCAGAAAAAATATTCCTATTGATTAACCTCATCAAATTCTACTCCATATGTATTCACATGCAAATAGATACTTCCATATAGGATGATTCTTACAGAACAATTCAAAGTATCTATAATTCAAATTCATCAGGACACCAAGTTAAAAAAATTCAAAGAATCCAAAAGATTAAATGCTAAACATATGAAGCAAATGTCTTTTCCAAAAATTGAATAAGTTTAGCGCTACATTGAAAAAAAGGATGTTGTTACTGAAGAATTTAACATGAGGGATTTGAAAGCCTATATAACTGCACTCTATTAGCAAACAAGGAATGAGCTCAAATCCTATATCAAACATCAATTCTAAAAACTCCAAAGCAAGTTGAATATTGCTGAAGCAGAGGAAGAAGATGATAACTCTTTGAAAGAAGAACCAACTTTCTTTCCTTAAGTAGAAAAAAGAACTAAAGGAAAATGAGAAAGTATTCCCTCAGAAGAAGAAGTAAGAGAAGAAGGAGATTTTGAAGCCATTATTTCAAGAAATGAAGAAGAAGGGGACAATTATGAATAAATGGTAGTTAGCTAGAGATAATTGTTCCTTTAGCCCCATATTCCCTTTAGGTTTATGTTTAAAGACTTTCCTATGATCATTATGTTAGATGTTTATTACATATGTTGGATGCTTTAATCCTTTTAACTATTATTGTTTTAATATCTCTTTTGTGGTTTTTATACTTCATTTTTTTATTGATGGCAAAGAGGGAAGAAATGGTATGAATTTATGGCATGATTTAAGGAGGAGAATTTAGTCAAAGGGAGCCAACATAAGAAAACAAGTTTTAAATTCAAAGTGGTTTATCATCATAAAAAAGAGGGATATTGTTAGCTTTAACCCCATTTGGAAAGTTTTGATGATAATAAAATATTTTGATACTCTTGGATTTGGCATATGATCAACTAGAATCTTGAAACAAGATATGAAAAGTATAGATTGAAGATCTTAGTCAATTTAACCAAGAATTCTAGTTAGGATCATAGGATGATATTGTAAAAGGGGAATTAATCCTTAAGGGATTTAAGTTTTTCATGAAAAATACTTTTTATTTAAAATCAATCTTGTGTCCAAAATCCTCTAAAAATGAGGTTGGATTGTGTTTCAAAGAAAATCATTGTATTTAAATGTAGCTCTCTTGAAAAATTTGAAAAATAGGATGTGAATCGATTCATGAATTAATTCCAAGTATCTAGAGAGCAAACTGATATTCTTGAATTGATTCACCAATCAATTTTAAGGATACAAAGACCAAATAAGGGAAAATGAATTGATTCATCATTTCAAAATTTTAAATTTTTGATTGCTTGAATCGATTGATAAATCTGTTCTTCAACTTGAAAGTTTTACTTATCCTTTGATTTCAAAAAGGTTAAATTGATTCAACATATCTATAGCCGAACTGCAATCTAGTGAATCAATTAGTTAATCAATTCACCATAAATGTTTTTCAAGAGTGAATCGATTCACTAAGACTTTTATAAAATTTCAAAGAGAGCTTGAAGCGATTCACAAGGCACCAACTATTCCCTAACGATTATATTTTTTAAGTAATGATTTTTTCACTTCTCTAACCTCTATATAAAGGTTTCGTTTCAAATAAAAAATATAAGAAAGTATTTTCACTGTTACATAAACACAAGAAAGACCTTTTCCTTTCTTCCAAAACCTAAAATCCCTTAAACTTATCAGATTTAAATTTCCTCTCTTAGTGCTTCACTATATAATCAAACTTATAGAGTTTGTAAATTGTTTTCCTGTACTCAAAACATACATTTGTATATTACTAAGGTGAGGTGTCCTTAAGAACATCAAGAGTGTTGCATCTCTTGGTAGATATAAGCTTTGAGTGAGGATTCTCAGAAGGATTTGTAGAAAAAAAATAGAGACTTGCACTAAGACTTCTTCAAGTGCCTTTAAACTTGAAAGGATAGTGATTCAGAGTTCAAATCCAAGTTAGGAAGGCTTGGTAATGGATGTACAACTTGAAGTATTGGATCTTCAAGGTTGGAACCACTATAAATTACTATGTTTAAATCTTCTCTTCCTTATCTCTTTAGCTACTTATTCATTGCTCTGTTTTTTGTGAATCATTCTTGTTAATGTGTTAAGATTGCATGTACTTGTTCATTTGGAGTTAAGATTGCATATACTTGTTCATTAGTTGCTTTCATCTACCATTTAAATAATTTTTTGATCATCTTAATTATATTATTTTTATACCTAATTCACCCCTTTTTGGGTAAAATATTGAATAACATGAATGACTGTAATGGCAATAGAAGAGTTGGCAATTAGCAGAAAAGCAATAATGGTGCTAATGGAAAGGAAGAGAGGGAAAGGGGAAAATAGTGTTTTAGTATCAAGTTTTGATATAAGGACAAATTTAGCAATGAAATTAACACTAGACTAATCCGTCACTAATCCATTTTAATAAAATGGTACATTTTAATTAGCAATGAATTATAGAATCCGTCACTAATTTTCAAGAAAACTCATTGCACCACCAAACAAAATTTTAAAATTCATATATGAGTTTGTCACTAATTCCATCATTAAATTTTACTAATAGATTTAGAAATAGATTTAGTTTTTGGTTGGAAAATTCAAGAAATTAACAAAAAATTATGAACAGGGCGATGGATATTGTATGCCCATTGCTAATTCCATCCTTAAAATCACAACATAATTTTGGAACCTTCAAACCCATTTACTAATGGTAATTCCATTATTAAATACAAATTTTTTTTATAATATTTGCCATCTAAAGATATGATTGATGTATAGAATTTACAAAATGAGAACAAAACATAATTTTGAAGTTCAATAAAATTTTAATATTTTGTAATAAAAGTTTCAAATTATTAACTAAATTTGGCATTTAAGACTATTCAAAAAATGTATATTTAGTATTTAATAGATTTAACGCCTAAAATTCAGTACTAAATACTTTAACATTATCAAATACTTTTGAAGTATTACTGTATTTTCTTCGATTTGAAGAAACCACAAAAAAATGAACTCATCTAAAAAAATAGGAAAGAAATAGTATGAAAATAGATCTTACTATTATATTTTCTTGTTGTCATTTGTTAAAAATAATCATTAAATATAATAGAGATTATTTAAGTTCAATTAGGCTTACATCATAATGCTTAAATTTTATAAATTTATTGACCTTGAACTTATTTATTTTTGCAGAGTCCTAGGTCAAATAATTAGATGTTCCGTTTTACTTGTCTCATTTATATTTCCGATTTCTCATCTTACCGGAAGATTTTTTTTAGAGTCTATTTCTGACCCCCAAGAAATTCTCATCCAGCGCCCGTGAATAGATGTAATGATACGTGGCATTATTTATAATATATTCGTTTATGTTCCGAATTCGTATATTGGATTATATATATATATTAGATGACATATATATAAATATATATTAAATGACTTTTTTTTACTCCTGTTATCATATAGACGTCTATCATTAAACGAAATTGTATAGTGCATGGCAGCCATAAAGTAGACTTTTTGGATTAAAGCTACATAATCACCATCCATTATTAGGCAGCGATCTATCATAGAGTTGCTGGCTATGTATACAATTGTCCTTTTTTGTTGGGACTTATACAATACCTGCACTTTGTTCACACTTTCCATCTCACTTTTCATATATGGTGATTCTTCACATATTGTGACAAATTAATGCATCTCGTTGACCACGATCTAATAATTATAAAGCAATCATTATCTCAATAATTTGAAACCTTTCACTCTACCCACCACATAATTAATTAAACATGAATTCCCTCCGTCATTGTCTTCCTCAACTTTTAATCAATTATGGTGCTGTCTTCTTATGCTTTCTGTACATATTCAAAATTTCTGTGCTTTCTCCATCAAAATATAATAATAAAAGAAAAGGGTGATAATATCAGATAATTACACTATCCAGGCCGGCAGTACAACAAATGTAGGCATATCAATCTAGAGAGTTTAGGGGCTACCTGTTACGTTGGACTAAATCTCTTGCTTGTGGTGTCAAAGTTTCAGTCCTTTGCATATAATCTTTGCTGTATAAAGTTGTGACAAGCACTTCAAAAGCAGCAGAATCAATCTTGGTGGCAGGATATGGGACATAAATATTCAATATATATTCTTAGTTCTTCAGTAAAGCAATATCAGATGCAGAACCATGTGTTGATGTGTATATACACACACACACACACTACTGGCATTGAATGCATAAGTTAATGGTGACAAAAGGATCCATATACATGGTTGACCAAGAATTATTGTTAATAAGGCAATGAGAAATGATCTGATCATATTGTTCAATAGGAATGGGTTGTAAAAAATGCAGGCTGTGGCTGTGATCGCAAGAGCTATATAATGTGTTATATATGCAGAGAATTTGCAGGATAGCTCAAGACTCGATGTTAGAATTTCTGTGTTCTGGACTATCGTTATTTGGACCTTTTATATATGTAAAAACAGATCGAATACTCTATTAGTAAATTGATTATATTTGGTTTGGAGACACGTTGTTCTAAGCTGTTGGCAAATTACATGTGATGAACTGTAGAGAAGTGTCTTAGGCGCGACACTAGATATCAGTATATAATTCAAACGTATAAAATAGCAGATTGATTGGGTTTGCAGATTTGGATAAATCAGATTATTCTATCGCAAGACTTATATGAATTAAAATCTGGATAGATTCATCTACGCACTTATGATTAAAATTCGTAGATATATGGATCAAATTATGAAAACCAATCAAATTGAATTATTTAAAATTTAATTTGTTTTTTAAATAGGTTATATAGATGGGTCTAACAGATACGTTTTACAAGTTAAATATATTAGAGATTGAGTACTCTCTCCGGTTTTGAATGTGAGTTGATCATCCCATTAGGAGACTTACCATAAGAGGAGGAAAATTGTATTACTATGCCTGTACCTGGAATTGTTTCAGGTACACAATTCGTAGTCAAGAGGTATGATATATATTTTAATGAATTGTTATTGTAAATTTTCTTTATGTGATGTTAGCTACTGTGTAATAGATATGTTAAACTATCTTACACTCAATACTTGAATTAATAAACACAATGACAAAATTGAGTAATTCAAAGGATAAATGATATTCACAGAAGTTATCAGCAACATCTCAAAGCTCTAGCTTTTTCACTTTTAATATTTATTTTCTGAGCAGTTGTGAGCACTTTTGTAAATAAATAAATGTATAAGTAATATTTTCTTAACTTAATATATCTAAAAGTTTAGGTAAGTTTTTAAAGGTAAAATTTTCAGCATACTATATAATTAAAGACTTGACTTCTGAAACAGTTCTAAGCATCCATCTCTGGTTTTCCGAATAGTTAACAAAAAAATAACGATTGCTGAGAAATGTTGAAAGACCACAGATGCAAGATCATCAGGTGATGTAACATGTCTAAATTGTATATATGTATGTATATATAGTGATATTGATGCTTGTACATATATAAATACCTGCCCAATAACTTAATATGATAAAATTGAAATAGATTTTATAACTTCAAGTAAAAATAATATTGAAATAGATTTTAGTGCTGATACCATAAAATTAAAAATATTTCCCTTATTTTACGTACATGAACAAACTCAAGTGTTAGGTATACATGTAGCACATTCATTAAATATTAAAATCAGCATTAGTTTGACATTTAAATGATATAGGGAGGATTATATTACATGAATCCTATTGCTTAGATTTCAATGGCCTGAAGCAAATCTCTTGCCTCCCTCTTTTCCTTACGCTTGTGAAATATTCAAATTGAAAAACATATAATTGACCTTCCACCGCCCAATTCAAGATAAACAAATCATTATAATAATTAAAGATAATTAATTAACTGACTTTATTTATAAATAAATATAAAGGACCAGTGTTATGGTCTTTTGCATTGACTCTTAAACAAATGATACCTCACTTTCTAAACGGTTGGCAAGCTAAGCAAGAAAATTTTGCAACCTCTCTAAACTTTTTCATTATTGTAAGATATATCACAGACTAACATTTGTAAATTCGTGATAATTTAAGTGATTATTATATGTTACCATTACCATATTCTCTTCTATAAAATCTATATTACAGACGGTATGAATAATTAAGGAAGAGAAATTACGGTGTATTTTACTGTAGTTTTCATTTGTAGCTGATATTAAAATACCATTCCTAGCTAGATAGTACAAAAACATGAGATAGAATGGAACAGCGACATGTATTTCCAAACCTAGGTATGGAATGGTTCCTGAAGTTTGATCGAGGCCAAAGTGTATAAGAAAAAAAACAGAAAAAGTGTACCGTTTTCCGAGATCATGAAGATATAAATGGCGTTAAATAAAACTGGGATATCTCAAGGGTGAGTTTATGCAATTAAGAAGAGCTGAGGGGAAAGAGAAATGGAAGAGGACAACGCAAAAAGTCAGAGTGAGATTCGACGTTGAAAGATAGAGCGGTGGCAGGAAATCAACGTAACTATTATGGACGCTCGAAACATGTCCTGAGAGCGCGATTGTGCGTGGGGTTCCGAGCCAGTCATTGGGTGGTCCCCACAGGACCTTCTTCCTGCACTGTGAGTCTGGTCAGTCAGTCTTCGCACGTGCATCCACACTCCCTAACCAGAAAGTATGTATAGGGTAATGAACCGACTGAAGTGAAGCAGGAGGAGTCAAAGTTGAGAATGAGTGTGGGTTTTTGGTTCAGTTCTACTACGTACCCTTTCAGGTTAAGCTAGCTTTGTCTTGCTTCTCCTTTGGGTGCTTTTACTTTTAACTGGTTTGTCTATAAGCTCCATCCATAGAGGATTGATAGATAGGTAGATAAGTAGACAGGGGGAGGGTTTTGTAAACTTGGTTAGCTGTGAAGTGAAGTGGTCGTGTGGATATGGATGTGGCCTCATCACAAAACAAAACCAGACCAATCAATCCGTCAACTCAAGCAAATTAAGTGCCCTTTTAGGTTTATTCAGTGTTTTTTTTCTTTTCTTTTTAGAACATACAAGTTAATAACAAGACAGACAAATTTCCATTTGTTTGATGAGGCTGTTGGAGATAGGTTTGCTGCGTTGAATTGAAGGGTTTGGGAAAGTAATGTGGATGAGGCACTAACAAACAAGCACTGTGAGTCAAAGCGTTTGCAATCATTTTGGTGCTGTTGATAACAGCTAAACGCACCATAAGTTACTCATCACACAGTGTTGCCTTGCTTATCATGTTATTGTTACTCACTTTTAAACTATGTTGCTACGATCTTTAAATTTAAATTTAATCTTGTTAGCTGTGACCAGTTATAATTGAAACCGTTGCATCAAGGGATAATTACCATCACTACTGATGTTGAATTAAACATTCCTAGTTGCAGTAAATATACTCAAATTATATGTGTTAAGTTAATTAGAAAAGAAATACATCATTAAATAATTGAGAGATATTACATAAAAAAATATCGTATCTTTCTTTTGATTGACTTAGGACATAAGTAGATGTATTTAGTGCACGAATTCTACCGGAGACTACCCTCTTTATGTCAAGAGATTTAGCTTAAAGTCTAAAATATACTTTGAAGAATAAAATGAATAATTATAATTATTGATAAAAATATTAAAGATAAAAAATTTGATAAATAAAAAATATTAAAAAAATAATTTTTTAATTTATAATTATCTCCTTTTTAAATTTTCTTACTAATAACTGTGATTATTTATTTTACTTTCTAAATTATATCTTACATTTTAAAAGAGTCAGATTTGTATATTGAGTTCTAATGTTATATATAAATATTTTAATTTTCATTTGTTTACCTTAAAAAGTTAAGAGAAATTTTAGTATATCACTAATATAATATTATATTGGTATACTATCAAATTTAATAGTATATTAAGTTTACTATTTTTTTTAGTGTTAGATTTCACACATTATATATTGATATATTAACGATCAAATCTAGTAATATAGCGATATAGTATAGCATAGAATTTTTTTCCCCTGAAGGGATAAGATATAATCTTCTAATTTAACGCCTACAAATTTTCCTGCTACCATCAATCGTTTTAATATAATTTTTCTTATTTCAATTCCTAAATTTACTCTTCCACTTTCTTTTGAAAATCAACGGACCAAATTAATGTGCACCGATGGGGGCCAAACAACACCCTTTATTCATCTATTACGAAGCTATACATGGGCCAAAGCCTGTCGTATGAGGCTAGACCACTAATATCAAGGAAGCGCCCAATTGCAAGTGACCAATTTTCACAGGCAACATTTTCTGGACCTTTTA
Organism: Sindora glabra; assembly: GCA_020226215.1. Lineage (NCBI taxonomy): Eukaryota > Viridiplantae > Streptophyta > Magnoliopsida > Fabales > Fabaceae > Sindora > Sindora glabra. The sequence continues at coordinate 44,217,550 of CM035226.1, forward strand.
AGCTTTTCGGCTTGGCCTGTTCGGGAAGGATTGGTTCCTTAGGTTGGGCCCAACAAATAACTTATTTCATTTCTAAATGAGCTCAATGCCTTCTGGCCCAAATTAGAACTCGCCTTTTACAATTGTCTGTCTTTTTTTTTTATTATTATTATTATAAGGTTAAAGTTCGTGGAGAAGAACTTCCCTTTCTATATGTATACATCCTACTAGGAAAACAGAAAGACACGAAACCCCTACTTTGCTTACGGCAGTGTGTCGGTCAACCTTCAAAGCCAATCCATGTGCCAACTCCTTGCCCAGGACAAACTCTGCTGAGCTGCCGGTAATCATCACTCTGATTTCCATTCCTTCCTCAGGACAGTCATGAACAGCAAAATCCCAAATTGCCAAATTCCCGTCTTAATTCTCTTGACCTTGCTTCTCTGTTTTGCTTCCCTATCTTCATCTTCTTCAGTTGTTCCTCCTCTTCCCATTTTGCCCATTCCCAATGCTTTCCAGCTCCAATGGCAACTCGGTGACATGGCCATGTTCGTTCACTTCGGAACCAACACCTTCACGGATTCAGAATGGGGTAATGGCCATGCGGACCCCACCATCTTCAACCCAACCGAGCTCGATGCTTCTCAGTGGGTCCGAGTCGCCAAAGATTCGGGATTTTCTCGCTTGATTCTCACTGCCAAACACCATGACGGTTTCTGCTTATGGCCCTCTCAGTATACCAATTACTCGGTTCGTTCCAGCAACTGGAGGAATGGGAATGGCGATGTTGTTGCAGAGTTGGCTGCGGCTGCCAAGGAGGCTGGCATCGGGTTGGGGCTTTATCTTTCGCCTTGGGATAGGCATGAGGAATGCTACGGAAAGACTCTGCAGTACAATGAGTATTACTTGGGTCAAATGACTGAGCTCCTTACTAGGTAAAGACAATTCAGGTTGACACTTGAGACTTAAAGTGCCACTCCAAAATCAGGATCTTTTCAGTTTTTGAGAAACTCCCCGAACTTGATTTGAATTGATTACATATAGTTTTCCCCAGATCATGAATAATTTTCCATTGTTGCTTGAGGCTGTTTCTCAATGTTATTGTAAGTAAGGAGTCAAGCTTCTAGTACTTTCATTCTTTTATATGAATTCAAGGTTCTATATAAGTTCGGTAACAATAATTTTTCCAACATATTGCTTCAACTGTTCGATGACTAATACTTGATATACTTGTTTTGACTCATAAGCTCTTACTGAATTACGCATTGTGACAATCTCAACTTAAACCACCCTCCTTATTTATTGGTCCTGCCTGTACACTAAGTGATAGTTGTGCACAATGCTGAATACAACTAGCATATTCCTTGTTATTTTATGTGCAAGTATTTATTGATGAATTGTAGGACTTTCCAATGGCTTCTGTTTCGTTAGAATTCATAGATTCATTGTGACTGGCTACCCGTTCTTAATAGCATTGGGTTTGAATCATTACGAGGTTGAGTCCTTCTTTCTTTTTGTTCTGAAGGATTTTTACTGTGTACTAATACTACCTATATGCCTTTTGTTTTTGGATTAATTACCATATTCAAATTTTAAACCAGGTATGGAGAGATAAAGGAGGTTTTCTTGGATGGGGCAAAAGATGATACAACAAAAATGGAATATTTCTTCGATTGTTGGATTAATTTAATTCATCAGCTCCAGCCAGGGGCTATCATATTTTCTGATGCTGGTCCTGACACAAGGTGGGTTGGTGATGAAGCTGGCGTTGCTGGATCAACGTGTTGGTCTCTCTTCAACAGGAGTGCTGCTGTTATTGGCGGCACTGATTCCTTGTGAGTTCTCTTTCATACACACTCTAATACTGGAGATTTTCTTTGCTTTATTTAACAAGTTATGATTTTGGAAGTTACATGGTCAGCCTGCATCATATCACTACACTATATTGCTCATACTTACAAACATGACACTGTGCTCGCACTTGCTCACTCTGATTTGGGTGGTTAATTTGTTTTGAAATTCAAAGTCCTAGAATGTATTTGTTAATCATGATTTTAGTCCTTGGTTCTTTTTCTGTTTAATTCATGACAAGGCTTGAAATTGAGCAATATACTATAAATGAGCAGAAGAGCCCAAATGATACCATCTAAAACTTCTACTACTCTTTCTTGAAGGCCTACCTGTTTCCACTGAGAGTGAGATAAGGGGACTTAGCAATTATGGTTTATAAATCTTACAGATACTTAAATAAAGGAGACCCAGTTGGCCATGACTGGGTACCCGCAGAGTGTGATGTCTCCATCAGACCTGGCTGGTTTTGGCACGCTTCTGAAATCCCAAAGTCTGCAAGGACCCTACTTGACATATACTATAAGTCAGCTGGTAGAAATTGCCTCCTCTTACTAAATGTTCCCCCAAACTCTTCTGGTCTCATTTCAGCTGAAGATATTCAAGTTCTTCAAGAGTTCACCAAACTCCGAAGGTCCATATTTACCACTAATATTGCTTCAAATGCGCAAGTTAATGCCAGCAGCATAAGAGGTGGAAATGGAGATTCTCAATTCAGTCCCCACAATATTCTGGAAGAAGGTATGTACACTTACTGGGCACCTGAAGAGAATCAACATATTTGGATGCTGCACATAAATCTTCAAAATTTAGTATCCTTTAATGTTGTGAAATTACAAGAGCCTATCCAAATGGGACAGCGGGTGATTAAGTTTCACCTTGACGTGTTGAATGAAGATGGTGTGTGGAAGAGGGTTTTTAATGGCACCACAATTGGATATCAAAGGCTGTTGCAATTTTCAACAATAACATCTCAGCACTTGAAGCTTGTTGTTGACAAGTCTCGATCAGACCCATTGATTTCGTACCTGGGAATTTACATGGATCAGTTTTCCATTTTGAGTGATATATCTGATAAAAGCACAGTAGCTTATTTCAATGGCAGTCAAGTTCTTCGCTCGACTACACAAAACAATTCTCATAGTGCTACAATGTAGAGTTCTATCACTTGTTTATATTTATTCGATTTGATTGTAAACTTTTAAAACATTGTAAATGGAAAATATGTGAGAATAATATGATCTTGATTTCAAGTGCGAATTCAACTCTCTTCACAATCTAGTTAAATTTTTGGCTGTAGAAGAAACTTCATATTCCAACTCATGGAAGTCAACAAGTGCAAGACATTTATTCAATATTAATTGGCTCTTTACTATATCTATATTGATTATAGCAGTTATACTTTCCTTTTGTCTGGGTTTTGATCTCTCAACCTTACCATCAGATGTTGGAAAGACTTAAGGCAGATCATATCATGGTAGTTCTAATTAAGATCCAGTAGCAGCCAACGTGCCCTCGTCAGTCAAGGGAATTATAGATGTCATGAATAAGTTTGACTTTTATAAACCAGAAACTTATTTCGAATGAGTTAGTGTGGAGATGATTCCATAAAAATCCTATACGATGGCTTCTCAGGAAGATGGTCTAAAGTTTACTTTAAAGGACAAAAATGCATTTTACTCGCAAAAGAAAAGGGCAAACATGCTTCTCATGAATGATTTTGATGAAATGTTTCTCGACGCGAAGAGGGACAGGCCTCTGGAGTATACGCATTTTCAAAGAGGGGGTGCTTACCTCTAAAGACGGTTAGCTATATCTTTTCTGCAAGCAAATTGTATATGAGCGGACATTCTAGCCCGCATATCACGCATATGCCTAAATGATGAACCCGTGGCATCTGACAACCGACCACATGCAACTCTTGCCTGGACCAGCAATAGCCTCCCACCTAACATTTCTTTCTCCCCAAGCAAAGCATCAACTATTAATAAAAAAGAGAAAAATGCTCTGGTCCAGAAGACATAGATGGACGAGTTGACTATTCTACTGGGTTTTCACATATTTAACCCGATTAGGAGAAGAAATAAAGAGTATCACAGATTGACTGTAACAATGTAGATCTTATATTTAAACATATAGCTTTGTAAATTATAAGCTTTACAACAAAAGAGTAAAGTATTCTTTTTTCTAACTATGAGGGGCTACTCCAAACGCATTCATGAATGTGAGAATTATATGGCAATGAGTGAGCGTATAAACCCGAACGTGAAAGATGCCCCAGGGTTTTAAATAGTTTAGAATGCGTGCAATATTGAAATCGCTCATAAATCTGGCATCATTGTAAACGCTTACTATTTTCTAGTTCTAGCAAAAATATTATCAAACAAACTTTTCACTAAAGGAGATAGAATCCAGCGAGTTATTAGAAAGTAGGACAAGTAAAAACAGAACACCAAAGCCTAATCATATGAGCACTTCTGAACTTCAGAAAATAAATCCTTCAACTAACTCTCCAGATCAAGTTATTTTAACATCTGGTAGGATTCTTGCAGCCATTGCACCTTATCTTTTGGCTTCCCATTCACTCAGCTTGGCATTTTGGGGGACTGGCTTACTAAGTTCCTCTACTTTTTCTTCAACAACATCAGGCTCTTTTTCTCATGCAACATTTTCACCACAACCTTTGTCCTCGGCACCAGTAGTTTTGGCATCACCTACTCTCTCAGCAGTCACCTGATCTGAGCTCTCTGTGCACTCAGCTGAAGGTTTAGATCCCCATGATGAAGAGTTGAATGCTTGGATATTCGGAAAGTCTCATCCATCTGCACAAATTGAATTCATCAGTGCAACTTCAATGAGTTACCAAGCTCATTCATCTATCAGATCGCAAGACAGAGGCATTAAACCATATGACATGGATCCCCTTGGATTTAGGAAGAGTCTTCACTTCAAAGTTTTCTTTCCACATTTGAAGCATCCTCTCATGAACATTAGTGGAACGGATCTCATAACCCGGCTTCGTGGAAATTTCCAAAACAAAGAGCAAGTGAATTTCCCAACTCAACTATAAGAAATAAGTGCACATAGTGGAACTCCATACCAAAATCGTCGTCCTAGGTCCAGATAAAGCAATTATTTTCTGTTGCAAACCTTCGATGGAATGAAGAATAGCATATATTGGATTGCTAGAGAAGAAAAAATTGACATATAACATTAAATTTATATTGCTCGAGAATAAATAAGGAAAATGATATATGTCCCGAAATAAAAGTGGCGAACTTGTGTCCCGACAGAAAAAAGGAAGTGTGCACCTTTGGATAATTGAAAGGGCTGCACTTGTTTTTGATCCGATGAACGGCATTATTTCGGAGCACAATTTCGCTCCATTGTTTCGGGACCTGTAGCACTGCTGAAAGTAAAAGCAGGAACTTTATTTCGAATTCAAACCAGGACCTAGAGCAACAATATTTTGCATTAAAAGAAAAAAAAAGGGGGGGGGGGGGGATCCAATTGAAAAGTAAAAGCAGGAATTCAACATAGCTTATCATATAAGCCACTAAGCGCAGGCTACCGGTAAGGGACCGCGTTAGTTTGCAAATGGTCATGGGTTCGAACCTTTGTGGAACTATTGGACACTAAAAAAAGGACACAACTTATTATCTCACAAATAAAAAGCACGTGATGTATAAAATTACAATTGGGATAGAAGAATTACTATGACAAAGATAATCTTAGTCTAAAAGAATGCATTGCAGTCACAAAAACATAGAAGGTATCCGTTAGAATTGTCTGGCAACAGATAATGTTGCATTGCAGAAAGAACATTGGACTAAACAGTACTTCCATCAAATGGGAAAAGACGAAGGGGATCCTGAGAAAAGGAAATGAGTTTGAATCTGCTCTATAAGTACAAAGAAAACACCCTATACTTACAACATCAGTGCCGATAATGTAGTCAAATGGAAATAGCAAAAGGCCAATATTGGTCAGATGAGTTTTAGGGATGCTTCGCGGGGTTGGAAGTCCACGGGAAAAACAGACCGACCTGCGGGTTTCTAACGGATCGAAACTTAAAATTTAAGCCTAATTTTTGAATCAAACCTCAAAATTTAAGTTCTTTAAAAACTGAGCTTAAGTGGGTCAGCCTATATAGATAGTAGACAAAAATGGGACAGTCCTAAACAAATCGAACTTATCCATAAGCCTAAATGGGCTAATATTTTTTTTTAAAAAAATTGATATTTAATAATTTAAATAATATTTATATTTAAAAATATTTTTTTATTTTTTTATATTATAATTTAATTAAAATATATTTTAATAATTAAAAAATTAAATATAAATACTCAAAATAATTAAACATAATAAAAATAAGAATAAATAATAAAATTAATGGATATAAAAATAAAATTATAAATATAAAAATAAAATATAAAAAATATAATAAATAATAAATAATAAAATATAAGTTAAAATATAAAAAAAGAAAAAAAGCAACTGACCTGCAAGTTAGTTCAACAAGTTTGTAGATCAAACTAAGTCAGACAATTTAGACTTGTTTAAAAACAAGCCTAAATGGACCGATCTTAAATGGACTAAACCAAAACAGATTTCAACATAATCCAATTTGGTCCATCCATTAAGCACACATAAGACTTCTCCTAACAGAAGATAGGGAGTTAGGGAAACAATAGTGAAAAAAATAACCTATTGCTTGATATGGAATAGTATATTCTAGTTGAAAAAAAAGGAAGTGATACTTTAATAAATCAAAGGTCTTCTATACTATAACAGAAGATAGGTGACATATTTTTTTACAACCTTGGTAGTAATTTTAATTTCTTCATTATAATTATTTAATAATTTTCTAATTATGAGAAAAGGAGCCATTTTTACATGCCCATGGCACAAACAGTTAAGAAGTTTAGTGTAAGTCTCATAACTTTGAAGAAAATATGTAAGACAATTAGGTATCCTTGAATAGTAATGAAAATTTCCCTACAATATGGTGTTCTTGAAGCAATTCCTTACTTTCATATCCATAGTAATCATTTCAATCCTAAAGGCTTTATGGATTAAAATAAACAGTGATGAAAATTAAACTTGGTTACAGTATTCTCGAAGTAATTCCTTGCTTTTATGTCCATGGTAAGCATTTAATCCTTAAGGCCTTAAGGATTAAATAGTTGTCATGGACATGAGAGCAAGGAACTATTTTGAGGATACTGTAATGTAAAAGAATTTTTATCATTATTAATTTCCCTCATTAAGTGGCCACTTTCGAATACCCAATTATTTGCATCTTTTTTTCAAAGTTGTAAGACCCACCCTAAGCTCCTTAGCTACATGCCCATAACACAAGTAGCCAAAGAGTTTAGTATAGGTTTTACAGCTTTGAAGAGTAAGTCCAAATAGTTATGTATTCAAAGATGGCCACTTAATAAAGGAAATTAACAACAATGAAAATTTTTCTACACTATGCTATCTTCAAAGTAGTTCCTTACTTTCATATTTATTGTAATCATTTTAATCCTTAAGCCCTTTACTAACAAACCTTTATAGAAATACCTGCTCATTCTTCTAAATGTACCTTTAGATTCATTTCATTAAGTTGGCAATGAGTGAATTAAAATAAGGTCATTTTTTGTTATTTTGAAATGGTATTTTTGACATAAATTATGGTCAAGAGAAGATGACAACTAAAGAATAGCAATTTGCATCTTAACAGTTAATGATCAAGCATCATGAGTACAACATTAATGCGTTGTTTGAAAACCAATGATTTTTTGTATTTATTTTTATTTTTCATATTATAGAGTTTGGACATTAAATTTTTTAGGATATATATTGAAATTTATTAATTTTATTATATTTTTACTTAATATAAATAAAATATCCACATTCAATTTATTTTATAAAATTTAATTGGAGTATTTAATTGTTAAAAAGGTTTAGACTTTCTGAAATTTGATTAGTTAGGGTTTTCATTGTTTGGAATGCTATAAAAATGAATAGCGCATTAACAAAATACATAATATTAAAAAAGACATTTTGAATATGACAATGCAAGCTTTCTTGAAAAATGTCAATTTAGTAATAGATTTATTGATGGTTTAACATTAGCAACAAATTTATTTGTTGTTAAATTGAAATTTAGCAACAAACAAGAAGCAATGACAAAAAAATTTGTTCCTAATTCACATTTTAGTGATAGAGATTCTATCATTGCTTATAAATTTAGTGATGGAAAAATACGTTGCTAATTCTATCCCATTGTGCATTCCTCCCATTGTTGTCTTTGCAAATTGTGATAGTTTTAATAATGAATGAAAATTTTCTATCATTAATTAATTATTGACACACTATTTACTAATTCCTTTTTTTATCACTAATAGTCTTAGTGATATAATTTCCCTAATTAGCAATGGATATAATTTTTTTTCCTTTATAGTTATAAATGCATCATCATAATTAGTAATATGGGATTGAACTTTTATATGAACTAAACACCTTGCATCTATATAATTAAATAGTTATGACTCAAAATTCATACAAAGAAAATAACCTCATATGATTGTTTTGCAAAGATATCAAACATATATATTTAGTTTTATTTAAATATTTTCTAGTTGGAAAATAATTATATTTTATTAATAAACTTTTCAAAAGTTGTATCAAGACATGTGTAATTAGCAAGATACATTAATTCATCAATTGCACTAAAATATAGTATTTCTTGACCATGAAATTTTTCTTAATTATTCTTTGGAGTTCGAAGTAAATCCTTATTAAAACTAAGTGATTCAACAATTATTAAGGCACTCATTGGATATAATTTATTCATGTAAAAGGATCTTTCCATTTTGATTGATGAATAAATGTTCCATTATTTAAATGTTTAATTTGCAGACCAAGATAAAACATAAATTTTTAAAAATTTTCATCTGAAACTCCTTTTTTCAAATACTTTGTTACATTTGGCTCTTCATTAGTTTCAATAATATTTAATTTATCAACATATGCAACAATTTACATTCAAATAGCAACACAAGGGATTTATATATATATATATATATATATATATATATATATATATATATATATATATATATATATATATATATATATATTCAACAAATAGATAGTAATACATTTGTTTTGAATTCATACAAAGATCTTTGTAATTAAATTGGATATATTTCTTAAATATTCAAATTACATACTTCAGAATCTAAAATCCTTTAGGAACAATAATATCATTATTAATTATCACATGTGAAATAAAATATAATTAAATCTATTAAACAAATATTAGGTTTTTTTATATATTACCAAAAAAATTGCTATCCATTGAATAAATATTTCTTATAATCTTTGTAAAAAAAAATTTTGTGTTACAAATCATACTTTATCTTTACAACTTTAATTTGTTTATTTTCTTGGCACAATTATATATTTATACCTTGTTAACTTCACACCTTTAAGGTATTGCATTGGCTTAATACTTTTTAGGTATTTCTTCATTTTGCATGTAAATGTAAACTTTATAAATCTATTTGAATTGTGTCTTTTCTCTTTTCCTTTTTACTAATAATAATTATTTTATAATTTCAAAATCCTCACTAATCACTATTATTTATAATGTTGAGCACTACATTGTACATAAGAGTAAGCACTATCGATAAATTTCCCTTTTGGCTTCATATTTCTCATTAAAGATATAATCAATTGAGATCTTTTTATTTTTGTAAATTTCAAGTACTTGAACTTCTTCCAAAGTTTGTCATTATATCTTAAATATCTTGAAAAGTATTTGATTTCTCAATAATTCATTTTATTTATTTATTTGTTCCTTATTTTTTAAGATATTCATATTTAAAGCTAATGTTTTAAAACTCAAACTAGATCTGGCAATTCAATTGGTTAAAATCTCTTGAATAATAATGCAACTAATAACTTGGGATGTTAAAATTATTCTAACCAAATCTTTTTACATATGAATATACTTAAGAATGGTCAACAATTTTTCTTATTGAAAAATGATAATTCTTAAAGGTTTTGGATATAAATCTACTAGTATTATAAAGATATATTATCTTAATTGCATAATTAAGAAATTAAATTCAAAGTTAAATTATTTGAGGAAGTAATCTTGTAAATATCAAGTTAAGGATTGACAATAAATTCAGATGTGACTAAAATTATGAAATATTTAAATAATCCACATAATAAATAAATCAACACATGTCATATTATATTCATTCCAAAAATACAAAGAATCTAATTCCAACTTTAGCTGGCAATAACCTTAATGCCTTATAATTAAATTGCTTTAAGAATAAGTAGCACAAAAAAGTTTATTATATTAAAGAATCTTTTGGTTCTTCAATAAATAACCTTATGAATTTTCAATGACATTTTGCATTACCATTGATCTAGGATGGTTCATTTGATTTAGAGCTATGGAACAGACAAGTCAAATTAACTTGCATGGGTTAACTACTAAATGTGTTAGGTTAAGCTTATCCATTTTTTCACATAAGCCTCTAATATAGAAACCCTAATCCAGTCCTTATGGATCATAGGCTAGCCCATAAGCAATTTTTTTAATTTTAATTTTCTTAAAATTTAAATTTTCAATAATGAAAAATTAAAATTATTCAAAAGTATCACATATTTATCCATAAGTTAGTCATAATATATTTAAAATTTATATATAAATTTAAAAATATTATATATAAAAAATATAAGTCATAAAATACCTATAAAGTAAAATATTACTTATAAATTATTCATAACATAATCTTTTATAACAAAAAATCAAAAATAGAAGTATAATTTTATATAAATTGAAAATTTTAACCTATATAAAATTTACAAAATATAAAAAAAATATTTGCTAAGATAGCATATGTGAGCTAACATATAAATTATTCATAATATAACCTTTCATAAAAAAATCAAAAAATAGGAGTATAATTTTGTATAAATTAAAATTTTTAACCTATATAAGATTTATAAAATGTAAAAAAAAAATATTTCCTAAGCTAGCATATGTGAGTTGCAAGCCTTGTGAGCTGTATCTCTTAGGACCTCCAAGACAGAGACTTGGGTTATCACACCTTGAATATTTCAAAATGTATTTTAATTATTCATTTAGTAAATTTGCATGCATATCAATAACTGTAAATGTTGTGGATAGATTTAGGATAAGTAATTAATAATGAAAAATGATATTTTATTATAAAATTAGGTGAAATTAAGTTAAACATAAGTTAATGTGAAATTAGAATTTGAATAAAGTATACGGACGAGATTTATGAACATTTCTCCTACATTGCCTTTAAGTTTTTTCAAAATTATTAGAATGCCCTTAAGGCCATTTAAAAAGCCTCGAGCCCATTCTTTTCCTATTTTTTTCTACTCCCTTACTTGTCTCCTCGTCCCTCATCTTCTTTTCAACCTCTTTTCTTCACTTTCCAAAATTTCAATAACAATTATCAAGAAATTCAAAGCAATATTCTCAATTCTTTATTTGCCTATGGTAACTTCCTTAAATTCTTAGCTTATTGTTAATGATTTTACAAAGAATAGGTTGAATGTTGAAATTAGGGTTTTCATATTTAACTTTGGAATTTTTGTTAAATAGGGTGATCAAGTCACTTCTTTGCCTTTCTTTTAATCTCCTCCATAAAATTGTCAAGTAAATAATCTATTTAATTTTTTTATTTTATTAGTTGAGATTTTAGCTAATAAACAGAGGAAATTGAGGACTTAGGTGATTAAATGTGTGTAGATGCTAATGGTTATGAAAATTTGAGTATTTTGAGTTGGAATGAAAGTATATGAGTATTATTTGGATGTAATTTTTGGTTATGAATGTTGTATAATGTTAAATAGGAGAAGGAATGGCAAAATTTTGGTGAAATTTGGTGAAAAACTAGAAACCTAAGCTATATTTGAGTATAATATTTGAATAAAGCCTTCAAAGGACTTCAGGGCATCCGTATTCAACCATAATAATTGAGTTACTCTCAAATTACATTTTGAACCTTTATATTCAACTATACTAGGATAGCATTGTAGGATTAACTTTGAAAGGTTATAACTCGTTTTACATCCATTTTTAATAAAGCACTTATTGTTAAATATTCAATTTTCACCTTTGAAAGTTTTATTATTCACAACAGTTATTGTCACTTAGGACAAGCATAACATATATATTAAGGGCATTGATTTTATATCTAATAATATATATTTGCTGAAAGATTTTTTGACCTCTCAACCTTATTTCCAACCATCACCAAAGTCATAGATTTTGGTGAAATTAACAATATACATTTTCTTGGATAATTTCCAAGTTCTTACATCATCATCATCAATGATATACACAAAACTGATAATGAATTTGTCTCATTTGAATCAATGATTCAATTATCAATCATGTGCACTTAATATAATGGGAAATCCACTATATAACATATTGTTAATTATGATACTATATAAAAATTCATCATTATTCACTACTCAATCTATATACAATATAGAATATGTAATATTCTATCTCAATGAATTTTAATAGATGTATTAGAAAATAATCTAAGTTTAATCAGATTAAGTAATATAGATCCCTGAGTTTTATTAATTGAATGATACTTAGGCTTCATCTCATGATATCCAAACTTCCTACGAAGTTTACCAACACACATTTTCTTGTGACAAAACTTATAACATTTTATCATCTTAACTTTCTCTCATTTTCATAGCCACTTTTTTTATTTTGAAGTTAAGGAAACATAACATAGTACTATGTAAAACTAGTATAAACAATGATCACATAAATTACTCACAAGAAATAAAATTCTCTTATCATAAATAGAATTTTTTTAAAGACACTTAAGCTACATGAAATTAAAATTAAATGTCTTCAAGTCATGAGTATAATTATCATGCCTATCATATAAATTCATAAATTCTTAATTTCAAAAAGAGTTCACTTTAAAATAGGCCCTTTAATATACAAATTTTTCATAAAAATTTTATGTTGTGAATTCAACATATATATTCATAATCAAGGCATATAAAACATATGCATTTTATTTATAAAATATATCTATAAAATAATGTTTTTCATAAATAATATAATTCATAAATAACAAACTCAATTTTATAAAGTATAGGAGAAAATATCCTCTAAAATTTTCCCTTTTATTCAATAATAATTGTTAGAGAAACACCTTCATAACTTCAAATATTTATCCTTTATCTCAAAAATAAAAGAATAATTTAATTCCTTTATAATATATACATCGTGGATCATATCTCAATATATATGAAAATATTCTAAAAAATAAAAAGGTCTCTTACGAAGATTCTATAAATATAAATAGGAAGTTTCTCGTATTTTTTTTCCTTTATTCATATTAAATTACAAATTCAAATAAGTAACTTTGGATAAACACCCTACAATTTCTATTATTTACATTAAATTGCTTATATTTTATAACTCAAAATAAAAAAGGAATATTTTTATATATAGACTAGAATTATATTTCAATAAATATGATCCAAATAATTTTGATACTCACAAAATTATGGCATAAAATCATTAATCATGTGAGAATAACACGAAATCATATATAAGAAATTCACACCAATTGATAAATTTTTCTTATAAAAAATATTTAATTGATCATACATTTTATTTACATAATTTTCCCCATTATTCATAAAGTAATCATGAACTTTTCTCATGGATATATCCTTTTGAAGTTTGAAGGAAAATTTATTTATCATCACAAATCATGGAATAAATTCTCTCATTTTTTTAATTCACATTAAAATTTACATTTCTATAAATATGAAATATATTCCAAGTTCTTGGAAGTCTCATAAAAAATTCTATAAAAGGAGTTCTCACAAATATATGTATATATATATATATATATATATATATATATATATATATATATATATATATGTATATATATATATATATATATGTATATATATATATATATATATATATTTCAAAACATGAAGCCAATATCACATATTGAAAATTCCTATGAATATACAAATATATACAAATATCCTTATAAAATAACCAATATATTTATACTTTTCTTTCCCATTTTAAGAGCATTAAAGAAGAATAAAAAGCAACATCTTATCCAATATTGAATACTATTATCTTGATACACTATACATTAGTTATATATATAGTCATTATTTCTACCTTGTAAACATTGAGATTAGACTTTATTATGAATTAAGTTTCATTTCATAATAAATCATAAATTATTTATTATCACCTAAAAATAGCTATTAACCTAATTAAAAATATTTACCACAAGTTTAATGCAAGAAAATTAAATTTATTAATTATCTACCAAAAATAGTTAGTCTAATTACAAGGTTGACCATAAATTTAATTTTCTAGAAAATTAAATTTATTAATTATTAAGGATGGCCAAAAAAATGAATCTTAAGGCTTGCCCTACGGATTTTACCTTAGTGAAGTGTAAAGTACAGATTTGATATGAATTTTTGCCTCAAATTTTTTACTTGGAATAATTATACTAGGCAAGGCAATATTATTTTGCCTTACCTCACCATGCCCCAAAATAATAAATTATTTTTTATCTTTTATATTATACTTAAAAAATATATATATTATTATAAATTCATTTTAGTAATTTAACAATTAAAAAATTCATCTTAATTATTTTTTAAATTTAAGATTAATTAGATAATATATATATAATTTTAGACTAATATTATTACATTATGTTGAATATTAAATGTTAATTATGTATTCATTTAAAATTTATAAATTTTAATTTTTTTAAATTTCTCTATAGATCATTGATACCTCATAGATTATGAGGATAGGGTATCAACTTGTTTCGCAATTAGGAATAAGGCAAATTACCATAGCTATAAAACATGTAGCATACCACCAATCTGTAATTACTTTGCCTCATTGCCATCCTTTTTTATTGTCACTAAAAACAGTTATCAACCTAAAAGATAATAATTTTAATTCTTAATCTTTCCTTAAGAAGAATAAGAGTATTCAAATATCAATAATATTATATTTGAATATATAAGTATCCTTTACAATCTGAAATCTAGGTTATTCACCCACACACATTTGTAAATCATTATTGAAGGATAATTTAACAAAAGAGTAATACAATTCTTATCCAATAATAATTCATTACTAACAAGTCATAAGATTTTTTTTAACTACTTATTGTCTTGCACTATACCTAAAGCATACTTATTCATAATTTGAAAATATGTGCATTAGGACATTTAATCCTATAATAAACCACAAATTAGTACTACAAAAACTATAATTGAAGTGTCAAGTTTCTCACTTTGTGAGATGTAACCTCAATCATGAAAAATAGTAATGTTCATGTACTCTAATTGATTTGGATAAGTTACATCCTATATTTGTTAAAGATAGATGCAATTGTATCCGCAAGTAATTATCAACATCTTTGACTATCACCAATTATACATATACATCATAATTTACCATTTAACACAGATTAGATTTTCCCAAAACAATTACATAAATGATAGATGTGACTTAAAATGAGAAATTTTTGAATTTTCCTATAGCTAAAATAATCAACAAATAGGCTATAAAATAACTTACCTTTTAGTATCCTGATGTATACTTCTTGGTGTTATTATGAATACAATCTCTTCTTATACCATAATCAATGACTAGGACTAACTCATTTAGACTTATGATTTTTTTAATTTTTTTTAATTAGCCAAAGCTCTAATGAATTAATGCCATGTAAAGCCTTTATTTTTCATAAATAGCTAGTTTGTTTTTGCAATTATTCAAATTCAAATTTCTTTTACAACCATTAAAACAAACAAAAGGAAACATAGTAAGAGACATAATGCAGCAACAAATTTAATCAAATTTCATTAAGTTAAAGATTTTGAAATACTTATCTGTAAATAGTAAACTCCAAGTACTCTTTGAGATCATTATTAAAATTCAAGTTTGATGTGTGTAAATTCACTATTGTCAAGGATTATTTCACCTCTTCATGTAAAGTTTGTCGCATAGTAATCCCTCAAGATTTAATAAAATCTTCTATTTTGATTGCACAATCTAAATAAGAGCAAGTAATAGGAAAGTACATAAACCTAGTAAAGAAAGTATTTTAAGAAGAAGGAGAGAGCAAAAAGCTCTTGTATTTCATTATATAAGAATAAGAATAATTTATAGGCTATCAAGGAATATTCTAAAGAAAGACATTGAAGAATAATTTTGGAAAGTGATACTGGAATGAGTTAGCTAAATAAGGTTGAATACATGTAAATGACTTAAAAGATAAGGTCAATGACTTAAAAATGTTGGCACATGTTTTAATTTTAATAGATTCAAAAATCAACTTTAATTATTGTAAAATATCTTAAAAATTTATTTTGGATTTTTTTTACAAAAATGGACTTGGCCTAGGCTTCTTGTGATATTCGTGTGCATAGGAAGTAAATCCATCAATTACACTTGCTTTAACCTATCTTGTGTGCACGAACTTATCACTTTCTTTATTTGTCAATTTATTTTTATGATGAACCTCATATTTTAACTTTCATAAAAAGGTTAACTTAGTAGTGTAGGATTAAGCTTTTCAAAATACAATCTATTTTACAATAGAAAAAAGCATGCTTAAGGTCGGAGATTAAAAAGTGTTACATTGCCACGTAGAGGGAATATGTGAAGGAATTGTGTGCATTAAGGTAGAAGATAGATAAATAGTTAGATAATATTACATACTAAGTAATATAACACTCTTAATAAATTCTTTTTAAAGATGGCAAATGGATAAGTTAGAATAGAATATAGATTAGATTAAAAAGAGATGAATCATTATTGATGCAATTTATTCTTTTATGACCTAATATAAAATTTTAAATAGATCATAAATGATTTATGATCCTTAGATATATAGTTAATTTAATCTATCTATTTATCTATTAAATTATTATTATTTTATTTCTTAATATTTCTATTAATATTATTTTTTACCACTATATTATATTTGCTACCACCATTTTAAAACAAAATTACGTATTAGAAAATTTAAACTAAACTTTTACCCTTTTCTTTTAAAATTCTAATTTTTCTTCAATTTTTATGATATAAATAGCATTTAATATCATATTTCCTAAAATTGAAATTTATAAAATTAAATACAATTATTAGATCAATAAATTAGGATTCATAGAAAAATTTATAATTAAACATGTATTTAAAGACTACATGACAAATTATTATATATAACACTAACTTTTAAAGTTTCTCAAATTAACAATATGCCAATGTAATCATGGGAGCAAACCCAAGTAGAAGTATTATTTTCACTTTGTAATAAAATTTATATAATATATCTTACAATTCTAATTAATAGTTTTATTTATATTTTTTTACCACTTTTGAAAGTAATACAGTAAGAAAAGTAGTAATAAAATTTTAATTAATTAAATCAAACTAAAATCACCTTCAATGGGAGGATTATCATATTTAGTAAGAAAAGTACCTTTAAAATTTTTTATTTATAAATTTGACCTTAGAACTTTGCTTTAAACCCCAACTTTTCCTCTAGTTGGCATGAAGCATTTGATCTTTGTTATTCTTCTTCTATATGAAATTAACAAAGAACGGTATGAGAATATTTGGTTTCGATTCTTTCTATTAATGAAGGGTTTAAAATAGTTTATAATTCACATTCTTTTTAATCTTTATCATCTTCATCCTAATTACAACATGTATTCTTAAACTAATAATTTACAAGGCAAACCAAATCTCTTTAAGATAAAAGCTAACCTAACTTAACCTATTTCCACCCCTATATAAATGTGTGCTTTCCCTTAAGTTATAACTTCTACACACTTTTTCACATATTTTTCTTATTTCCACTACTATATATATACTTAAAATGAGAAATGATATCTTTACTTCTAATTTTTCCATTACTATATATATATATTTAAAATGGATCAAACCACAAGGTTTCAATTTCCTTTTTTTTTTTTTTTTTTGCATATGGCTAATTAAGGCCTTTCAAACATTCATCCTAAATTTGTATTTGCAAGATCAAATATTTTAGAATTGAAAATCTATATTTTTCTACCCTTTTCCCTAATGACCAAAACATAAGGGCTATACTTGATGGTTTATTTCTTCATGCATGTTTTTTCTAAAAGGCTATTTACGCATCATACAAATTCTTTTCACATATATACACATTCAAGGAACAACCTCACACCTTTCCTTATAATTTCTCCTAGTGGCTAAAACACATGTACCATCATTTATCCATTTTCTTTTCATGGAAAACTCAATAAAACTTCAATCAATACAATTTATACGAAATATTAATCGATGGATTAGAAGATATTAGAATAAAATGTAGGAAAATTATTAACCTTGTGATGTTTTTCCTAAATTTTCGAAGAGATGAACCTTAGTAAAACCATAAGAAAACTCTCATTATTCTTTATCTTAAAATAAAAACTAGTCTATATAAAACCATAAGAAAACTCTCATTATTCTTTATCTTAAAATAAAAACTAGTCTATGGTAATATGGAGGGATAAATCCATTTACCTACTTATGAATGAATGAAACTAAAACTTTCTCTAGTTTTGGCCACTATACATGCAAGGGATGGGAAATGAACTTAACGGATATGATGAAGAGGTCTTGGATTCTTGAAGGTGAGAAGGGAGAAAGGAAATTTTCCAAATGCTTATGTATAATAGTGCCCATGTATATGGAGAAGAAAGAATGGATAGTCTTCCTTTCATTTAGCTTTATGTAATCATAGAGCATATCTTAACTAGATATGTATGCATTGGCTCTTCACACATTCATTAGTCACAGGATTATTATGTTGTCTCTAAGGACTCAACTTTTAACTTATTTTTACTAAAATTTGAATTCTATGGGAGCTTAAGAGTAGCCTATTCAACTACTCTGCATGGCGATGCTGAATGGGCCTCTTCTTGGCCTATTTAAATAATTTTCTAATGCCTTACTAAGTCCACACCAAACCTTTATAGTATATTTTAACTCTTTTTTCATAAATTAGAAAAAATAATTTATTAACCCAATTAATCTACTAATAATTTAATTACTTATTATTTATTTTCATATTCTATTATTATTATTTTAACTAACCCATGTATAGTATCATTATCAATTTCTAACAAATTCATTCCTTTAATATTTATATTAGGGTCACTTTTGGCCTTTCCACGTCTAGGAGATTGAATAGGCTTTTTTAAAGGGCTCATTTACTCAATCATTTTATATAATATCTCAAAATTATCATATACAACAATTTCACGCATTTCATACACATTTCCACATATACATGTCGATACATATATAACTGCAAACACACATGCATACATTTGTATATTTCTAATTTTAACGCATATTCTTCCTACTAAAACTCATTATATGAAATTTATGTGTAAGGTAGTCTTATATGTCAACTTTTTATCAATTTTGACAATTTAGCAATCAAGCATTCCTAAATAAAGTTATAGCTCAATTACTACATGTTAGTCAATGTTGTTACGCGTAAAACTTTATTTATCTTTGGAAAATTTTTAGCATTAATTGGATAAAAATTAAATTATAAAATTTATAAGGATTAAAGCTTCATATGTGAATTTTTTGAATCTTTGTCAATTTGATGTTCCTATGTCAAGTTATGAACAAAATATCATCAAGTGTACAAAATATTTGCAAAAACAAGACAACTCCCAAATTTCTTACTAGGTTAATTTGATTTTTGTCCCCATAAATAAATCAATGGTTTTGGATTCCTTCTAAGGGTTCTATATGAAACTCATTTCATCACTAACGTAGTATTTACTTTAGTTAATTTTCAAGGTATTACAAGTAATAAGCGATATCATTAAGTTGGTACTCCATTAACTCCACTAGTAAAGGTTTAGGATATTGCATCATTCTCTCGTACTACTCAATTTAGCTAAGAAATTGGTAAGCATCCATAACTAGTCCAATACTAGAATATTATGAAGGCTTCAACTTAAAAAATTCATATATGATGTGAAACTTACTCTTGATACCTCTTCCAATAGAGGTACACTCATGCTCATACTCACAATTTTAGTCCTTATTATGGTTGTAAATTTAAAACACAAAGAGGCAAGTTTGAAATTTAGTGAACAAATATTGTAAAATAAATAAAATAGACCTAAGTAAGGTCTTATTGATTAGATTACCCTTATATATCCCTAATTCACGCTTCATATGTTTAACAAATTAAAAATCATTAATGATATCATAATATCCACATAAGCATAATGTCTTCATTTCTATAATTCACACAATCCAACCATAATATTTCTATATCATTCAATAGGATGTACAAAAAGGAAATTGAGTAAATCTTCTTATGACTCCCTTCATCTTTAATTATCCCTCATAAGTATTTACCAAATCCAATGTACAAGTGTACAAGTCATACTAGTTACCAATTTGCCTTCATTTCAATTCTCATGTGCAAAGGCCATCAACAAAGCTTATTCATTAAAATATCAAATCACAATGTCAATTCATAAGTTACAATACTATTATGCCTTTTTGCATGACCTCATTTTATCATTTAATATGGGTATACACTCTCATAATGCAATAATGAAATAAATTAATGCTCCTAGAATCCTTGAAATATGCAAGGTTGAGGAGGAAACAAGGTGTAACAATTACGGCTAAGAAGAGATAACTCCTGACCTTCATAATTGATTGCTAATAAAATATGGCTAGACAAAGACCTCATAATTAATTACATAACAGACTATGTCAAGAATATCTTTGAATTTTTATAGAATTTTCTCTTATACATGAGAAATTCATCCAAAGCTCATTCTTTATGTAATAATACATAATCCAACCACCAAAATTCATAAAACAACTTTGTATGCACTAAATTCCACAAGAATTTCACATCATACATCATCTTAACTATTTCTTCCTCAAATTATTCAAATACAAAGAAACATCAATCTAGTCTAAGTCATTAAAATACATACTATATTGGTTAAAATGCTTACTCACTACTTATAGAAGAAATAATAGACAATAAAAATGGGGATTAGCTTGCTCCTAAACATACACAATCAAGAATTTGGGGGTAGAACACCAAAATTCCATTTGAATCAAAACCTTTAATCACTAAAAATCTAAAGAGGAAGTAAAAGAGAAGTTTTATAAGGATTGAGGTGTAGAAAACTTTATCTTACTTGAACTAAAGAGGATGAGAAATTAATGAAATAGATTGATCTTCTTCTTTTAAAGATAAGGAGGGGAGATGTGGTATTTATGGTATGTTTGGATATAGGTGAAAATAGAGGGGGGAGTAAATGGGGGTGAAAGGAAATGGGAGAGGAAGAAATTGGAGGTGAAAGGAATTTACCTTGAGGTGTTTGGAATGAGTGAAAATGGGAGGGAAAGTAAATAGAGGTGAAATAAATTTCTCTTATTTGGAATGAGTAAAAATAGGAGAGAGAGGAAACATAATTGAGTAAAATGAGCAAAATATCCTTATACTCTATTATAGTGAGATAATTATAATATTATTGAATAAAATTAAATAAAAATAATATATAGATAAAATAATTTATATAAAATTATTTTATTACTATTTATGCATCTATAAAAATAATTTTAAAATTATGATATAATTAATAAATTTTTAAAAATTTGCACTACAAATTTAAAATATCTTCTCCAAAAATGAAAAAAATTTAATTTTACAACTCAATTTCTTTAAAAAAAAATTAAACCAGCTTTACCTACATATATTTTTCACGCGTTGGAACCCTGTTAACTTTGACAATTATAGTTCCTTGGCAACATATGTAAATTTAAAAACTTATCATACAAACCATCTTTACACAAATATTCTCCAAGGCACAAAAATGCTGTAAGGTTTTTAAAGAGGAAATAGTTTAAAAAATTTAAGTTTATAATCTAGTTTTGAAATTTATATATTAATTAGATTAAATTTTATCAACATAACTTATTATTATGTATTTAATAATAATATTAATTTTTCATTAAAATTATTTTCCTAATTTTAGTTACTGCATGTACTGCATACACTTATTTTTCTAGATTTTTATTTTAACACAAATAAATTTAAACTGTAGTCTCCTTTGTAGTCTTTCATTTGCATTTAATTCTTTGAAAACAATGGAATACATATAAATAAATTCTAAACAATTCAAATTTACACTGTTCTTTGGAAAATAATACTTTTTATCATTAGTAATTTAGATGCAAATTTGCATAGAATTATACAAGAATATTGACTAACATTCTAGTATTTCTGCAAAATGCACCTCATTTTTCATACAATATTTCCAAACAGAACTTCCATACATTCCTAGCAATTCCATTTAATCCAGTGATGAAAAGAGATCATTGATAAATTGAAGAACACCAAATTTACACATCATTAGGATATCTGTGGCAACAATTCGACATTTCATATCATTATGTATTTCAGAAGAAAGAAGGGGATGAATTACTGAAAATTAAAAAAAAATTCATTGTAAATTTAGAAAAAAAGGATCCGAGTCTTGCCAAATCTAGAAATCGGGTTTGGGCAACCCTAGTTTAACTCGATCCAGTTCGGTCCTCCCAGACCCAACCCAGTTCAGGCTCTTCAGGAGCCTCCACCACCAAGACAAAGTTGCTGTAGATTCCGGCGAGCAATCAGCAAGAATCTTTGGCAGTAGTCTAAATTTTTCGATCTTCAAGCTTTGGTCAAGGTCCCTCCACTGATGCTATTCCGAAAAACCTGTCCAAGCAACCAACAAAAAAACCCCAAAACAGAGACACTCTCCCATTGCCAAATACAAGAATGCAACAGATCAGACAGAAGTCATACTTTTGTGGCTTGAATTGACTCCGGCAGTCGCAGATTCACCGGAAAACCAAAGATCGCCGACTTATCCAAACGGGCGATGGTGCTACTCCTCCAAAGGCCTTCCTCGGGTGAGAGCTCTACTGCTGCTTCGTCTTCCTTCGCAACGAATAGTCAACAATGCTCCAATGGTGCACGCCATGGACAGGCGATGACACAACTCTGATGGCATTTTCTTGCACTGAGGTGAGAAGAGGAGAGAACCTGGAAGCTGAGGGAAGTATGAGAAAGAAAAAAAAAATAAACCCATTTCACCCGGATTACCCCCAAATTTAGGGTGAAATTGCAAGCGTGAGCCCTACCGATTTTTTTCACCTCAAATTACGGCCTCCTATTTTTTCACTCAACGTCCAAATGGGCGAAATTCTCATTTTCACCTACCATTTCACCCGCCCCTTTGCACTTGCCTCTGTTTTCATCCGTTCCAAATGGACAGTTAGTTTGCAGAGGAAAACGAGGGAGAGTGGCTGAGGTTGGAGGAAATAAAGGGATAAAAGCACTTGGGGCAAAATGAAAAAAAAAAAAAAAAAGAAGTTTCCCAATTTTTCTTCACACTCATATATTTACCCTTAATTGTATTTAACTTTAAAATGCTTTTCACTTGTTCATTTAATAGCCATCTCATAAAATAGTATTTATTTATATTCTCATTATAATTAAATAATTATTTATATATAAAACATTTTAATTATAACAGATGTAAAAAAAAGCCACAACGGTATATCTCTCAATGAATTGCCAAACCCCGTCAATCGTCCGATATTGCATCTAGTGAATACGAGCTTAGCAAATTTTCTTGTTTCCGTGAATCCTTCAACATTGGTTTCTTTCTCAACTTGAATCCCCGCTTTATGAAAAACTAGAGGGAATCATCCAACAGGGCATATAATCTCTCGTGTGCCCATGAATGTGATTTAGTATAAGAAGATTGAGAGGAATGTTCTTATAAATGTCCCACATAACAAATGGCTCATCATCGTCAATTTGGTTATTTATATAAGGTATGATATTCTGTATCAAACCTATTAGCAAAAGACCACAAATCAATGGATGAAAAGTGTTCAGCAAATTTCAGCAATTTCAGATCATCCTACTGTTGATACATTTCTAAATTTTCTCTCTTGAGAAATTTTGAATCCCGGCGATGCAAAGGAACTACTTTCTTATCTTTAATTTTCAACATGTTGGAATTATTCAACATTATTTTTTTGTTGTATGATTAACTTAGAAGATTAAGAATTTAAATAAGGAAAAGATGATAGAATCCAAATATTTGTTGCTTATTATGTGTCATAGTGTTACTTTAGCAAGAGATTAATTTGTTAACTTTAATATTGATTATGGAATAGTTTGTTTATGCCTGACAGGCGCTTAGATGCCAGGTAATGTAAATGGGGGGCATATTATTTCAATCTATGTTTATATTTTCGGAATCCTTGTTTTCACATTGGCATGTGCCGATGATTTGTAAGAAGTACGTGATGCTTCTGAGTTAGAATATAATAAGAAGAATGTTGATTATATTTATAATTAGGCATTAACTGTATGCGATATTATTTATAACCATGACATGACTCGAAGCTCAATTAGATATTCGTTCTTTTACATGGAATGTTGCAGAGGAAGCTCATGAGTTTCCACAAGTCACAGAATAGGGTGAAAGAACTTTGGAATCACTATTACAAGACATGTTTGGTTGATTAAACTTTTAAACACAATCAATTTAATTTCATTTATTTTGTTGTATTTTACTGTTTAATTAGCCAAGCATTTCATGTAATCGCGACCCCAGGACTCTTTCCCCTTATTCTAAGGCTTATAGAAAATTATGAGTGTATAAATTATTTTTTCAAAAGTGGATAAATTACGTTAAAGTTACAAATATTAGAAAAATTGAAAACCTAAGTTGTTTTAGAGCTAAAACCACCTGAGTTCGAGGCTCAAACAAAGAATGCTCGGAGACATTTGGAGGAAATGCAAAATATCATTTTTAAATTCAGAGTGATTAGATTGTGCCTCGCCAATTTTGTGAACTTGAAAAGTAAAATTTTTAATTATATAGAACATGAATTTGACACTCATAATTTATTTATTTATTTAATTGTTTCATTAAGTCACCTGGTTTTCTCATAACTTTTTTAAATAAAAATCATTAATTATATACTATTGTATGTTAGTTAACCAAATCCTTTTCTGCATATAATTTCACAACACATTTTCAAATATTTAATCAAAATTTAATATATCTAATTTAATTTTTATTAATTTTATAAATTAAAAAATATGTAAAAAAGTAACATGATAAAACAATAGGCAAAATTCATAAAAAAAAGTTACATAATTTGATAAAATAATTAATTAATTGGATTAGGGATGATAATTAAAAATCTTGTATAATATAAAATTTTAAATCTGCTTTCTAGGTTCGCGGAGATTAAATCTAACCGCCCTAAGCTTCAAACTTGAACATGATACTTTGTTTTTGTTTTTTTGGAAAAATAACTATATTAATATAAATGCATAAATCTAAAAACATCCCCGCTTTTATCCAACAGCCAAACACAAGCTATAGATATGAGAAATAAAAAGTATATTTGAATATATTTTTATTTTTTGTATTTTCAAAAAATGTTCTTAACAAACTTATTCTTTTTCAAAAACTGTTTTCCAGTTAAATGAAAATAAAAAGTAAAAGATGGTTGACATTATAAATAAAAAAATGTTTCATTTAATTATAAATCTGATATCAAGAACAAATTAAAAAAACATATAAAAATTACTTCTATTTTTAAGTTATACAGTTAGAATTATAATTTTTAAAAACAAATTCTGAAAATATATTTTCAAATACACTCTTCTATTTATAAAAATAAAAAAAATTAGAAAAATCATTTTTAAAAATAATAAACAAACCTGCCCAAAGACTTTTTTTTTTCATGTTACCAGCCAGTAACCCTTGCATTTGCATGAATGAAATGTTTAGTATCAGTAGTTCTTGTAGCAAGTATTATTGAGTAGAATTGATACTTTTGATATATTGATCCTACTCATTTTCTTAATCAACAACCTTAGTATATTACTCCTCAATCAGCACACGAGACAAATATAGCCAGTAAGGCCGCTATCACCACCTCAAAACTTCTATGGCTGACTCAATCGCATCATGAATGGAAACCATAATGCACACCAACAAAGCACTACACAAAACCTCAAATCAGCCTTAAAAATAACAATTTCAACTAAAATTCACAAATCAGCGACAAAACTATGAACGCCAAAAAGCAATAAATTCACCTCTCCATGTATGGCATACAGCCATGGCATACCCAAAACAAGACAGAACCGTCACCCATGGGTCAATCGGTTTCTACTGCTGCCATGGCACAGCCCCAGCAACAAAATAGATAACTCCAGCCCCAACAAACAGCAGTAATTTTCAAGTATAACACTAACAGTCAAGCTGCTAAGCCATCAGCCATAATGCTCCCAATTACTTGGTACTCCTAAAATTTCAAAATTCATGACGATGTAACAAACTTTAAGACTGTTAAATTGAAATTATTCAATCACAATCTTTCTAAAAAGGGGGCGGGGGGGGGGGGGGGGGGGGGCTAGCACACCACAAATAATGATAATAATAATAATAATTATTACTCAGACCTAGAGAGTACCAACTCAACTGAATCGTGTAGACAAACCACCAAAACTACCTCCAATCAAAGCAAAATCAGACTAGATAGAACAACCTAATTACTAAATAACATAACCTAAGCCCAACCTAATTGCTATAATTAATTTTGCCACTTTCGTCTATTAGGTTATTAGAAATTAACAAGTGACAGGTTATTAGAAATTAACAAGTGACACAGAACAAAACACTATGTGAAGCCTAATCGTTTGATCGCTTCAGAACTTAAGACAATAAACCCTTCAACTATCTCTCAAGATCATGTTATTTTAACATCTCGCAGAATTCTTGCAGCCATCGCACCATATCTTCTGGCTTCCCATTCACTCAGCTTGGCATTTTGGGGGATTGGCTTACTAAGTTTCTCTACCTTTTCTTCAACAACATCAGGCTCTTTTTCTAATGCAACATTTTCACTATCACCTCTGTCCTCGGCACCAGTAGCTTTGGCATCATCAACTTTCTCAGCAGTCACCTGATCCGAGTTCTCTGTGAACCCAGTTGATGGTTTAGATCCCATGATGAAGAGTTGAATGCTTGGATGTTGGAATGTCTCATCCATCTGGACAAATTCAATTCTTCAGTGCAACTTCAAAGAGTTAACAAGCTCATTCATCTATCAAGTACCAAACAGTAATGTAGGCATTAAACCATATGGAATAGATCACCTTGGATTTTGGAACAGTCTTCACTTCAAAGTTTTCCTTCCACATTTGAAGCATCCGCTCATGGACATTAGTGGAACGGATCTCATAACCCAGCTTCACAGGGAAAAAATTAACACAAGTGAATTTCCCAACTCAACTATAAGAAATAAGTGCACAGTAGTAGAACCCCATACCAAAATTGTCGTCCTAGGTCCAGATAAAGCAATTATTGTCTGTAATAAAGGTTCCAATAGATGATCTGTGTAAACCTGCAATGGCATAAAGTATAGAATACATTAGATTGTATGATGTCTCACTGCGGGCAAATTGATATATAACATTAAATCTGCATTGCTGGAGAATAAATAAGTAAAACCAGGAACTCTTAATAATTTCATATTCAAACCAAGACCTAAAGCAACAATATCTTGCATAGGTGGGTCTAACTACGTGAAAATTAAACAACATGCCCATAATTCTTGGTATAATTTTGCCCAGCACAGCTTATTATCCAAGGCTCTAACCCACTCAGCCCAGGCTACCAGTGAGGGGTTAAGTTAGTTTGCAAAAGGTCACAGGTTCAAACCTTTGTGGCACTATCACACACACACACACACAAAAAAAAAAAAAAGGAAAAAAAAATCCACAGCTTATTATCTCACAAATAAAGGTAAATGATGTATAAAATTACAATGGGGATGGAAGAATTACATTGACAGAGATTTTAGTCTAGAGGAATGCATCACAATCACAAAAACACAAAAGGTATCGGTTAGGATTATTCTCTCAATTGTAAACATATTTTCTGGCAACAGCTACATTGGATAATGTTGCATTGCAGAAAGAACTTAGGACTGAACATTACTTCCATCAAATGGGAAAGGGCTAAGGGGATTCTGAGATAAGGAATGAACTTGAATCTACTCTACAAACACAAAGAAAACACCCAATCTTACAACATCAGTGCCAATAATGTAGTCAAATGGAGGGCCAACAGCCCCAATTTGATTCTTGTCTCCCCACTGTAACTCTGAAACCTTGATTGAGCCAAATGAATCTAGAAAGAACAAATTTCTTTGTGAGTGATACTACCATCATTTAAATCCATAATCAACCAAGACCAAGTATATCCAATGATGTAGCGTGCACAGCTTTACATAGATAGATCCAAACTTTAGAAAGCTATTCAATCCCCAGATTTCATAACCTATGACACTTGATGAGAATGCAGATAATGTACAAGTTTCAAAACACACCAGAACAAGAATTTGCCTGGGTTACTCTTGAAATGTTACGTTCAACATTTCTCTGTAATAATGGTAGAACCTCTTTTTGGTCTGTCACTATAACGTCACAACCCAGCAAAGCCATGCCTGCAAATGAATTCCAGATCAGATTAGGCAACACCCAACTGCCAGTGTAGGATAAGGTAGAGAAATTTCAAGTAGAGTGTCCATAGGCATGGTAATTTATTTATAGAACAAAATTGACTATAATTTCTAAAACCCACCAAAGCCAGAAACTCCACAACCAGCTCCAAGTTCAATCACTCGTTTCCCTCTAAGTTTATCAGGAGAAAACCTTCCCTTTCTGCAATTTTTCTCCTGAAAAGAAAAATTAAAAGTTGAACTGCATAACATCATGAACCAAATACCTATGACTGAAGAATGCAGAACAAAATTCATGCTTTGGCATTAGAGGATCTAAACCAACTTAAACTTATGG
Organism: Sindora glabra; assembly: GCA_020226215.1. Taxonomy (NCBI): domain Eukaryota; kingdom Viridiplantae; phylum Streptophyta; class Magnoliopsida; order Fabales; family Fabaceae; genus Sindora; species Sindora glabra. The sequence goes on from CM035226.1 coordinate 44,246,445, forward strand.
ATTGCATCATGTTCAAGAAAGAGACAGCATAGGTTTTTATAATCAATGTAATGTTGGTTCTCTCATTCCTAGTGTTTCATAGAAGCCGAAGAGTGACAGATGGCATGTTAGTCAGAAAAACTGAAGATGAAAAGAACAAAGCTAATCATCAAAAAATTCTGTTCCATGCTTTTGGATCATATATAATTCATTCCAACATTCTAGAATAAGTTCAATTCTGAGGCATTATCAAGCCCAACCATATAGCCTTTTCCTATCTCTTTCCTCGAGAAACAAGACCCAGAAGTTACACAGTACATATCACCAATGCTTTAATTATTAGGATTTTCAAAGCCAGCCAGCTAAATTGTACACTTGTATCCAAACAACAAAGGATCATACAAAATCTTGCCATCATGAAAAAATGATCAGACATTCCAAAGCTTGTAAGGAGGATGTGTAACGTAAACTTACAAGAAACTTGATAAACACAAGTGATGCATCCCATACTGTAGTTCCTAAGTGCTTGGAATTGGGATCCTATCATAATCATAACAACACTGTCATTTCCAGGAAATTTATACCAAAATACAGGAGCAAAAACCTAAAGATTTAAGAAAATCCAAGAGAATCAAACTTCAATAAGAGCATAATCAAGTTAATGCCTAGTGTTTCAATTGAACACGTCAAAGCCAAAATACAAAATTGTATGCACATAGCACGCTGATCAACTATAATGATTCAAGAATTCTCTGAGGAGGTTCATGTCCTGCATGCTGCGGTCTTACCAAACATAAATAATTAATTCCTACTTCAATTCTAGCCAGTAAGAAAACACACACTTTATCAAGCGCAAACTAGAAGTGTTTTAGGTTCAGGGACATCACAAGCCATAAGTGTAGACTATACCCCTCCTCCTCAAAACTATGGGTTTTTGGAGTCCACTGCATCTTTATTCAGTCCTCCTAGTAAACTAAGAGGCTGTCTTCTCCTAGATAACAAAAAAATGACTCAAAAAATCCCCTTAGATGAACTTTTCACTTGGATGACAGCGTTTAGAAACATCCGAACTGATTATTGCAAGAAGGGAGAGTGCTCAGAATTTTCAGAATTTGTTAAAAGAATAAGGCTTTACCAGCAAATTAATCCCCTATTATTCCAAGATTACAATTTACAATACTCAGACTCCACCGATTAATATTGTAGAAAAGAATACCTTCTTCAACCCACTCCTCCACATCCAGAAATTATAGTTTAAGGAATAAAATACTTGACATACAAAAGAATACCTGAGAAAACTGCAACTCATGACCCAAAACCTCCAAAGGCATTTCAAATGTAGTTGGGGTATTTAACCTGGTAAAGAAATTATCAACAGTATGAGGCATTTCAAATGTAATTGGTGTATTTAACCTGGTAAAGAAATTATCAACAGTATGAGAGGTTATTTAATGATACGTATTTGTTTATGGGGGAAAAAAGAATCATCAAAGTTTTGTAAACACATTTTCTTAATACCATATTTTTTATGATAGAAATTCACATACAACAAGGGATTATTACTTGCAAAATTTAAGTGAAGAGAGATAGATATAGAAAGTTTATTACAAACAATACCTGTCAGGCTCCATATGGTCACTGTCTGCCCAGAAATGCTTAATACTAAAGGCAAGTCTAGAAGCCTAATCTCTCCTTTTAAGGTCATATATCTGCTCTCAATTCACTGCAAAATAAATGTTATTATTATTAATCAAGCCTTGAAAAAAATGACGAGAGGGAGTGGAGGAAGGGGAGGAGGTTGGTTTGAAAATCACAAAAACCTCAAGTTGGAAGATTCTTTTCTTTTGATGCCTTTAGAATCGTTACTTAAACGGCTTTTTTTGGTTTACAAGTACCAAGTAATAGAAACTTGGCTGGGAATGTTAGAAAAGATTCTAAATACTTGCCACCTTTCCCAGTAAGAACCCAGCACCATCACATATTCTCCACCTGATCCTCCACATTTTTCTAAACCAACTCCACCTATTTGGTCACGGTAAAATTACAGAGGAACAAGCACACTTCTAATTTAAATCGTAATTCTGTCCAATCTCAAAAGTCAAGTGTACCTCATCATTCAAGGTTTCTTTTCTACTTTTCATCATATCACATCTCATACAAATTTCAAGCATAAAAAAATATCACTGTAACAGATAATAACAAAAATAAAAAAATAAAAAAAGCAACCAAACAATCGTAGAAAATAAGGTCCGGGAGAGAACCATGTTATGTGCTCCTCGAAAGCTTAAATGTTTGATCAACCTTAACGAAGTGCAGTCTGAAACATTCGGACGGTGTGGGAAAAACTGAATGGCTTTATGGTTCGCTGAAGGCAGTCACAGCTGACATCGAGGTCGGAGCGTCGGGGTAAAAAGAGAAACTTATAAGCTCTACAGCAACTGATTATGGAATTTGGTCGTCAGAAAGAGCAGTTGTAAGCCTGTAGATCAAATCATTCTAAAGACTCGATTTTTTTTTCTTTTCCCAAAGGTAAAATCGCAAAGCAACTGGGGCTTTGCCAATTTGGCTGGGTTTACACCTTTGCCGTTTTATTGCTATTCTCTCTGCGTTTAATCACATTCCCTAAACATTTGCTTTTCTGATTGATGCAAGCATTAACAAAACTAACAAATTAATTTGAAATAACCTTTTTCATTCCTTATTTTATTTTAATACTAGTAACTAAACCCGTATTAATGTATTATGTATGGGCTGATATTTGATTTACAATAAAAATCGAATAGAATTTGTATAGTACGGCTATGATTTAATGATTATGAAAATAAAATTAATTTTTTATTAACTTCCATAATATGTAATACATGTGAATATGAAGTTTAAATTAACATTCATTTTTTATTTCATATTTATTTATTGGTTTAACCCATTGATAAAAATTTATACTATCACACATTATGCATAAATATAAATATAATGAATTTAACAACTATTATAAGACCTTTAAAAAAGATAAATATATGAGTGAATTAAAAAATATAAAAATTTAATAAAATATAATTTTTTATTTTTTAAACCTAATAGTAGGGGATTGAATTAGAAAAATATTTTTGTGAAAATAATACCTTTTTATTTTTTTAAAATGAAATACATGTATTTATAAAAGTCTTAAACTAAACATAAAATAAGAAAAAAATTATTAAACAATAGTAACAATAATTGAGTTTATTTGTCTTTGTATCTTTCCACATTACTTACTTTTTTTAATTAATTTGTATATTGAATATATTAATCCTCAATTTAAAAATACAATTGACACAAAATTATACAAATTAATATTATAATTCAACAATTGGTGCGACAATCCATATCTTCCCTTTAGTATTAGTAATAATACATTTATGTTTTTGTAAATTTAAGAAAGAGAGACATATCACTAAATAAGTTTTGATCAAATACACTAATTCATTTGTAGAAAATTCATTTTTTAAATCTACATTTACTATTATGAGCACGGTCCCTCATTTTTTTTATTCATATTTACACATGTATAATTACTTATTGTAACTAAATTTAATCACATTAGTATTATCCCTTAATTATTTTTTTACATGATAACTAAAAATAATATGATATTATCATTTTTTTTATTATGCATTAGCAATCATTATAAAAATTGATAATCATAAGATTTAAATTTTATTCATTATTAGTATCAAAATCTTCTTACTAATATGTTATCTTTTTATTCAGTAATAGTATAATGAGTAATATATTTCTAGTGAATCAAATATTAACTATTTTCTTAATAGTTATATAATATTTTTGAATTTTTTTTAATATTTTAATAAATGACTTTTGTATAAAAAAATTTGTCAAATATTTTTCTTTCATTAAAAGAATTCTATCTAAGCTTTGTTTCACATAATAAATAAGTTAACTTATAACTAATGGATCTTATCAATAAACTATAAACTATAAACTATAAACTAATCTTTAGAAGTGTTTCACAAACTAAATTATTAAAAAAATAAGATATGATTTGATAAGTTATTTTCAATAACTTATCAACTACTATCTCTTTAAATTTTTTTCAAATTTATCTTATTTTTTTATTAAATTATAATATATGTCTTTCATTAATATGAATTATTTTATTTATGTATATATCTCTTACTATGCCTTTTTATATTATTTTATAATTTTAATTAGTTGAACAACTAATTTTATAAAATATTTTTTACACAATTAGCTAATTTATCAATTATTAATCAACTTATCAATTACCTATATAAAATAGAGTCATAAACCATTTAAAATTAAATATATTATTTTATTCTATATTTATTTTTTTACTTATTCAAGTAAGATTGAAATTAAAATTAATGTTTATTAATATTAATTAACAATTATAGTATTTATCTATAATATAATTAACTATTTAAATTTAATGATAAATATATATTATTTATTATAATGAAAAGTTACAGAGTTATAATTCAATAATTGGCCAAGTTAACATTAAATTAAAGAATAAAATAACCATCAAAGTAATTAGTTTAATTGTATCGATCCATGTTTTTATCTTAAAGGTTATAAGTTTAATAATAGATGATCTAAATATTTATCTTTTTTTAATATTTCAAAATTAAAAGAAATAGAAAATTAATTTTATCATATAAAGTCACATGGATCAATTACCATATGATATCATGTAGCAAGACTACACTTTATTTTAATAATATAAATAGATAAATAAATATTATTATTTTTAAATGAGAGGACAAAAGCTCAAGGGAAGGAAAAAAAAAGAAATTACTATTTTCATTTCTTATTATTATACTAACCAAAAGCAAGTTCAGATTTAATAACTGTTCAAATTTGTTACTATTATATTACATTTAACTTATGTCATGTTTAATAATTAGCTTATTCAATTAGACATTAATTAATTCAATTAATTATTTATTAATAATTGATTGTATTAATTGATTTGATTAGCTAATAATATTAGCTGTTTAAAGGAAGATATTTGATAAAATTAATAATTTCTTATTAATTATTTATATGTAAAATGACATATAAAGACGTAAATATATTTTATAATTTATTTAAATATTTTTTACTTTAATAATATTTTAGATTTATCAATTAAATTTTCATCTAAAAATATGTCATTATAATTTATTACTTATTATATTTCTTAAAAAATAATTTATTATATTTCTTAAAAATAAATTATTATATTTTATAAATACTTTATATAAATTAATAATTATTTTTATTATTTATTTGATCTTTTTTAAGAAATAAATAATTATATTTTATAAATATTTTTTATTTCTACTTAATTTTTACATCATTTATAATTCCTAAATATTTTTATTGAATCATGAATTTTTTAGTGACTTATTAATGCAAGCAAATTGTTCATGTGTCAAAATTTTACAATATAAACCACTAGTATCATATGCTCTAAAAGTTATCATGATCAATATATTTATGATTTATTATAGGTTAATTATGGGAGAAAATAGGGGAATGATTAATTAATATAATCCATATCACAACATTAAAAATATCAATTGAATTAAAGTTTTAACAACAAATCTCATGTAAAACAAAAGTTGTTAAAACCATTTAACATAAAAGTCTATAATATCCTAAGATTATCGTTTCATAGGTTTAGCAGCCATCAAAGTAGAAGCAATTTTATCTTGAATAGTTTCCATCTTTCCAATTTTTAATTCTTTTACACCTTCTTGTGTAAAATTAGCCGCAACATCTAGAAAAATCTTAAGAGGTATAAAATCAAGATCTTCATCTATAATTTTCTTGAATTTAAGATCTTTTGGTCTAAGTATATCTCTTGAAAAGCCATTCATGGCATTCAATAATTTTTTAAAAACTCTACTCACAGTTTTACCGGAATGCTTGAATCACTCTTAAGCATATCTATTTGAAGCAGTTTTACTAAGGATATACATGAATAAACCCATTTTCTCCAAAATTGACATCCTATTTGAAGACTTTAATCCATACATGTTTTCCAAATCCATGCATAATTGATTAAATGCATTTTGATTCATTCTAAATGCATTAAAACACCATTTTTCATGGCCAATTAATAATTCATTTATCCACATTTCTCCTATTAGATAGGACGTATAGCATGGCTTCCTATATATGTGATTTAAATAATAGACACATATATAACTAGTTGCACAAACTACCAAGTCTAAAAACTTATTATCATTTTCTAGAATTTACAAAAGAGTTTCTCTATCTTGCAGAAGTTGTGTAATTTGCGTAGCATGATTTTCCATTCCTACAAAATTAACAAGTGAAATATTATTTTTAGTATTATCCATTCCTATGAAATTAACAAGTGAAATATTACTTAGTATTATGCTTACAATACCTTCAATAGATCACACCTTCTTAACAACATACTTTTATTGAAGATTGGCACCTTTTTGTTGTACCTTCTCGGGATAAATACAAGATTAAAAATAACTAATTAACGTTGATTTGCACATGTATATGTCAACAAGCCATGTGTTATAGACAAACTATTATACATGTTCTATTGTATGAGAAATAAGATAAACACACCATTTCTTGAATACTTTCAACCACTAAACTAAAATATGTGCTTAAAAAAATGAAAACTACTACTAGTAATAACAAAGATCAAGCAGAAGGTTGTAAAAGCAAGATTTAGGCATATATACAAAATGTCAATAGCATTTTAATAACTATTTGCAAATTATAAAAAACTTTGTAATACTATTAATAATTTCCCTAATACTATAAATTAACCAAATTTAATTCCATGTTTAAGTTTTGATTGCTAATATCATATTCATAAGGATTGAAGATTTTGGAATACATGGTATGTATATGCTATAATCCAAAAGAATTAATACAATTCACTCCTTCTTAAAGAAATCAAACAATTCTAGAAAAATCACTCCAATAAATACACAATTTTAAGATTTTAAACCATAATTGAAATCTTTTTTGCTGCAGCATCACATTTTCTACCATTACACTAAGGTTCAAATTTAGGCCCTATAAACTTTTCACTAACCTTAAAGAGTTTCTAACCAAAATTCCATAACAAAATTGCAATTACAATGTTTTCCACAGTTTAAAAAAAATGCAAAACCATGATGAAGTAAAAATTTAATGGTCTTAAGTAATCTTACTTGAATAAGCTTATTGAATTTGCTTGAATCTTCGTTTAGCTTCACCCAGCAAAATAGGCAATCTAGTCCACCTATCTAAATGCCATTGCTACACTAAAAATCCAGATATAAACCCACTTTTTGCATTAGTACCTTCTAGTTACATTGAAAAGCCTAAAAATTCGATCTTTAGAAGGAAACCCAATTCCATATATTTAACAATATTATCCTAAAATCTTGAAATGAAGAAAGCAGTAAACACATGAACTAACCATTGCAAGCTTTCTCTTTGCATGCCTTATTTCTTTAATGGAAGAATCCAAGCTAACACCAAGAATGCTATAAGGCGTGGAAAGAATTAAAGGACATCAAATAAACATATCATCTGTTATTGCTACTATTTTCTTGGGGTGATATATATCATCATCTTTCTTATTATCTATTATTGCTACTATTTTCTTTAGGTTTTTGACATTTTTCTGGGAATAACAAGACAAATAATGTAAATTATTTATCATAAAAAAATTATTTCATTTTGAATTCTTTGTTGAAACTTGTGATAGGTTCTGTGAGTTAGATAACAGCATAATGCTATTTGGCCGAATTAGATATTGTCCAGACTTAAATGAAATGCCTATAGGTGATAGTTTACTTGATACAGACTAATAAAGCCTTAGCTTGCCATTACAATTGAACCAAGGATATCCTAAGATTAATTCTTTTGATATAAAGGATAATTCTAGTTTATACGCTCCATCAAGTCCTAGAGCTTTGCTGCCATTGTTTAAATAACCCAAGAAAATAATGTCTATGGATCTTCTTCATTTTGTTTGAACAAAGAAAATCCCTAGATGAATATTCATAGGGGAATTGAAGTTAAATGCTCTTGTCAACAAAACCAACATTAGCAAGAATAACTTGTTACTATCAATCTTATGGCTGCTTTGTTGGTATAAAACTTATCTCTCCATTTGATTTCATATGTAACACTTAATTATGTTTCTTTTCTTATTTTGCATTTTCTTAATAAATTAACAATAATTTCTTACATCTAAAGACTTTCTTCAAGCTTTTTTTAAAGCAAATTATACAAGATTATATGAAGTTAGATGGATAATTTCCCTTTTACAGTTGAGCAAGCAGCAAGCGCTTGCTCTTTTGCTTATCTTTCTATACTCTTGAGAAGAAAGAGACCCTCCAGAAATCCTACAATAGGTTACTCACTCTCCTATTATCTTTAATACTCCTAACTACTAACTTAGAAAAGCCAACCCTATGAAGCACTACTTTATGAAGGAGAAGTATGTAAATCATCGCATTTTTTAGAAATACTAAAAGCTAGTGAAGAGCAAGCTAGAGAAAAGAATTAAAGAACATATGATTAGTTCGTATTCAAATCCATATTCTTAAGCCATATGAGGAATCACATCCTGCGTGTTTAACCAGCATGGAAATAACTAAAGGACATCAAACAAACATATCATCTCATGTATTGAAAAAATTGTTAAGAAATACTAAAAGCATTGAGATAACATACTTTCATCCTAATCTCATCCTCCTCCTAAGGCCTATCCAATATTTCAATAAATCTACTTGTTTTCCATTATAAATTGTCATTTTTATATCGTTAAAACTAACTATATCTTAATATAATGAAAGCTCTAAAAACTGATGTCACAGAGTAAAACTTTAAGGTACTATAATAAGATGAGTTACAAAAACTAAACTATGTTAAAAGTTATGCATGAAAATACAAAACAAAAAGTTCATAACACTTTCAAAGAAGAAAAAAAAAGGAACACACCTAGCTAGTTAAAGTTTACATGTCCATAAATGATCTAAGCAATAACTAAACATAATAATGCTTAGAAAAGTTTAATGTTTCTTCTGCTCCGCATACAAAAACTTTATCCATTCAACTATTGCCTTGTCACTTGACAAACTAAACAAAATTATCCTTTTTTATGGATCTTCAATTGATATGCAAGTAAAGCTAAATTTAAAAGTGCCAAGCTCTAACTCAGGTAAAGTACAAATTTTTGCTAAAGTATTCGTAACACTATACTTTAATGCATCAATAACATTCAAAATCTTTGTCATAGCAGTATTTCTCTGCATAATGCTTTAAAAAAGATTATCAATCTTTTCACCTATCATTGTAGTATCTCCTACCTTTCTAGTAGAATCAATCTTTGCATTCTTGGTACTTTCTAAACCATCACTCTCTAATGCCTTTTTGCCTTTTCTTCTTTCCCTTTTTTCATTTTGTGTAAATTTAAGGGTATGAATAAAGGTAGAATATTTTCATATCACTTCCCATACACCTTTACATGAAAATTATTAAGATCATTCGTCCCATCCATGTCATCATGATAATCCAATGAAAAACTATGAGCATTATCAACATGAAATGGAGAAAGAATATATACTTTCTCCACTTCATGCTCTTAGGGATGATCACCTAGAAGAGTAAACTTAAACCTCCCTCCAACCGATGAACATATACTTACTCCATTTCATACTCTTTGGGATGATCACCTAGAAAAGTAAACTTAAACCTCCCTCCAGCCGATGAATATCCAAAAAGTTAATCCATTTTATATTTAAGTTTAAGATCAATTCCTTCATCTCAGAATGTTTCAAATTTGTTATTTTCCTATAAAAATCAAATATTGATAACTTTAGTAAGTTTATATATCTAGCTTTTTAACGTTAAATTAATAATAACTACAAAGAAAAAATCTAACCTAAAGCTTTAAATCCCACTATTTATCGCTAGCACTAATTATTCCTTTATCATAATCCCATCCTAATCCAGTTTTTCTCTTTTTCAGTTACTTCCATTGACTCCATCTTGATCTTATCCAATCATATTTATTTTTTAGTTTACCTTTATCCCATGATAGGTTGGTCCTTTTTTTAAACTCTATCTCTATCTTCTTCCATGATAATCTTTAAGATATTGTTGTATCATGTTTTCCCTTGCTCCTTTCGATAAATTAGTTACAAAGATCAACAAAGATTTAGAATATTTCCTTTGACCAATTAGCTCTTCCTATATCTTTCTCTTTTTGACTTTCTCTTTCATCCCCTTATTAGGTTGATGCCATATAAGCATAATAGGAAAGAAAATAACCATATATGGAGAATAGCTAGTTGGTAATTGGGTTATAACCATATGAATATATGATATAACCATGAAGCAAGAAAAATAAGAAGACCCAATTCTACTTTTTCATTTCTCGATTTATATGCTTTAAAAAAGTTACAAGCTTAATATCAGTTTCTTTTAATCAAAGAGATGTGTTTTATTGTCCTTTATTGTAAAAGTTTTTTATTCCAATAGATAATTACAAGACTTCAATGCTACAACAACATTTAAGTTTCTCTAACCATCCATAATCCGTACATAATACAAATCCAACAATAACTTAAATCGAATGGTTAAAAAATTTACATTTTTAGAAAAAAAAAAAGAAACTAATAAAAAATTGGAAAGAAAGCAAAGAAAGTTATTGAGTATTTGAAATAAACACTAGGGATTAAATCAACTGAATTAATCACCAATGGTAAAAAGGTCCTTCAGTTTTTTTTTTTTTTCATTTCCTTTCTATTCCTAAAAAGATGAAAAAAGATTTGTAGCCAGATATTCATACTCCACTTTGACTCCAATCAAATCATAAAATTGATAACTAGTTACTTACATCAATCTAAACCATTATGGTATCAATTCAATACCAAAATAATAATTTTAAAGAAAGAGAAATAAAAACTCTTTTTTATTAGAAAGAATGCTTGGAACAAAAATCATGGCCATATCTTTATTTAAGGATGTTAAACGGGTCAGCCCATGTGGGCCAAGCCAATTTAGACCTGATTCGTAAAGGCCCGTATTTTTTAGGCCTATTTCTTGCAAGCCCACTCTACAAATAAGCTTGCAAAAGTCCACAGGCTTTGCACTATACAAGCTTAGCCCACGGCCTACATGGGTTCAATTGACACAAGTCAAACTCGTTTAGGCCCACATTTTTGTCAACCAACCTGCCAAGCCCATGGGCTTTAAACCTGTTTACCACCTTTACCTTTATTTATCTTCTAGCTAAACCATAAATAAAAGTAATTTTTTTAAAGGGGGTTGCCGCTAAGGCTCTAAATTATGCTAATTATTTTGAGCAATTTTTAATTTATAGCAACCTGTTGGTCCACCCAAGCCTTCATCTCATGTACTAGTGTTGTTAGTATGTTGTAGACAACTATTTTTCTTAGAAGTTGACATAAGATTTTGGCCAAGACTTGCACACTCATTTGTTATGTGTAGGTACAATAATGATGAACAAAAATTTCACATAGGTGACTTTTAAGTGGGACCTATGCACTGAATGAATCTTATGGTTTTGAACTAGCCATATATAAAAGCCATGCATACTATATTTTGAAAAGCAGGAGGAATTAGGAAGTTTTCACCTAAGATTATTTTTAATGTAACTTTTTTTATAGCCATGTCTTTCTTATGAACAAGAATTTCTAATGCATCAAATACCTAAAAAGAAAAAGAAAACAAGAAAAAAAATCAAGGTGTGAGCTAAGTTGAAAAGTTTCTTAAATATATATACTTCCAATTTTGTCAAGTATACACTATTATTGTCAAAAGAAATAATAATATTTAGCTGTAATATACATTATTTATCCTATTATTCCTAGAAAAATGTCAAAAACCCAAAGAAAATAGTAACAATAGCAAAAAATGAGAAGGACGGTGATATATATTATATTATATATCACCTCTAAAAAACAATAAGAATAGTAGATGATATGTTTGTCTGGTGTCCTTTAATTCAAGTATATACTAACGCCATAATTCAAAAATGTCTCCTACAACTATGGATATTAATAATCAATTTATATGCATTTAATCTTTTTTAAACTCAAATACAAAAATTTGAGGAAAAAAATAAAGTATCAAGCTCAAAACTTATTATTTGAGAAAAAAATTCAAATATAAATGAGGTTGGATGCATGAGAAGGACTATCGTACTTCCTTTCGAGATCAATAAAATTGTCGTATATGCATTATCCACTGCTTTTCTAGTGGAATGCACTTAAGTTGTCTTCTGCAAAGATAGCAAAGGTATTAATAATATTTAAATAGAATGATTTACAAAAATTTATAAATAGAAAATAACTTAAAATACTATTAAAACTATTGGTGCTATATCGTTAATGGTTGCTTATAAATTTTAATAGTTTTACATACATTGGAACCCTAGAAAAGAAAACAAAATGTATATTTGATTTAGAAGGTTTAGATAGTTCCAAAAGATGATATTCAATTGTTATTTAGAAAGAAGAGTAAAGAAATAAAGTGAAAGATAAATTTAATCTATACCTGAACTCTAATACAACAACTTGAAGCTTCGTTTTGTTTCTATGAAAAGAAAAGTGAAAAAAGAGAGGTTACAATGAAAATTAGATGTCAAGGATTTTTAGTAAGGATATAAATAAAATAAATATATTATTTAAAGAAAATTTTATATTTTTATAAGCCTATTATTAATAAGTTAATTAAAAATATTAGATTTACTAATTTTTTGAAATTATTTTTTCAAATTAGCTGTTTGAATCAAACAATTAAATACCATCAAATTAATTGAAAGTTAAATAAAAAGCTCTTTATCAAATACCCTCTTAATAATTTATTAATTTTTTATGTAATTCTAATTTGTTATCCTTTCAATTCTAAATCCTTCATTTTCCCTTCAATGATAATGATAGGTGGAGGACAAAACTACGAGCATTGCTGTACCACCCGAAGCGATGTCCCGAAATTCAGGCCCCCAAACATTACGATAGTAGAAATATATTATACATGGATTTCACTTTATTTTTTAATAATTCACAATAAACCACTCATTTCGTATCCTAAATCTGGCAACTATCATTCGGGACATTTAGAATTGAATCAATTGATTTGCTACGTAAATTTCTTTAGAATCGATTTTATTTTATTTTAATTTTATTTCAATAAAAATGACTTCAATTTATTTATAGATAAATTTTAATATTTGATAATTTTATTAAAAATAATAATTTTAATTTATTTATAAATAAATTATTTTATTTAAAATGTATTAAAAATTCATAAAATTCAATTAAAAAGTAGATTTTAATAATATCATGATAAAATATAATATTAACAAAAGGATAAATCTTTTATATAATATATTTTTAGGTAAAATAAAAAAATTTTCAATAAAGTCCCTATTAAATTGGATGAATTTTTTAATGGTATAAATGTAATTAAAATGAAAATTATAAATGAAATCATTTTTTACTTAAAATCAATTAAAAATAAAATGAAATAATATTTTTTACTATGCCAAATTTTTTTTTTTCAAATACTTCTCTTTTTCTCTAGTAGAAATATGTGTTAAATCAACCTACTTTTTTAGATATAGAAAAGAAAGTGAAGAATGGTGAATGTTAAAATGTGCAAAAAAATATTACTCAAAAATAGAATATGCTGAATCTGCACACTACTCACTGTTAAATTTAAATTAAAAAAATAAAATTAACATATAACATTGTTTATACAATCACATTAAAAACATTGTGTATGTGACAAAAATTTGTAAATACAAGAATTCTACATTGTTATGGCTCATGAGTCGGGATAGGGTTAAATTGTGGTCTGTTTAATTGTGGGAACTTTGTACAGTCATTAGCACGATTAAAGAAAATATGTTTGGCTATTTATGGCGTAAAAAAGTCTAATTGAATAAGAAGGAATTCTCACAAATTAAAAATGAAAATGAAAACTGGTATAAATTGAGAATAGCTTGTAGCTTGTATGGCTTTAGAGTGCTTCTGCACAAAAATAATGAATTTGTTTATTTACCGTTTTTAAAAATAGTTTTTATTTTTTATTTTTAAAATTAAAAACTTATATTTAGCAAATTATTTTCATAATTTATTCTTAAAAATTTAATTTCAAATATATAATTTAAAAATAAAAAATAAATATTTTTTTACTTTTTTAATTTGATCTTTTATTGTTTATGTCAATTTTATTATCAAACAAAAGTATTTCTCATTTACTCATCAAAACACTCTCTATTCTTTATTTTTTTGAATTCAAAAATAATTTTTAAAAACAGAAATATATCCAAGTGGCTCTATTTGTATACTATTTTTAAAAATATTTTTTTATTTTTGAAAATAAAAGTTCATTATATGAAATTATTTTTATAATCTATTTTTAAAAACTATAATTCTGAATGTGTAATTTAAAAATTAAAAAATAGAAATAAATTTTTATGTCACTTTTATAATTAAATAAAATATTTTTTATTTATAACATTAACTATTATTTATTTTTTAAAATTCAAAAATAGTTTTTATAAATAAAAAATTTTTTAGAATAATTTCTAAAAATAAAAATATAAAAATGCATTCTCTTTGCAAGTGATTCGTGAGTGAGTGAGTGAGTGACATTGAGATCATATCATTGGAGTCCAAAGAAAGAAGGCAAAATGTGCAGCATTTTTGTTCTAACCATGTAAAAAGCTAGGACATGAACAATTTAAATATGGGATAAACGATATTTCAGGATTTGAATTATAATTTCATCTCTTTATATAAATTTGTATGAACAATTTCACTTCTGAATTATTGTAAGGAAAGATAAAATTATATATACAAATTATTGTTTAAGAATAAAATTACAACTTTATTATATAATACACACAAAAAATTTATCAGTACCTTATAATTTCAAAGATGAAATTATTAATTTTATCATATAAATAAATCCCTTCTCTTTAATAAATAATAGGGCTTGGCTTCTTTGTATGCGCTTTTAATCCATTCTCTGCCATTTATACTAAAATGCAAATTGGGACAAATTGGCTTAAACGAATCATGTTCACATAAGCCAACATTTTTTGTGGGCTAAAAATAAGAGGTCTGCTCCGTCCCACATCTCATCTGCATAAGTTCCTAAGTATGTTTGTATTATTTATAATTAATAAATTATATGGAGTTTCAAAATATCAAGCTATTCTTTTTATAATTAAAAAAATATATATTATCTATAAAATTATTGACCTATAAATTAACTCACATAATTTGTGATTCATAGATTGCATTAGATTAAGTTATTAAATTTTTAATATATTGTATTATTCAGATTATCATTAAAAAATATATACTATATATATAAAATGGTCTACTTGCACTCGCATGGGCTTTGTCTGTTTATGTCCTTTGCAAGTTTGAATTCCCTAACAATCCCATACCCACAATGCCCACAAACGGCGAACCATTTCTGCATCCCTATCTGCCTTGCTTTTCCTATAAAATGGCCTATTAGCACTCGCATGGGCTTGTCTGTTTAAGTCCTCTGGAGGCTTGAATTTTCCATTCTACTCTCTACCAATCCCATATCCACAATGCCCACAAGCCGCGGACCATTTCTGCACCCTATTTGCCTTGCTTATGAGGTATTGTGGGATCTAATACCATTTTCTTTTTCCTTTGATCGATCTTTCCAAATTCCTAGATTCAAGAAATCTTCTTGTTTTTCTTTTGATTAAGTCGAATGTGAGTTAAGCTATGACTATGGTTTGTTTTTTGCCCTGAATTGGTAGATTTTGGTTCCGGTGAAACAACATTGAAGCTCCGGGGAAGGCAAAAAGGGGAAACACTTACAGTAATTGATCTTTCCCTCTTTTTTTTTTTTCTTTTGTATGTTTGTTCTTGCTTGAATGTAAATCTTTTAAAGCGTAATGGAACTTAAGTTGATCTTGCCGAGCAGTGGCCGAAGATAATGTAATAGGTCAGGCAATTTTTAAATTCTGGGGATATAAATGTTGAAAATTTTCTATTTGAACCTTAGTATTTTACTATAATTTATAAATTAGTTATTAATGTCAATATAATTTTTTAACTCAATAATTGACTTAAAGTTGTGGGTATTTTGATACTTAGGCCTAACCAATTTGTATGAGTATAGAACCTTCAATGAATATGATTTAAGATCTAACTAATAATCCAAGATCTAACTAACTTATTAAAAGGTTATTATTTTTTTAATCCTCGTCTTCATTCCATTAAATTACAAAAAAGGATATTTCCTCTCTCTCCCAAAGAATATGAGCATACGCGTTAGTAGAAAAAGAAAAACCTTTACCTTTTGGGTGCATGCTACGGTGTCTTTGGGAAGTTGTGGGTTTTGGAACCCTGAACAGGTGATGAAAAACTAATTAGCCTAGCGTCAAGGATGCAGCCAAAAAATGATTTTTTAATGGTCAAATCACTTGGGCAAAATTGTAAACATGGCCCAACTTTTGAAACGGGAAGAACTTTGCTCCTGCCCGTCTAACACCGTGGGGAAGGAAACCAAAATTGCAAAATTATAAACATGGCTCCGTTGTGTCTGAGGATTTCGGATTGTCTCCTCTTTGAAATGTTGCGATTCAAGTCGGTAACCTTAATGACATCAATTTCCTGAAGCTCGGTGGACAGCAAACCGGACAAGATTACGGGATATATCTTTGTTTGAATAACATGAATTCAAAAAGCCCATTACACCAGCAGGCGAGGATAGATCGATCCTGTGAATAAAGATGCCTGTTTTCATTTCAATCCATCTCACCAAGCCATCAAATAAGGGTGATTTATCCAGTGAGGAAGCAATTATTATCTCAATCCTTTTTTTTCAAGCCTTGAAGTTTCGACAAGCAAATGAAATCCCTGAGTCAGTTGAAGTTTGGATTCCTTGTCAATCCAGCGGAAGGTCTGTAGTAAGCTTCTACTCTTGCGATGTCAATTATTGTTGGAGTACCGGTGGAACTTGGAGTATCAATAGGAGCAAATTTCAATTCTCTGTCTATTTATTCTACCTTTGAAGCATCTAGAGATCCTTGGAAGCTCTAGTCCCAAGGGTTGCATCGTCGACTACTCCGATAAGGGCTTTCGATTTCTGCTTCTTAAAAGGATATGACTTTCAATTGACGAAAGCCCCAAAACTTCTGTCATGCCAATGTACACTGAGCATGGATTGGATATCATTCTTTCCTAAATGTGGGGTCATTTTGTCAACACCAACACAACAAGCCCTTTTTCGCATTTTTCCAATGCCATCAGAAGAGAATTTTTAATACAAACGGTTAGGATGATATAATGGACATCTAATGGATGTCATTTGTCCACATCACCCAGGGTTGTAAAACTTATCGGGTGCCGTAGAATCCCCCTTACCTTTTCTTGGTTATAATTGTTTTTCAAGGAGTGTTTTCTGGCATTGGATTTTTTGTAAAAATTGGAGAAATTTGAATCAATCCTTGGAAACTCGGAGCAATCAATCTATAAGGAAAAAAATGGATATGTATCGATTAGGTTAGATTTAAAACCTAAAATTCCTCTAGTTTAATTATATTCTAGTAATTATTAACGAATTACTCATTGGCCTTATTTGACAATTAGTTATTAGTTAATAGTTGATTGTTTTAACTAATTTGACCAACTGATTACATTAGCTGTTTGAATAAGAATATTTGATAAAATTAGCTGTTTGTATGTAAAATGACATATAAGAATATAAGATATTTCATAAATTATTTGAATATTTTTATTTGAATATTTTAAATTTTATATTTAGTAAATTAAATTTTTTTATAAATAATATATCATTTTAATTTATTATATATTAAATATTTTAATATTAAATTAATATAATTTTTATAATTATTAATTTTTTAAAAAATTATTAATTTTAAATATTTAATTATAACTATTTACTTTTCATAAATACAAATAAATAAATAAATCATAATTAAATAGATAATTATAATAAATATATTTTAAAATTATTATATTAAAATTATTTAATTATAATTATTTATTTCTTATAAATAAAATTAAATAACTTTAATTAAATAACAAATGTAATCTTTGATGGCAATGAGCAATAAAAAATAAAAAACAAAATAACATAAAAATAAAAAAATTGTTAAATAAGTAAATAAAACAACATTACTGTCCACCATCCATTTGACAATTAAACAAAGCAAAGCAACGAAAGGACAAAAGCAAAGCAGAAGGGTGAATTAACAGAAGGACAATTTAGGCAGAACTTGACGAAATAACAAAGCAAAGCAGCAACAACTGATTAGAAATGCTGTTGCAGCATTTCCAAAAGCAACGTTTTGGTGGGTAACCGCTGTTTTAAACAACTACCCACCAAACATCTGTTTCTATAAAAAAATAAGTCAAACAGTTAAAATTCAGTCAAACAAATTAAAAGCTGTTGAAAACGTCATTTGTCAAACACAATCATTAGCTCATACCATGACTCAACCAATAATTTAGGAATATTATGAATTATAATTTCTTTTCTAATAATTAATATCAGAACCTTGATTGATTATGGGTCGTAGTTAATTTATTAAAGCAACTTTGACCTAATTTTAAGTTTTGAATTTTGGTATTGTATGTTTTTGTGAAATCTTGAGAATTATGTGTGTGATGCAACCAAACGCACGCACACACATGTTTTGTGTTGGATTTATGGAATATGATTGCATTTGCATGGTTGGATTTATGGAATACAACTGCGTTTGCATTTATATATTCATGCAAATTTTGTGTGTGTGACACACACGCACAAACATACACACTAATACATACGTATCATGAGTTTCTTTTTGGGGTGTGTATGTATCATTTTATTTTATGAAAGAAATAAAATTAAAAAAATTAATTATTATTATAAATTATATATTTAATATAGTCCTTATGATTGAATATTATATGAATAAATAAATAAATTTTTAGAAAATTTTTCATAATCAATTTGAAGTATTTGGTTTAGTAGTTAAAAATTTATTTTATTTGATTAAATGTAATAAATAAGTATAATATATTTTTAGTTATATATGCATGATTATTTTAAATGTATAATTATCTTATTTTAATAGATGAAAATTTTCTCTTGAAAAGATTTCTAAAAAATAGTTTTCTATTTTGTATTCATAATTATTAACTAATGTTTAACGAAAAAAATAATTACAACTAAATTACTACACCTAACCTTTATATCTCTTATTTCATATGAATTCAATAAAACTAATAACATATATTTTGCATAATCTAACTTTTATATAATTCTAAAATATATTATACATTAAAAATAATAATATTGAAAATTAAAAACTAGATTAATTGAAAGTACCAATATAATATTAGATAAATTAAAAATTAAAATTAAAATAAAAATAAATTAAAAAATAGAAGAGATAGTTACACATGTGAAGGGAAAGTAGTGATTAATTGAAAATAAAAATTAAAAGACAAAAAAGTTAAAAAAGAGATAGTTGCAAAATTAAAGAGAAAGAGGGGTGGGAGTAGTTATTGAAGTTAATAAATTTAAAGAACAAAATATTCCATTTTTGAAAGTGCAAATAAAAATGTTACTACCTCTGAAAGCAATTTTGGGAAGGGATCTATATAATATATACATATATGTATATATATGTTTTGCATGATTTTATATAATGGTGCCCATATATATAATGTTTCTGTGTAAAAACTTCCTTTACCATAAAGGATTTTCATGATTCTAAGTTTTCTAACTTATGATTATATTACTAGAATTAAATGTTCTACTTCGTATATGTTTAGTTTCTAGACATCTAATGCAATGTGTGAATGCTACACAATGAATAAGATGTTTATGTTGTAAGCAAAAATTATTCATACAGGATACAAACTTACATAGATCAAGAATATAAAATATATAATCTTATAAAATAGATAGTGTACATGTATTCGCCATAATGAAATATGAATGAATTGATGAATGAATGTTTGATCTTCCCTGCTTTCTCTACGAGTTTTGCAGTCGATGGGACACCAGAATTCACAAAGTATTTTATGGTTATGAATGGAGTGTAGAGTGGCTAGCAGGACCTAACCTACTTAAATAGAAAATCCTACTGGGCTCACCCATCAAAAGCCTAATAGGTTAAAGGTATATATTTGCTGCAAAACACATCAACCCACCAAGTATTTTTAGTTTATAAAAGTAATCATAGAAGTTGGACTCAAAAATATAATTCTAGGATCAGACTCAGCCCATATTAAATAAAATAAAATAAAAGACCCAATTAATAGTAGTCTAAAATATTTTTACATATGTTTCCTTCACAAATTCACACTCTTATTCCGATTAATTCATTTATATGCTTTTACACCAAAAGCCTATCTTATTGGTTAGTGTTTTCATGAATACATGCAAAAAACACACTACCTCACACGCGAGTGTGCGCAAAGATACAACATTTCATTATTAGTGTTAAAAGCTTGAATTTTCAAGTTGAAATCACTTATTGGATATTCATTTTTTAAGTCAATTTTCAAAAAGACAATATTTTAGAAGTATTGATAAATCATCTAACAAAATCACTTATTAGTTAACTCCATAAAATCTTGCCAAAATAGTTCATTATGTGATCTTTTTTTTAAAAGAATTTCCAAATTTGATTATTCTTTGTGTTTGGATAAAAATAAGGATTGATTTGTCTTAGAAACATGTATTATGTAAAAGTTAAATTATTTTAAAACTAAGAACGCAACAAAATTAGCGTGCATAGCTCAAGCCACATTTTGTTAAAATTTAAAACTTTGAAAATTTGTTGAAATCAACTTTTTACATGTTTTTGGATAAAATTTTAACTGAGTTAATTTTTCAATCATGTTTGTGGAAGATTAGGACAAAGAATCAAGCAAAACCACTAAAAATTATACAAAATGAGGTTAGGTTTAGTCCGAATCTACAATCAGATTGGATGACTTAGATTCTAAACCCATGAAAGGCAGGAAACGAGGTAAATTACTCGTCTTGCAAGGTCCATGCGCAGAAGCAGGGCATGATACTCACATGCAACCTTATCAATGGTGTTTTGTGATAGTGATCACATTGTTGTACTCCATTTTTCAAGCACATATTTATAGATATTTTTTTAGAATGTTTTAAAATTAAAATTAATTTTTTTATTTTTATTTATTTTATTTAAATTTATTTTGAACTAAAAATTTTATCATGTCATTCCTATCATGTGAGCTATTGTTTATAATTTTTGTAGCATTTTTTAACTTTATTCAAATGGTGTAATAATTTTATTTATTATTGTGCATTAATATAGGAATTATGAATAATTTATATTATGTCATGAAATTTTGTGTAACCATATACTAGCCTATCATGAGATTAGTTGCATGAAATTTTTAAAAAAATTAAAAAAATAATTTTAATGTGTTTAAGAAGAGTACTATGTTAGTAATAATAAATGCCTTTTTAGTATTATATTATTAATATAATTTGTTGACAATAATATGAATTTAGAGTTAAGTATTATATTTCTTGAATTTTTAAGCATCCTATTTGATGTGAAAGCAAAAGCTAGAAAATCTGAGGGAAAATTTAACCTTAAATATGTGATAAGGAATTAATAATTATTATGTTTCATTTAGTTGTAGATTTATTATATTATTTAAATTCTAATTATTTGTATTTATTTTCTTTTATTTTTATGAGATCTCATATTGGATAAAATAAAAACTTTAACCTTGAGTTTAGTATAAATAGTTTGAGTCCTACATCTAAGGATGGTAGAATTACCTATCGAGTCTCACCTAATCCATCAAGTATGGACCTAATAGGTCTGGTCCAAATAGGATTTATACTTTAACGGGTTAGTTTCGGGTCTGTCCCGTAATGACTTAATTTTTATCAAGTCTATATAGTTACTTGAAATATTTCATTCCTCCAGCATTCCTTTTTATAGAATTAGAGATTTCATTCCCAATAGACAAAAGTCTTCAACCCATTCTTTAAATTTGATTGGCTTTGTTGATCGTAAATCACTTTGCATTTCTCCATTGCTTAGCCTTATGGATTCAACATTGTAGGGAGAAAAAGGAGGTTACCATAAAGGTAATGAGGCCTTTACAATAATAATTTTATATCTTCCTATATTATAGATACTACTCCAAATGGTAAAAATGAATACAGGATTGAAAATCAATTATCAATTGATCCAAGTATTTATTATATTAATATGCATAATTAATCATTCCTTGATTATGTTAATGCAATGATTAAAAGCTTAAGATCCAATATTTTCACATTTAATCTAAAATAATACTAGTAATTAGTATCAGAGCCTAGTTAGGCTTCTAATTATGGTTAAGAGTTCTATATAGTTTTCAATATGATTTTGGAATTAAGCAATGCATTCTCTCTTTGGTAAAAATTTTCTTCATAAAATCTACATGTTTTAGATGAAAATATGGGAATGTCCTTTCTATCATACCTAAATATAATAAATTGCTATGTATTTGGTTGTTCATATATATTAATGAATGTATCTACCTATGTCATATGATAAATTTTAATAAACATTAGAAATTGGCTCTTGATAATATTAAAAATTTTAGGGATAATGTTTTAGGATGTTTTATGATCACAAATATAAACCCAACAACCCAAAAAAATATATTAATAATTCTCTGAAATATTGTATAAATTCTTGAAAATATGAAAAATTTAAGAGAATGGAATATGGGTAGAAAGAACTGGATGTTTTAAAGGATTATAGTGTGTGAAGTATCATAAAATATGTGAAAAAATTGGAACCTCCATAGCATCAAAGCTTTGATTTTTTGAAAATTCAAATTTGCATTTTTGGATAATTTTGGCTATGAAACTAACTAGAATGGAGTGAAGGAAATTAAATTAGAAATTTTAGGTTGGGTAGTGCCAAAAATCATGCTTGAAATTGCATGAAATTGAATGGGTAAATGAATAAATCAAGTTAATCATATACTCAAAAATCATTATCTACAACTTATTTAAAATATTATATTGAGTTATAAATGGAAAAGTGGGTCAATAGTGATCTATTTATTTCTAACCATTTCATATCCATCATTATCCATTCATTTATCACTTTTATTCTAGGCTGATTTACAACATGTACAAGTTACATCAGCTGCTCCTTTCAGGACTTGATTGCCATTTTTCTTGTGTCCTTTCTGTTTAAACGGGCAGAGGCTTCATGCTGAAAATTTCTGTTCTTGTCTTACTGCCAATGGATTATGGATGAAATTGGGATGGATTCAGACCTGGAGATTAGGAGATTGAGAAATGCATAAGAAAATTTTTACATATTTTATTTGGCGTATATCACACTTGAATAAATCATCTCAATATACACGCAAAGAGGAGGCTGGTTTTGCCTATTATCGTCGTCGTCGTCGTCGTCATGTCCTTGTCACGGCCAAATTTCCTTGCATCCAGCTCCTCAGCATCTCAAGTGCAACTTTTGGTTGATCCATAGGAACCATGTGCCCTGCATCCTTCACCTATGGTTCCAAAACTTTATAATTAAGCATTAACATTATAGTACTATTTTCACAAGCACTTACTCACAACTCTTTTATATCCTGTGCACACAACACTAAAGCAGATTGTGCAATTAATTTGTGGGAGAATCTTGAAGAGATCGTGCAAGTAGCTAGCATTTTTTCTCAAGTGACATCGTGCTACACTAACCTTGAGGAAAGTGAGAGGTCCATGGCTTTTAATCAATCCTGCTTCTGCACCATCGACTACAAATGGAACTGTTGTAGAGGCTCCAAAATGTTGTTGACCTGACCATTTCATGGCGTGAACCCACCTTGAATTGCCTAGCCAGTTGCATATGAAATCATATTCACCAGCATACACAAGCACTCTGATACCATCCTCAAGGAGAGAAGGAATGCCCAAGTCCAGATTTCTCATCCAGTCGTTCAGCATTGCATCTTCCACTCTATTACTGCATGCAACGAACTCCAGGCTTCCGACTCCTAAGGCCTTCCTCACTGCCTTCTCGTTTAAAAATGTCACCACTTTTGAGTAGTCATAGCACAGCTCTCCCTTACATTTCTTTCTTATGTCATAGTACTGCATGTTTGTTTTATATTCAGCTTGCAATAATCACATAGAAATTTATTCTTGCATTGGTCAGGTTTAGTGTGAACGGGAGAAATGAGAGATAAACACAATATTCGTAACATATGCACATCAATTACAGCGTCTATCTCCCTTGTATTATATTCCCAAATCCCAATAAACCAAAGTTCTTGCAATGATAGATATTTTTCATTAACACAATGATAAAAAAGATTCTTACATTAATATTGCCACTAGCATCGTCCAAGACTTTGTAGAATATCCTATAGCAAAGATCTAAAGAAGTCCCACAAGCCTCTCCACCTTCAGGGCCTGACTTATTATCAAAGAACAAAAATTTAGGTTTGTTACTCTAGCGCATGCACGCACGCGTGCACATAAGAAAAGAAAAGATGTGATGTCAAGAAGTACCACAAGATTTGACTGCTTTCAAACATGGTGGAAGAAGGTTCTTAGTGATATATTCATAATCGGCCTTCTTAATTAAGCCCATGCTTAATGCATAATCCGCATATGATGTAACCTGAATTCTTGGATTTGTTAATCCATTACCAATAGCAAATCCCTGGTATTATATCAGCAAAATATATGAATACAATCAAGCTTCTCTGGTATTCTATAGATTCAATATTAAGTGGAATGTAATTTAACCTTGAGATTTATATGAAGTCCTTGTCTGGCTTTGTTTGCCTGGTGTATCCGGGAGGCCAATGCAGGAATGTAGTGTCCAGCGTATGATTCTCCAGTAACGTAAAACTCATTCTTAGTAAACTGGGAGTGCTCCTTGAAAAATGCCTGCCATGATTGAAAAACTTGGCGGATTTCAATAATACTGTGCAGACTAACGGTAAAGAAAAATTGAGATGGTTTATCTTCATTGTTGGGGAATGGAGGAAAGATAACTACTTGCAAGAAGTCAAACAAATCATTGCTAACACCCTTTTCATCATGACGAATGTCAACCGCATTGCTTGTATAGCTGAAACCGGTCCCAATGGGTTGGTCTACAAATAGAATGTTTGATGCCTACAAAACAACAAAATATTGTTGTACTAAAGCCAATTGGAAAGTTAAGTTTGCGTTACAACTTTGTCTTATATTATCCCCACCATCATTTTTACCGTGTGGTTTTTTACTGCTGCACTAAACATTTTAAAATTTTGACAGAGGTGGAGTTGCATATGGGATTGGAAATAAACGAGAGGCTACATAAGACAAGAACAAGTGAAATCATGGGATACCTTGTCCCAGCCATAGGGATTCCGTGCAAGAGTGAAGTCGTCAGCAATGTGGAAAGGACCATTTTCATAAAACAAGGCTAGTTCACTGCTGCAACCTGGTCCTCCAGTCAGCCATATGACAACTGGGTCATCCCTACTGTTCCGAGATTCGAAGAATAAGTAGAACATCCTGCAAATCATTCAGGAGAAGGTTCATCATTAACATATTTAAATGCAAATCAGAAGGCCCAAATGTTTTTTGCAATCATTCACTTAAGAAAAACTACTTTATAATTCATTAGTTTACTCAAATAAGAAAAGAAAACTATAGAGTGCAATAATAATCATTTTAACTTGGATTTGGAATAAGTAATGCATATTTTAACTAAAATAATTTGTCCACTTTTTCTGCAAAACTTTGAATCTCTTGCCACTATCATTGATTCATTCCTGAGTTCACTTTGCTCTTCATATAGAACCATAAACTAAATAGCCTTCAAAAGAATCCTAGAATTGCCTTTCTAACTCGATGAGAATCAATTTGTGCAGTGGAGAAGATATATCAAAGGAAATGGGTCAAATGGCAGACCGATTTAAACATGAAAACAAAATATATAAAGAGTCTGCATTTGAAGGATTAATTACCTTGCAGCTTTAGAATGTGCAAGACTGTAATAACCTGCATGGTGAGCAAATTCTTCAACAGAAGGCCCAGAAACACCAGGGTTAGGAAATTTGAACTTCTTCTCCACCATCTTTCCGTGGACAAACAAAGTGTCGTTGGCTGAACTTCTAATTAGAGATTTATTAAGGAATAGGTTAAGCCCTCTTGTGAGTTTTTCTGCTGTTAGTTTTGGGAGGTAGGCTGTTGAAGTTGAACGAAGACCAATAACGTTTCTGGCACAAGTTGCAGAGGAGAAGGATGAAATGATGGTGAGCAAAAGAAAAGACACACAGATTATGCAGAGTCTAGTTGATGATGTCATTGTTAGACTTTGTGAGAAGTGTAAGGCAACGGTTGTGAATTTATAGTGCTCCCTAGGCAATGTGTTGGATATTTGCATATGCGCCTGTTTATATCTAAGTGATGTTGGTTCATGTTGAAGACGTCAGTTATAATAAAATCATTTATGAATCTTCTTTTTACGATTCAATTTTTTAAGAAAAACCAACATCCGATATGTTTGCATTTAAAATTATGTCTATGCTTCAAGTCCAAAGAACCATCAATAATAACGATAAATGCGTTTAAGAAAAACGTAGCTTTTTTTCACAATTCCAAAATGCAATATATTTTCATCTGTTTTTGTTCTGACTATTACTTCTAACATCCTGACTTCAGAATTCTAGTCGTAGTAGGTTCAATATGCAGCAATTAAGTCAATCAGCGGGGGTCATTATATCCTCAAGTCAAATGCAACTCAACAATGGTGATAAATTGATAATGACATGGTATCCTGATATTCTGATAGAATAATAATGCCAGTGGAACTCTTGTCTCAAATGCCGCGGCCATTTCACACTTCTAAGTTGTTCTTTTTACCCCTCTTTCCGACCTACTTTTCTTATTCTGGGTCTCTCCTACATCTGAAGCAAGAAACACTATTAAGTCAAAAGTAACGAGAAAGCCAAGGGTGACAGTACCATTTTATTTTTTTGTAATTACTAGACATATAAGCAAATATTGGACGTGACCGAAGGCGTAAAACCATAAAAATATATCAAATACTACCGTAATTAAAAACTTTTGATGGTGATAGTACAAATTTATCACTATTGTTCTCTTCAAGAGACTATTCAAACTTTATCCATTTGGAACAAAAATAGGCAATGAGATGATTGTATTTGAGATTGATATGCACCATGCTTTTAAATTCTGTGTATAGTGAAGTTTCCAATGAGAGCTTTACAAAGTGTTGCGTGTAACATATATTAGTGCCTTACACCCATGAAGACGCTCATTTGATCATATCTGGATGAAGATAAAGGAATCTTCAAGTGCATACGCATAAGCCTTAAAACCCATTTTCAGAAAGTGGTGTTATTCACGCTTGATTATAATGAACCCAACTTGGAATGGTTGAATTCAACTCCATTTGGCCTTTTTTCTTTGGATAATTTTCGTTACTAAATTTTTGTCCTTATAAGTCAGTTAAAATTTGATAGATACAAATAATAAAGAACAACTGACATCATCATTAAGCGAGAATCACGATTTGTCTCGGAACTTTTAGTAGTTGTTTAATGCAGTGATGAAATAATTGCTTAAAATATAACTAATTACTAATAATTCATATTTAAATAATTGATCACATAAAATCTATTATATCTTTTGATATTTAATTATACATAATTTATTACTGTTTGAATAATATGTCTAGAAAGATCACAGTAAGATTTTAAAAATACAATTAAACATCTTGCAAAGAGAAATATGCAATTGATGAGTACTTTAATACCATTTAACTAATCCTAATGTATATGCCCTAAAAGACTAGTCATAATCGTCTAAATAGTCAAACTTACACATTATATATCATATTTAAACATCAAATCTAATCTGACCAATGTAGAATTTCACATGTTAAGTTTCTTTTTTTTTTCTCTTTTTTTTTTTTTTTGGTCCTCTGTTTTTGAATATTATTTACTGTGAGGAGCCTCAGACGGACAGCATTCCGAAACTAGGAAGCGAAGATAGTTTTAACAAGGCCGTAACAAGAGATGGAAAACAGATAGAGGAAATGAATTTAGAGTGCATTTGTGCATAAAATTGAGATTCATGTTTTTGAGCCTTTAACCGTAAAACCCCCTTGCCGAAATACAGGTCCAATAAAACATTAAACAAGAGATTCATAATACGATCAATAAAATCAACCAACAGAGTGCTTAAAGCCTGAGCATCAAATATCGATGAACTTCAAAAGAAATAGGCTCAAACATCGATTCAACTCAAAATAAATAAGCCCCCAGGAACAGTTTTCATGAAATAGTCAATCTCGTTTGATAACAATAGCAACACACTTTACAGATCATTGATAAAGCAAGTTGTGCACAGCATTTGTAAACTAAAGCTGCCCCAACTTAGTACTCTTGCAAAAACTACAATGTCATGTACATATGATTTTCCCGCCCCAGTATTCTCTTTTGCAGTAACAACCTCAGTCGTCCTCTGCTATCTATTATAACAAATGGGACACGACATAGAGGCTGCAGGACTTTAACTATGACCTAACTTTAGCAAGCCGGGCCCTTATTTCTTCCATTTCTTCCTCATCATCAACACCCTCAGCTATAGCTTCTTCCTGCAAAAAATCATATATTCAATAACTACCTTGACTCTAAGACCGAAGGGCCTATTCGGATAGAGCCCTATTATAAGGGAAACCAGTTGCACGTACCTCCTCAGCAGTTCCAGCTCTTTGGGCGGGTTGCTTCACCTTTTCTTCCCTGACGGCCTCAGGTAGCTGTGCAGCAGTCTCACCAGCTATTGCCGTTAAGACTTTATCAACCTCTTCTTCTATCTCATCTTCAATGTCCTCAGAATCCAGCGCCGTGTCAACAGCATCATTTACCACCTCCTCAATAACTCCAGCCTGCCAAAGATGATATATGACAAAAACAACCTATCAGCTAAATATCAGTAAGAGCTCTTTTCTGCAATAGGAAAAATGCAACCCAGAAATTTCTCTGATATTACGTGTATAGATTTTCTATTTTGCATTCTCACCACTTGTTAAGCAAGAGCATACAGAATTCCAAACAACATCCCCACCTATATAATCACACTGCCACACACGGTGCACTACAATTTTTTTCACAAACAACTCCAGAGGCTCATATACTACATTATGGGCAGCAATCAGATGTCTTGGAAAAGTATTGAAATATTAACAGATCAAAAGAGTTTTATCAATCAAAGACATGTATTGTTCCCCTTGTATATAAACTGTTTAAAACCAAACAGTAAAATCAGTTGCAAGCAAACCTTTGTCATTTCTCTGCTGAATTCTTGCATTGTCACAGCAACCTCAGGAGCCTTCAGGAGATTATTGACGAGTTTCATAACCTCAGCACTCTTAGATAAATGCCCCACAGTTCGAGCAATTGCTGCAAAGGCAACCAAAATCATCAACATTGAATAAAAAATCCAAATATCTCCAACACTCTCTCCAGAGTGCATTGATTAAAAGAATCAGTTAGTCAAATTAATATTTACAAATTATAGGAACATACATGTTTAGTGAAACCAGAACCAACACAAAATAATTAAAAAAAGGGTGATAAAACAGATTTAACTAAATAAGAGCCGAAAAAACTACCAACACTCTCTCCAAGGTGCATTGATATTGAATTCAACTGTGCCTTATTTTCATGAAGACGATTCACTGTTTTCCTAGATCTTACAAGCTCCTTAGCAAGTGCCTGGAAATAAGGAATAAGGAAAGGGGAAAAAAAAATAATTTATGTAAGTATATATATTCATATTCTTCCAGATAGAGATATGCATATGTCTTACACCTTAAACATCTAAGTATATAAACAAATACACTGATGGTTTCCATAACATTTAGGCAATTGGGACTTAACTAACCAACAAACACAAATACATAGATCAAAACAAATTTAACTCACACGTCACATATTTTGTAGTTTTATAGAAAAGGATGTGTGAAAAAGCACACATCTCCCCACCAAATCACATGGTACACTGCCGTATCTATCCTAATCTATCTGGTTAAGCTGCTTATCCACCTACTCTTTATGAAAATTATGATTGTTACTCTCTCACTCTTCGCTCACTTGTGCTTTGTGGGATTTTTTTTGTCTCTCTATACTGCTTGAGAGGCACTGATTGAAATAAAAGGAACTGTAGTTACCAAATAACCATTTGAGTGAGATCGGATGAAGCATACAAGTTTTAGAAGTGATAAAAGTGGGATCTGGCCCATAAATTCTTACGGTGACTCCTTAGCAGTGTGTAATAAATATTGCATGCATGTACGTGTGTGTGTGTGTGTCATTGGCACTAAGGCCAAACTTGAGACAAGGCACTAACTATATACCATAGATATACAGTTCATTCCTCCCTCGGCGGTATAACAGTTAAATGTTTTAGATCAAGATCCTAACATCTCAGTAAAACTAAAATATTTACCTTGATCACACAAGTATATTACTACACACTAAAACATTTACCTTGACCACACAAGTATATTACCATACATTAAGTAGCATTGTTGCATGCTGATTGCTGTTTGCAGAACTTTCTAACACTGTGAACAGTGTTTCATTAGCACAGAATCAGAAACAACGGAACCAAAAGCTAATACCTTTGCAGAGCCCATGTCATTCCTCTTGGCCGCTTCCCGTATCGCCTTCTGCACATTTTTCTCCTCTCTTTGTATATCTAATCAAAACACAAAAACATGAGCCAACTATGGTCGTGTGAAAACAAAGGAAGAAGAAGAAATTAATGATGATACCTCGGATTTGGCGCTCAATGTTCCGACACTCTTGACGAAGCCTACGCTGCCAATCTCTCAATTGCTGTTGTGGGTTGGGCTTTGGCTTCAGTATGCTCATCACCTTCTCCATCTTCCAACAATCCCAAAACCAAAACTAATGTTCTAGGGATTTGAATGGTTTTAAATTTTAACCCCCCTAGACCTGCTTCAAAATCTCTTCCTTTTTCCAAGTCGTTCAAACCCTTTATAAGATCATACAAAATAGGGAAAGGATGCTTGAAAACGTTCATGAAATTATTCGAGCACTGCAAACAAAGCTAACTAATCTGGATCGGCCAATGCCAATGGGCGATGCTTCCATTTTTCATTTTTTGTTTTCTCTATATAAATAGTATAACGTTACTTACGGATTTGGATTTGAACAAGGGACGACAACCTTGTACCCATTTTTAGGTCCTGTCATGATGGGCCTCAGCTAGGCTTCAAAGTTTAGCCCAAAACTTTAAGATGTTATATATAAATTTTTCTGACCCAAAAAATGGTTTATACTTTGTTGAAAATAGGAAATATGTTTAATAAAGCCTAATTATAATTTTAAGGATAAAATGTCATTTCCCCTCCCAAATGTGCAAAAAAAATATCCTAATTTCAAAATTAAATGCCTAAACTATAATTAATGTGTGCAATTAACTTTCTAATATTAAGTTGTGATCTAAATTGACAAAAGTAACACCCTAACTTTCTATTTTTTTTTTCATTTCATCAATGATTTTTTCATTCTCTTTCTTCAAGACATCATCATCTTAAGCAAAAAAAACCTCCTATTTCTTCTTCTACTAGTTTAAAATTATTTTTCTTTTTTTGTTATTGTAAAATTCTAAGATTTTTATTTTTAATTTTATTTTATCATAAAATTTTAGGTAATTAAATAATTATATTTCAAATCAATTTTTATTAGGGAGAGATTATAGTACATTAATAATATAACAATGTATTGATGTATTACCAAATTTAACTACACATTAAATTTACTTTTTTTTAAAATTAAATTTGACATAATACATGATGAAACATCAATAGTTAAATCTAGTAATATATTGGTACACTATCACATCAATGGTATACCATAATCATCTCCTTATTATCACATTTTTATATAGTTATTTTATGGATTGAAAGGATTTGTATTATATACAAGGAATAACTTATTGTCCAAATATGTAAATATTTTTCACTATATATGTAATAAATATTATTCAAAAAGAAAATTCAATTGCATTCAAATCTCTTCAAAATAATTAATATAGAAGTTAATAAAGAATACCAAAAAAATACATGGTATAATTGCATCCAAAAATTAATTGTTGCACATAAAAAAATATAATTATATAAGATACGAATTAAAGAGTTAATAAAAAATTGTATTCTAAACTATATGCCACTATCTTAAACAACAATGTACAGTAAACACAATATCACTGCTTTGTGAAAAACTGCAGAGCATTTGGCCATAGTAACAGGGCAGGGAACATGACACCCTATAGCCTCTTCGCAAGCACGTTTAAGAGATTCCGGGCTAACACAGTGTCAAGGGAGTCTCACAATCACCACTGAATGACTAGCAAATACCTTAGAAAAAGTGGCATATTGACCAATCATATTAGTAACAAAAAGGCGCACATTATTATTGTTCTTTATTGCGTTTCGTGCCTATTGGTTCAGCTGAGCACAAAATATTAGAATTTTTACCTGAATTATTATATTAATTATATGTATTTTATTTTTAATAAAATTTAATTGAATAATAATTAAAGAGAATTTTATTTTTTAAAATTTAATTTATTAAAATAATGTATTATTAGAGCTTATAAATATTTGATTATAAATTAATATATTTAACAGTTAAAATGTAAATTTATACTTTTTTTATTTCATAGAGGAAGAGTTTGACAAAATTTTATTTACACTAATTATGTCCTTCCTTTACTCTAAACTCCAATTATAATTATTAATTTATTTCATTAAAAACTGCACTTTTTTAAAAAAAGAAAAAAAACGTTCTATATTAACAATGCATACTTATTCACTCTATCAATTTCGTAAAAACTTATAAATAGACACACTCTTGCTTATTTTATTTTTTTATTATTCTAAATTCTATATAGGACTTAATCGAAATTTCTACACGTGATATCGTACTTAATCAAAATTCCTACACAAAAATAACAAGAAAGCATCTCTTGAGCCACAAACTTAAACGAAGACGTAGCATTTTCAAAATGATATTGAGAAAGTTCATGTAGGACCCAGAGGATAGTGGTGCGTTGGGTGCAAGGCCTCTATCAAACTGTCGGCAGAAAAGCAAATGGCCGTTGTCAGTTCCCCAATTGCAAAAGCCACGCACTTGAGGCCTTTGAAATTTTGAACAATATTTGACGATTTTGTTTCCGTTTTTCAAAAATAAATGTTGTAGTATAGCCATAGATTCATCTCTTTTCATGGCAATTAATACATAAAATATCGGCTGATGATAAGATGAAAACATTTGACGGGCCAAACTGTGTTTTAGCAGGTAATTGAAAGCTACAAAAATAATATAGAGCAATATTTAAATACATATTTCAGTTATATTAAGTGTCCTTATTTTCACACAATAAAATAAAATGATGACTATCAGTTCTATTATTTGTATGTTAATTTTATAGAATTTATGTATTTTAAAAATTATATTTTTAATTTTCAGACTATTAAAAATTATAACTAAATGAAAGTAAAAACATATATTGTAATTAAAATATGCAAGAATTTCATAGAATTATAATACAATTTGTTCTGAATAATTCTTCCCAGATTCTTGTTGTTTCAATACTTTAAATAAAATAAACATTATCGGGGCTATATTAGAATCCAATAACCTTACAATTACCTAATCAGTTTCCTAAATTATTGACATGATATAACCCACTTTAGTTATAATAACAAATAAAAATCCATCTGTTCTGAATTTTAGCATCTGTAAATGTTATTGCTTATTATATTTTGATAAATTGAATGTTATAACATTGTGGCGAAATTAATTTTAAAATTATATAGTTAATTTCTTTAACTCGTCAAATTATAATAAGTATTATTCTTGAGTTTCTTAGGTTGATTTTGGTGTGATAATTCTTTAGAATTAATTTCATTTCAATAGAAATTATTACAAATAAATTCTATTGTTTAGAATTTTTGTTGAAGATAATAATTTCAATTTATCTGTAAATGAATTCTTTTGTTTAAAATGTATTGAAAAATGCACAAAATTCAATTATTAAAAAGTAGATTTTGATAATATCACATTAAATACAATATTAAAAAGAAAATAAATTTTTATATAATATACATTTTAGGCCAAATAAAATAAGTTCTAACAGAATGTTTTCTAAATTTAATAGATTTCATGATAGTGCAAATATAATTAATTAAAATAGGAATCATAAATGAAATGAAATAAATAAAATTATTTTTAACTTAAACTAAATACCATTTTAAAAAGAAACTTATTTGAAAAGGAAATGAAATATTACCTTTAACTACATCAATTACGGTAAATATTAAAATCTTTTGTAATAAACTAAAAGCCTCTTACATTTTGTAGAGAGTCAAAAATATGTGATTAAGCTTGAGATATAATATAATAAAATTAAGGCAAAATTTTTGGTGCACTAGCAGATATTGCCATCGAATTTTATTCATTTCTAATGGCTGGATTTATGGGTGCAACTGGTGCATTTTAATCATTGTTTAGATCCAAAAGTAGGAATCCATTTTGCCAATTATGGGGGCGAATCACTTACCTGCTTAAAACTAAAATATATACGCAGGCACCCAAACAAACCCTATTGTCTCTTCTTCACGGCATGTCCACAAATGCAAGAATGATAATACTAAGAATTTAGAATTCGACTATATTTTATGTCCCTTATAAATTATTTCGGAATAATTAATCAATATGCAATAACATCCTCATAATCTAGCAGCGATCAGCCCTGACGTACGAGAATATTTTTCTTCTTTTGATGAACAAGCATTGGATTCGAACAACATGCTTTATAAATTTTGCTGATTTTTTTTCTGATCCAAATCCACATAAATCAAATCAAATGCAGAATTAGTCAACGCTCCACAATATACTCTGGTTGTTTGTTGATCTAAAATATTCTTACATTAATTACTTACCTCCACTCTTTGGTGTCTACTCAATTTGAGACAAGTTGCTTTTTCAACTTCACACCACTCCATTGTTACTTATCTTAGTTCTATATCTGAATGGTTAAGATTTGCTTTCTTGCATTTTGTAGTGCAGCACCGGTGGAAGACAAGTAAGAAATAGAATAAGCTTTGGTTGTTACAAGTACTGTTGCGGAATAAAGGGTATCTACATTTCAAAAGGTATTTCTATCTTTAAATATAGAGGCTCATAATTGAAACAATTGACAAGCAAAATATGCAATGAATTCGCATGCCCACAAACTAAACTGAGACACCAGTTGTTTTAGTAAAAAATATCTTTGGTAAAACTATAATTATAAAGTATCAAATAAGAGAAAATAATTAATATATTCAATATTAAATATAATGAGTTTAATAGAAAATAATTTTCTCTTTAAAATTGAGAAAGTTATTTTCTTTCACTACTTAATTTACTACCTAATTTTACGAATTATTTTTTTAATTATAAAACATAAAAATCTATGGTGCTCCTTTATTTATATATAATGAAGTGAAATTTTTCTATAAAAATTATCTTTTAAAAAACAAACAAAGCCTTAGAGTACCAAAAGGCAGTATGAGATTTGATGCCAAAGTTATCATTTCCTCTCCGGTTTCCCAAAGAAGGTACGAAGATATATTATTCTCCTATGTGTTTTGTTCTGCGATAACTACCAGGAAATTGATAATGCCCACTGAATCATTAATATCCGAAGTTAGTTATCCCTGCCTTCTATGACATTTACAAAGAGGTAACCGCATAAATGTCATGGAGAAAGCTCCTCTTAATATTTGCATTCTCAAGTGAGGCTTCTTAACAGCTAGCTCTTCACCTGAAGTGGAAATTCCTGCTCAAGAAGAAATGGAAAGCAAAACAGCTCTTTCCACAAAATTGAACCATATTTTCTCTACTTTATCAGAATTGTGATAAGCTTTTATCCCCAAGTGTAACTCCCCAATCAACTAACTTATCAACTTACTGCCTCTATGGGGCCTCTAAATCCCTATATATACCAACATATAGCCTTTCAACCTTGATTATGAGCAGCAACTACTTTTCTTTACCAAATGTCATCATCACTTTGCTCTTTCCTCCTCATGGCTCCTCTCCTCCTTCTTCTCGTACTCTCTCTCATCATTTCTTCTAGCAATGCACAAGGTCCACCTTCACCTGGCTACTTCCCTGGTTCCAAAATTACCTCTATTAGCTTTGATCAAGGATTTAAAAACCTCTGGGGACCTCAACATCAGATATTAGACCAGGGCTCATTAACAATCTGGCTTGACTCTAACTCAGGTATGTGCAGCACTGCTAGCAGTAGTCTTGAACAACGGAATAAGCCAATTGTGTTTAACTCATTCTTCAGTATTGTTACCATGAAATGTACTTTAACTAGCACATTTTGTTAAACCATAGGAAGTGGATTCAAGTCAAAGAACTCTTATCGATCCGGATACTTCAGTGCTGCAATAAAGCTCCAACCTGGTTATACTGCAGGAGTCATAACATCTTTCTACGTGAGCATTGTTCTGTGACTTTAAAGGCAATATAGAAAATTGAAATTCTGTACT
This sequence comes from Sindora glabra, assembly GCA_020226215.1. Lineage (NCBI taxonomy): Eukaryota > Viridiplantae > Streptophyta > Magnoliopsida > Fabales > Fabaceae > Sindora > Sindora glabra. The sequence continues at coordinate 44,283,133 of CM035226.1, forward strand.
CATGAGCTGTTCTTGTTCTCTCATTTTGGCAATTGCAGCTATCCAACAACCAAGACCACCCGGGGAACCATGATGAAATTGATATTGAGTTTCTTGGCACTACACCAGATAAGCCATATGTGTTGCAGACAAATGTATACATCAGAGGAAGTGGGGATGGGAACATTATAGGAAGAGAGTTGAGATTTCATCTCTGGTTCGATCCGACGCAAGATTTTCACAGCTATGCTGTTCTTTGGAAACCTGCTGAGATCATGTGAGATTTCAGTCCTACCATGCTTACAATTTTACATGCATTTCAGTATTTAACATAGTTATGTAATCTGTTTATAAAGCATTTATCTCTTAATAACAAAAGTAGGGAGTTCGATCCATGAAAAAGGATTTACTATTGTCTTTTCATTTGAATATTAAAATATCTATTCTAAGATTTGGCAAATATGTCTAGACTGCTTACACTTGATTATTACAAGAATCAAGTTGATAAGATGGTTATTTACGATAATGGAATGTGGTCCCTTTTAAAAATATTTGTTATTTTTCTTATGGCTTTTGTGACTGAGGGGAATTTGGATGAATCTTTCGTAGATTGAAATGGAATGATAACTAGAATGCATGTAGTTTTCAAAGTGAGGTGGCTGCACATGAGAAAAAGTTACTGTATGTTGTTCGCCAGTAGTTTGTCTTGTAATTGAAACAGTATTACACAGATTCTTTGTAGATGACGTCCCCATAAGGAGGTATCCTAGAAAGAGTGATGCGACATACCCTACAAGACCAATGTATGTGTACGGATCAATCTGGGATGCATCTTCTTGGGCTACAGAGGATGGCAAGTACAAAGCAGATTATAAATACCAACCCTTCATTGGTAGGTACAAAAATTTCAAACTGCAGGGTTGCACAGCTGACAGCTCCTCCTCATGCCGGCCGCCTTCTTCCGCCCCTTCTGGCTCTGGCAGCCTCAGCTCCCAGCAGATGGCGGCAATGCAGTGGGTCCAACACAACTACTTGGTCTATAACTATTGCCATGATCCTAGGAGAGACCATAAACTTACTCCTGAGTGCTAGTGTTTGGTTCAAGTTGGTGTAAAATTTGGAAGTTCTTCTTTTAATAAATTTCATATTTTTATTTAAGTTTTACCAAATAGCTGGCTGAGCCGCTGAGGGGTGGTTTTTTGAGATGTCCCACTTGCTAAGTGTAATTGCTGTTGTATTTAAAAATAAAATAATTAATTTTATTAGAAATATTATATGGATTAGCATTAATCAATTATTGGAATATTCATTTAAGTAATTAGTTTTATGTTTTAACATTAAGCATAGAACAGATTGGGCCCTAGTTTAATGTGTATGATTCATGATAGGTTGGATCATGCATAAGCCCATATGGGTAGAGGTCCCAACTTACAGCCCTTTAGTAGTCAGTAGTTTCCTATCACAAGTCTAACTATAAATAGAGAGATCAGGGTTATTATTTGATACACTGAAAAATAAGGATTCCCACTCCTAAAATTTTCTCTCCCTTTTCTCTCTATCTTGATAACTAAGGGGTCAAGTAGGTTGTAATTCTACTCATCATCATTCACATTAGTCATGGCCTCATCAAATTATGCTCCAGGTACGCTCATAATTTATTATGATTAATTTTATATTGTTTTAATTTTAATTCATACTTCCAACAATTGCAACAACAGATGAACATCCACAACGTCTCTTCCCTAAAGATAGGAATGTTTTTGTTGTTTCTGCAGTCTTTTTGTAAAATTGCCTCTGGTCCTATTTGTGTTGTAATAGATCAATTTGGTTGGTTTCACTATTCACATTAGACGTTCTATATTATTTCTTAAATAAAAAATATTATATCAGTCAAACAATATAAATATCAAACTGTTTATGTCTATTTGCTTTGTGGAGTAAGAAAATTCACTTAACTGATCTTTGATAAAACAGAGAAGAAAGGAACTTGTCCCCTGAATGCAGGCCGTTTGAGGGGACTTTCTGATGGAGTTTATTTGTTCATTGGGCCACCAAGATAATGATTCTGGAAAACTGTGATGAAATGGAAATAGTAAAAAATTTAGTCGGCTATCATGACTGGACCATGCAAAGGACACTTGATGAAAAAGTAATGCAGCAGAAGGATAAAAGTATGATGGGCCGCAATCGTGATTGCATGTGCGGGTACTGGGTAGTTTCGAATTTCTATAACACATGACCAGAGGAAGAAGACGACAGAGGCAATTAGACAAACTAAATCATACACACAGAACAATAAGTGAAAAAACCAACTTAGGAAGTTTGAAGATAATATGAATAAAAATTGGAGTAAAATATGATGACCTCCCTTCCTATGAAAATGCGGATTTTTTTTTTTTTTTTGTGTGTGTGTGATTGCAGAACCAGTTATGTTTTCAAAATTAAATCTAGGTCCTTTATTTTGAATATCAGTATCAAGATACCCCAGACTTCATTCTCCTTTCTTCACATGATATTTTGTATGTAGACAAATAGCCGGGGATGTAGGCCCCAATCTCCAAAAATCTTGATATTTTTATTATTATATCTAATAATTTTAGATTGGCATCCAAAAAATTTTAAAAATTATAATTCTAATTTTGATACCTGATTTCCTCAAGTGAAAAATTCTAACTCCATAGTTAAACATAGTCAAAAGTTATGAATAATGCTCCACTCAGATATATTCATCTATATTTACTATTCACATCATCTCACATTTTTAGCCAAATTTTATTGTGAAACTTACTGCAATTCTAAAAATATATAAAATTTGGTGAATTTTATGATATTTTAAGAATTTCAAAATTAAGAGTAATATGACAATTTTAGTAATTGTTGGATTAAAATTTTTGTTATCACATCTGTTGAAAATAAATAATTTTAATTTAATAATTTTAAAACACTTCAAATTTTAAAATTTGATGGCATCAAAGCTTCACAAAATTCACGTCAAAGAATGGTCTTGCGTTTATCATTTTTGAACCACAAGATATGGGAAGCAGCGATGCATTAGGAAGCTGCCAGTGCTGGAAGACACGAGAAATGTTGCAGGGCATCTTGTGTGTACGAAACTTTCAAGCAATGTATGTATCAGAAAAAGGTTCTGGCCATCTAAAAACATCAGCAAATCTTTCACCTTATATCACATCTAACAGTATCATTCTTTAAAATTCGATTCCACCATGTAAACTATTAGAAAACTCCACTTTTGTCGTCTCCTATGTGTCAATAAATGGTATAAAAAATGATAGGTGCTCCACTACTGACCATTGAACTTCATCCGGTTCTGCTGTGCGACTCGAGCGGGGCTGAATTAGATTATTAACAAATTCAATTTAATTCGAAACTCTGAATACTAACCAATTCAGTTCAACTCGAAATTTATCTTGTATTCAAAATTTATGATTTGTATTTAGCTTGAATATAGATCCTAAACTGTTTAACTTAATTAGATAATTCGTTTAATCTAATCAAATGAAACGAATGTCGAAATAAGTAAATGTGAATCAAAATAAACCAAATCAACTTATATTAATGATTCATTAGATCTACTCATTTGATTTATTTAATCTAACATTATTTTAAAAATGCTATTTAAATTAATTTAAATACATTACAGAAAACATAATATTATATTTGATATCGTAAGTTATATCATAAATATTATTAAAATATATTCATATATATAATTAATCTATCAAATTGATTTATGAATAAAATAAGTTGAACTAATTATAAATCGAATTTGATTTATTTAATACTTAAGCTAGTATTCTAAATTCAACTTCAACTCATTTATGAATCCAATTCATTAAACCAATTTTCAAATTGATTTACAAATTAACTTAATTCATTTCCGGTGCTAATTTCAACTAAATATGATATAATAATAAATTTGGCCTGCTAACGGATTTTTTTGGTGTTAAAACATAAACCAAACTAAAAGTCAGTCTTTTATCTTTTCTTTCCATCCATTCATGATCATGGGCAACCAAAAACCATAAAATAAGCAAATATGAAGTATGGAAAGAAGGAAACAAAACCAAGTTTTAGATTAGAGAGATTAAATTAGAAAACTACTCAGATCATAAATACTTGCTAGCTACAAGATGGCTCTCATAGAAGGCTAGACAAAGGAGAAGAGTTTTCACTCTATATTTTAAATATCTTTGCTTAAGCAACTTTTGGTTAACTAATTAAGTTTCTGGAAGAATGCACATTGACTCGTGAAAGCTTGACAAGCGTGAAGAAATGTGAAATTGTTTGGCATAAGTGTAGACCATATTTTTCGGTGTTTGATTGAAGAAAGGAGTGTTAGTAAGCATGCTACGTGTTTTGCGGGAAATAATTGAGTTGAAAATGAAATTCAACAAGGCATCGTTCTCACTCACATTTAATGCCTTTGCAAACATGATCAGAATTTTCCGCTACATATATTTTTGGATGTAAGATTGTTGATTTTCCATATATAATCCTTTTTTTTTCTATCAAGCTAGAAGTTGAGGGGTTCACGTGGATCCAATTTTCCAAGCTTAATTTAATGCTTGTTAGTTGTAATCTAATCTTATCCTTAACCAAAGAAATCAGTAACAAGGGTCTAAAGTATTGATACCAATACTGATCAGATCAGTAATAATATATGGAAAATATTACAGTTATAAAAAATGAATATAAAATTTTTTTATATTCATTGAATTGATATATATATATATATATAAACATATTCAATCATCTTTTATTTAATGACATTCCTCAAATTTTATTTAAAATTTAATTTTGAATCTCATTTTCTATTTGTATAACATTATTCATAATGTATATTTTTCGTTTTTACTAACAATAGGGTCATCCATCTTAATTTTTTTTTCATCATATATATGTTATTTATGTTCTGTAAATAATATTTTTCTTTTGACAAACGATATATATAACGTCATAATTGAATAAAAGATAAAAAGAGATCAAGTTAATTAATAGAAGACCAAAAATGGTTCATAAAAGATTGCTAACATACAAGGGAGGGAGAGTAAATCCTTTAACCATTCAGAAACCTTTGTGAGCGATTCCCCATCTGTACTGAACTCTCTTTACAATCTTTTTAGCAACTTTACAAACATCTTAAAAATCTTCAAGCGACAACACAACGCAACATCAAATAAAAGGAAAAAAAGGGAACTCCAATTCACCAAAAAAAGAAAAAGACAGAACAGAGCAAAAGAACTCCACACTGAGAAAGACTCCACAAAGCATCAGGATGTTGAAGATTGGGCCTCAGTAACCGAAACCAATTCGGGCCTGCAATCAGGGGGATGAGCTTCAACTAGGATATTTCACGGAAAGGGCAGCCCTCATGCACCGGCTTCAAAATGGGAGATCACAATGACCACTAACGGCTTGCTTCTCTTGATACATCACAATGTGCACTAGACAGTATAGTACGAGAAATTATTGTATTCTACGATTATATCTCGTATTGTTGATTATAATCAATCAAGAAAAGATGTTTATTATTTTTTATGATTTTTAATATTTAAAAAAATAAAAAAAATTATATTTTTAACATAACTGGACTCGCAAAAATTTTTGATAATAATAAGAGTGATTAAACTATTAAAATACATGCAAAAATTAGAAATTGAATTCTGAATATAATGAAAGGTAAAAAATTTTCAAAAAATATCAAGTGCTATTTAAATTAAAAGTTCTCAACTAAAACTCACAAAATTAATAAATATTATTCATTGATTAAAACTAAATATAATATAATTATAAGGTACATAAATTTCTCGTCTAGTACATGTGGGTGCTAGGATGGAATCCCACCCAACTCTTTCCTCATCCCCTTTCCACTCTCCGGACAAAAAAAAAAGTCAACAACAACAATAATAACGACACGACTTTGAAGCTGATGCTATTTTGCCGCAGGTCACAGAAATTATTATTAAAAAAATATAATTAATCATCAAAAGAATTTTTAAAATGTTACATTAGCAGTTAAAAAAATTAAATGTTTCTAACAAAAAATTTGTGAAAAAATAGTGCACCTCACAAGAATTGTTGATTACACGAAAATAATACTGAATTTTCGATTTTAAAACAGAAGTTTGGTTTGTTGAGTAAGATGTGGGTTTTTCCCTAAACCGGTAAACCCTAAGCTGAAATTTTCAGTACCAGAAATTTCTCAGCCCCAGCATACTCTCACCTTCATATCTAAGAGACTCCTCCATCCATCCTCATTCATTCATCAGCCCCAGAAATTCTTTCCCACCTTCACTCCTCTTCAAACAATCTCATGCCTCATAAACTGTAACTCTTCAAACTGCTACTGCCATGCTTCAGCATGCATTCAAGTTATCTGCCCCATTTATGTACCAACACCACTCTTCTTTTTACTCGTTATTTTGAATTCCATGAATCATAATATTATTTAGTAAGAGTAAATGAGTTACTTGTACCTTTTGAACTGTAATTATGAACCCTCTAATTTGTAACCAAAATTTCTTAATGAGGCACGATAAAAATTCTCAAAACTTTCCACAAGTATAAATTTATAACTATTTACAGCAAAATTGCATTTTACAAAGTCCACCCTCATAATTTTTTATTCATACACATGGTAACCAGAACATAATAAAAATTATTTGTCTATCTATTTAATTTCTCGATTTGCTAGACATTAAAAGGAAAATTAACTACTACCCTCTTGTTTTTTGGTTATTTGCCCATGCAAAAGAGTCCCCATTGTGAAGTCGGGCTTCGTAACTGGCAAGCCATCCAATTCCAGCACGTCACGTGTCCGTAACCAATTGGCGGGAGATCCTTGAGCTCCTGTACGACCGATCCAGCCTTTGACTCAGAGCAAACAGTACCTGCCACGTGGCGTCACCTTCTTCTACCAGATTGTTGAACAGTAGGGCCCGCTTGGTGTTCGGGTCCCACAGTTTTCTCTGAATAGTACTCAGGTTCGTCGCCGCGACATGTTCAAGGATATCCCCCAACTGTCCCACGTCTTTTTCCGCCACTGTAACTGATATCTCCGCCCACTTCACGGCGGAAGGAAATGGCAAACGAATGCCGTTGGCGATTATCACCGGCACGCATCCCAACGCAACCGATTCAACCAGTCTAGGACTCCATGGGGCCCATCCCAGAGGACACAGACAGAATACTGACCGAGCAATTTCCGACTGGTATCCAGCAAACCTTTGCCTCTGCAGGAAAAATCTTCGGTCACCGTTATATTTTCGCCATATCGCTGTCCGTACACGCCTGAAGAAAGCGAAAGGAGAACCCAGGCAAAGGTCAAAAGAATGGTGCTAATATGATGTCTTTGATTTTTTTATTAAAAAAAAAAAAAAACTTGAAAGCATATTTCTCATTTCTAATCCAATGGTTGCAAAGTTCAAAGCATGATTACAAGTTTGATTGCTGAGATCAAAATTAGTGATGGGTTTCATTACTTGCTGTAAAATCGTCCACTAACGTTCTTCGGATGGACCTCCATTTTGCCTCTGAAGAATACCCAAATGTCTCGCTGTCCGGTCGGCGGGACCTTCTCTAGCGTGTTCCGTACCCTTTCCGGCGAAACGTATGGTGGTATAACAACGTTATCAACATCTTGACATGGGTGCCTGTATTTAACACCAAAAGTTTGTAATATGATTGAGTTCTTCAGAATTTCCGGTACCCCATCTGCAATCGCCACGTCCTCCTTCATGAACCCAAAACTTTCAGAACAAAATCTAAATCCCAGAAAGCAATAAAGTCTAATGAAAAAGTGCATTTTTCAATCATTTTGACCTGCTGTGTGTACGTACCAGGGTGTGGAAGCAAGAACCGAAGTCGTGCGAAGCGACGAAGACGTGGTCAGATCCTCGACTCCGATTCCAGAAAGTGTATTGGGTGGAAATGAGTTGCACCGCCGATGCAATCAGAGACCGAGCGTGACCAATGGCCGGGAAGCCATTAACGGTGCTGAAGTTGCAAGAGACGTAGACGGGTACAAAGAAAAAGTCAGCTTCGTATGGGTCAAATGTCCGCACTTCGCTTGTCAAAAGTGCTCTGTGAATGGCCACCTCCGACGCAAACAAATGACTGCCACACCGCTCGTTTGAGAGCCAATCGCTGTTGTATTCTGGGGGCAAATCGTACACATAAATCTTCAAGTTCTTGAGCAAATCTGTAACGATTTCGAAAATAAACTATGAGCCACCAAAAATAAAAATAAAAAACCTCAAACTCTGAACAAAAATGATTACAAATTCCCTTTTACCTGGCATCTTTCGAGTTTGTTGCAGAGCTGTGGTGTTCGTAGATTCAAAAAGAGCTCGAGAGATAACGGTGGATTTGGAGTGTGAGACATGGGAATTGTCCAGAGAGGTTGGTTTACTGTGGGGACTATCGCTGATGAGATAGGAAGCGAAGAAATAGAATGACAGAGAAAACCACAGAAGCCATTTGTAATATCTGTAAAAGCAGCTCTTTTCTTGTTGTGGTCTGCCATGTTTGGGCAGGAGCTTCATCCTGACCAAGAACCCCGGGTTCTTTGGGGATGTTTTCTGCTCCACCGTTTCATTTAAAATCGAAGGGAAAAAAACACCACAAAGACGTTGAGGGGATGAAAGGTGTGGCAAGTAGTTGAAAGGGGGTTTTCGGTTTCTGGTCTAAGGAGGAGGAGAAGTGGAGACGAAGGAACAGTGATGGAAGATAGATGGTTTGAGTTTGTTAGTACTTCCCTTTTCCACCAAAACTAAACAAAATAGTTAATACGTTCAGTCGAAAATCGTAACTAATGTTTATTGCTTTCTGTCTGGAGTCTGGTGGAGTCTTAATTCTTTCTTCTTCCTTAATTAATACAAACCCAACTTTCATCAAAAACAAAAATGGAACTGATTTGCGGAAACTAGAGAGAGCATATAGAAGAGGGTTTCAGAGTTACGCGGTGATGGTTTAGAATGGAGCTCGGCGGGAATCTCCCGCGGTTACTGTGCAGGTTTTGGTTCTGTTTAAGTTCGTCGATCTAAATGACTAAAAGGCCCTCATTAGTTTGGGTAAAGTTAGACGTCCATTTGTACCTTTTGGTCCTGATAACGCTCGTGCCGTGTTATATAATTGTGACTTGTGAGATAAGATTAGTGTTTAACACGGAATTAACAGCGATGAACCCATGTAACTGGTTGAAATTTGCAGAAGGCGTTTGCCAAGAGGCAGAACAGAATAGACAGGAGCATGTTAATGATGAAGGTATTCTTAGTTACAAATACTGTATAACATTTTTTTAATCAGCTGAAGGGATAGGAATGGTAAATCATTTAATGTGCACACACAATTTTTTTTTTCCAATTTGAGGTATAATTAGGAATAAAGTAACTTAGACAACATCAAGCAATATTATACTACTAAAGTACTGTTATTTAAAAAAAAAATAACTAGCATGCATTCTAGTGCACGTATGTGTGGTATAAAAATTGTGTTCATTGAATATGGTAAAGTGGAGAAATGCATTGTGTAATATAAAGTATGTATTTGTTATGATACATCAAAAATTTTAAAATTTGAAATGATATAATAAATTTTAAAATTATTAAATTAAAATCATTCAATTATAATTTTTATTTTTTAATAAATATGACCAAATAATTTTAATTTTAATAATTTTTAAAATTATTACGTCATACAAAATATTAAAATTTCATTAAAACTTCAAGGACACCGTAAAATTTATTTGCAAAGCATACGCTCCGAGAATTACGAGTGAGAGAATGAGAATCTGTCTAATTGACTTGAGACCACAAACGCAAAGGTCACGAGGTACCTTTTATTGCCGTAAATTATCTCGTTATTATAGCCACTTATAAAATTGCGTCTAAAGCTTTACGGAAACATTATTCCATTAGTTAGCCACAACATTGAAAGGGGATCATAGGCAAGATGATATATACATAGATACATACATATAGGAAATTTGGAATACAAATGAGAAGAGAGCAGGAGATTTGGGTTGTGTTTAAATATTTTTTTGTATTTTTAAAAATAATTTTTTTATTTTCAAATATTATTTTTGAATCGAAGAAAAATTAAAATTAAAGGATGATTGATATTGTAAATAAAAAATATTTTATTTAATCATAAAACTGACATTCAAAATAGAAAAATAAATTTAAAAAATAATTAGAATTATTTTTTATTTTAAATTATATATTTAATAAATAATTTTTAAAAATTAATTCTAAAAATAAGTTGATTAACAAATACTTCTATTTATTAAAAAAATAAAAAAAAATATTTTTAAAAATAAAAAACAAACGAAACCTTGATTTTTGCTTAAATTAAGTCTCGGGCACGGCAAGTTATGAATAATTTTCTATCGTTGCAACATAGTGGGAAGAAAATTGTGGGAATGAAAACGAAAAGGTAAATGTTCCAAAACCAATTTAGAGAATGAATGACTTTTCGCTGATCAAAGAAGCGGCATTGAACCGTTCCATTCCGGGGCCAGTTTGGTTATGTATTTGTCAAGCTAGAAGTATTCAACGGCCAGAGATATTTTCCCTGCTCTTTTTCAGAGAAGGCCAATTCTATCGGAATAACTCAATGTATAAATTAATTTTATTAATGAATTATAAATTATTAAATTAAATATTTTTATTTAAAGAAATAAAATTCAATTTCATATATTAAGTAAAATTTAATGCATTGAAAATTTTACATTTGAAAAAAACATACTTACTTCCTTAAAGTTTAATATAGACTTTTTTTTTAATTTAAAAATTCATTCAATTGTTTAAAAAAATATTACACTTAAATTTAAATTTAATTTTTTTATTGATTAATTATTAAAAAAATATGAATATGAATTCAAATCAAACAATATAAGAGACTATAAGCTTGTTGTGATTAAAACTGAGCTTTAATTAACTTCTACAAATTATATATATATATATATATATATATATATATATATATATATATATATATATGTATATATATTACATCTAAAATTGACCTATCCATCAATTATATTTTAACCATTTAAGATTAAATAAGGCATACATCTAATCACTAATTATTTAAAATATGATATATTTAAATCGTAAAGTCATCTTTTCTCACCATTTCTCGGTCCAAATTTTGAATTTACATTCAAATGTAACATTTTCTTTATATTTTAAGAAAAGTTTAAGTAAGTTTTAAAACTGAAGGAAAAATTTATGTAATTTCATTACACCTTGGAGGTTAATGTATTTTTCTCCTAATATTTTTATTTAGACAATAACTAAACTTTTAACTATTTATTCAGTTATTCTTTGTAGACATAAATTAAATATGAACTAATTTTAAATTTGGACTAAAAAGTTGTTATTGCCTTCTAAAGATCTCTTGTTAAGGTGTAGGTGATATTTGGTTTACACAAGAAGTAAGTTTCAAAGGGAAATTCATTTTTTTAGGAAGTAAATTTTCTTTTAAACTTCATGGGAAGTGTTCTAAGTTATTTGATTAATATTAAGAAATTGACATTTCTCAAAATTTAATTTCTCATATTTTATTTAATTTAACCCTGAACTTTCTAAGAAGTAGTATCAAATAGAATTATTAAAGAATGTAGATAAATAATTTCCTATAATTCATAACAAGTAAAGTTTAAAAAAAAATTCTAATTCATGCATTTTAACATTTATTAACTAATTAAATAATTTAAAAATTCTCTACTTCTCACCAAAATTAAACTTTTCATGTTACTCTTATATGCTAAACAACCTCATAATTGAAAAGAGTGCCTAAACACCAAAAATGAAATGCAAGATTTCAATGAGAAAAATGGGTGAGATAAGGATTTGAAAATAGGAGTCAATTACTTAGTGAGCAACTAAAGCAAGATTCAGGATGAATGCATCTTACGATGTCATCATTCATTTAAAAGCGGCCAATAAGCACAAGAACTAGCATATATGAGAATGAAACTACTAGGTGTAATTGAAAAGTGTACATAGGTAGGGTGACCTACCCAGCCCAACAAACTTAGCCAGTAAAAATATCACATTTGGACCTCTTTTTTAAGCCTAATTAGTAAACGAGCCTCTTTTCATAGCCCAAATTTTTATTAGACTAGTCTCAGGTTATGTCAAGTGTCCCGACCCGTAACTTGGCCCACATGATATAATAATATTTTATTATTTTTTAATAACCCTAAACCTTATAAACTACCTCAATCCCCTGTCTCCCACCCAAACGGCACGTACACACACCATGCCACTCACTGTAGACTAGAAAGCAGTGGCTTCCCTCTCATTGCTAAGTGCATTTATTGTCGATGAAATCTCTAAGTTATAACTTTTTATTTTGCTTTCGCTATTTAACCACCACAAACCACTAATCATTTAGCATTCAACGGTAATATTCCTTTTCCCTCTCAAAGTTAATTCAAGCGTTTCTCAATTGAAGGCAAAGTTACTACGAAGATTGGTAGTCATTATAAAATTTCTTTGTTTAGTTAGCTACAAAGATTACTAGTAAAAAACCTAAGCACAAAGTCTTCCTTCCCTTAGCCAATGAAATCATAAAGCCAAATTTCTCTATTCAATGAGTTTGTAGATTTAATATGTCTATATCATATGTCCATTTTTCTATTACATTTGTTATTCTTGCATTTTTTTTATTTTTTCAGCAATTGTCTGCTTATTGTTTGTTTCTTTCGATTTGTTTTCGTTGTTTAAGGTTGTAGTTGTGAATATTTTCTTAGAAGCATCTGCATTGTTGTTTGGCTTTGGGTAGTAATCATCCAAAGTATAACTAAAACACTTTTAAAATTTTAGGTTAACAAATTAGGAATATATTGGTATTATTTTAGTTGAATTACATTATAGGTATTTTTTCCATCTTTTATTTTTAAGCTATCAGGCTATATTTGGGCCTATCAATTTTTTATTAGGTCAGACTTAGCTTAATAAATTTTTTAAAATGCAAGCCAAATCCGAGTTTAGATTATGTTTTTTCATATAATTAGATGTGAAAAGCCCAACCTAAATTCGATAGGTCCAACCCATGTATACCTTTAAAGTAAAGTGTAACTAGTTACAATAACAAGTAAATAAACCATCATCAACTATATGTGGTGGGTTGACCTATTTACATTTCAATTTTGTATTTCTATTTACAAAATCAATTGCTTTTGAATAAAACTGAAGACGTCACATATCCATGGTGAAATAACTATTATGAAAATTAATAATTAATGTGATTAGTTTAAGGTCAATGTAAATAATTCAATTTAACAAAACTTACTTTGTCACATATATTTTAGTCCCTTGCCCATGGTGATTAAGGAAATAAACGATAGCCTACTAGGATATCCTAATGTTTCTTTGTTAATAATCTTGATGAAAGGAAATTTTTCTAACTTTTAGTTTAATTATACTTTTTATCCTAAGTTTCTTTGTGTTAGTGATGGGTTCCTTTTAAGTATATCTATAATTTATTTATATTTATTATTTAGTAAAAAAGTAAAAAAATATATGGAGCTTTTTTTTTGAAAAAACCCTTTTTGGGTGTAAGGAGCCCACCCTAACTTTCATTTTTCATCATATCATCTTCAAGTACGTGCATATATATATATATATATATATATATATATATATATATATATATATTATTTAGCTCTGGATAACGTGTGAAAAAGAGGTTTTTATTCTTTGTGAGCAAAAAAGTAGTCTTTACATTTTTACAATTCTATGCCTATGAAGGAAAATTTTGGGAGTTAGAGTTTTGCCTTTTTTTGCTCTTAAGACAACATTAAGGAGAAGAGAATAAATTTTGTGCAATTTTTCCAAATTAACCAAAAATTTTATCATCATAGTTACTTAGATGCATATCAAATTTACATATATTGTTGCCAAAAAGGTAGTATAATGCATATTTTTTGTTGCTTTTTTTCTCCTCTAATGGCTATTTTTTTACAATAATTGATAATAATTATTATGTTAATTTTATTAAAAATTTCATCTATTTTAGTGAAAAGTTTTACACTAGTTATTCCTTATAATTTCTAAAAATATATTATATATTTTTTTTATTAGTGAATTTTTACTAGATTAGATCTTATAATTTTTACAATCATATTGAGAGATTTTTTATGTTAAAAATTTTTAGTCTCCTAGTTTATTTTTATTGTATTATTTTTTAGTGATGTATTTTATTATACTTGTAGAAAAAATTAATTTAAGTGAATTATTTAATTTTTTGCTACATCTTACTATGATTTGATAATTTTTTCCAACAAAGGGTATTAAAGCTTCAGTTCTAGTACATTTTACTTGTGTGAACATAAAAGCTAATACAAGTAGAATGATATTTTTAAATAATGAGAATTATGCTATTTGGAATAAAAAGATAGAAGATTTGTTTTATATGAAAGACTACTATTTTTTGTATTTATTATTAAAAACCTTGAAAATAAATCAAATTTAAAATGGGATCTGTTTCATAAATAATTTTATGGATATATTAGCCAGTGGATAAAAAAAGAATGTGGAAAATCATATTGAAAAGAAGACACGCGTTCACACATTATGGATTAAATTTGAAAAGTTATGTACCAAAAAAATTGAGAATAATAATTTTTGATAAAGCAAATTATAAGCATAAAATATCAAGATAGCACTCTGATGGTAGATACTTGAATAAGTATTAAAGGATTATTAATCAGCTTTCTACTACGAGTATCAAATTTAAAGATGAAATTTAAAGTTTGATGCTTCTTAGTTCTTTATCGAACTTATGGGAGATATTGAAAATGTTTATATTTAATTATACTTGAGATAGCATGATGAGAATAGAAATTGCTAAAAATGACATCTTGAATGAAGAGTTGAGAAGGAAATCATAAGGTTCTTCTTTATAGCTAAATGTTATATTTGTTGAGTCTTAAGGGAGAAATAAAAGTTGGGGTACAAGGAACAAAGATTAGAGTAGAAGCAAATCTAGAAAAAAATTTAAAAATATTAAGTGTAATTATTATAGTAAAAAAGGGCATAACAAGAAATGTGACTAGAAGTTAATGAAGGATAATAAAAATAAAATTCATACAAAAAAAAGTAAAGGTAAAGAAGAAGAAAGTGATAAAGATGGGTTAATACAACTATTAATCAATTTCTTTTAGTTTATGAAGATGATGTTATCAAACTTATAGAGAAAGTGGTACTTCCACCCATATTATGTGTAAAAAGGATATTTTTTTCATCTTACACTCCTAATGATTTTAGAGATATAAGATTAGCTTATGAAGGTACAATAAAATGTACTAGTATAAGAGATGTCATTCTAAAAACATTTAATAGAATAAGATTAATCTTCAAGTGTGTAAAACAAGTTCTAAACATTTAATTGAACCTACTTTCTATAGGTAAACTTTATGATGACGGTTATGATAATTTCTTCTCACATGACCAGTGGAAGCTTGCCAAAGGTTCTATGGTTATAGCAAAAGATTCAAGGTATTTTATATATTTCTTAACTTAAGTAAAAATTATAAAAATATTATTAATTTTTCAAAGTCAAGTGATGAGACTAAGTTATGGTATAAGAGGCTATGTCATATGAAATTATGAATGAAAAAGGGATTGATATTTTGGCTAAAAAATGCATTATGTGGAGTGCAGAGTTCATATTTACAAAAATGTGATCATTGTTTAGATAGAAAACAAAATAAAGTAACTTTTAAGAGTTATCCAGCTTTCAGAAAATTAGAGATACTTGAATTGATGCATTCTAACATGTGTAGTCCTATAAGTATAACAACACTTGATGATTCTCTTTATTTTGTTACCTTCATTGACAATCACTTAAGAAAGACATAGGTATATATATTAAAAACAAAAGACCATGTGTTTGGTTATTTAAACAATTTCACACTTTAGTTGAAAAAGAAATAGGAAAGAAGTTGAAATGCATACACATAATAATAAAGGCAAATATTCAAGATCTTTTGATATTTACTGCAAGGAACAAGGTATTGGATATCAAAAAACACCACTAATGACTTTACAATTAAATGGCTTAGCTGAAAGGATGAATAGAACATTAACTGAAAGAATTACATGTTTGCTTTCACATGTTGGACTACTAAAAACATTTTAGGTTGAAGCTTTGAATATAGTTGTGTGTGTTTTAAATTGCTATCCATATGTTTTTCTATAATTTGAAGTGTAAAAAAAAGTTTGGTCAAGTAAGAATATTTCTTATGATTATTTGTGACTTTTGCATGTAAAGTATTTGTAAATATTTCTAAGGATGAAAGATCTAAACTTAATACGAAGACAAAGCAATGCATATTTCTAGGTTATAGTAAAGATAAATTTAGCTATAGATTTTATGGTTCTATTAAAAAGAAGTTTATTAGAACAAAGATGTTGTATTTGTGGAAGATTGAACATTGAAAGACATTAGTAAAGAAGAGATAGCGGTACCTCAATATAGTGAACCATCACCTAACTTGGATATAGTTTATCCAGGAGAATTAAAGCTCAAAATTTTAAGCATGATAGAGTTAATGTAGATATCCTAACATAAAATGACAATAATAAGTAACTAACATCAGAGACTCTAATTATTGCACTAAGAAAATCCATTAGTATCAAATAACCTTTTATAAGACATACTAAAGACAAGTTCATTCTTTTCGTTGATGGAAAGGAGCCTGAATGTTATGATGAGGCCATGGAAGACAAACATAAAGTGAATGGATTAAAGTTATGTAGGATCAAATGAAATTTTTATGGGAAAATCACACCTATAAGTTAGTAAAATTATCAAAAGGTATGAAAGTTTTAAAGAAAGTGGGTGTATAAAATAAAGAATGAAGAATACAACTCTAAGCCTTAATATAAAGCCATATTGGTTGTGAAGGATTTAATAAAAAAAAAAAGAAATTAATTTTAATGAAATTTTTTCTCCTATTATGAAAATATCTTTTATCCATACAATGCTTAGCTTAATAGTTAATCTTGATTTGGAAATTGAGTACATAGATATAAAGATAGCTTTTCTTTATGGTGATTTCGAAGAAAAAATTTACATAAAGTAGCAAAAAGGCTTTAAGGTAAAAGAAAAATGAAATCTTTATAAGAAAATCATACCTATAAGTTAGTAAAATTATCAAGAGATATGAAAGTTTTAAAGAGAATGGGTGTATAAAAAAAAGAATGAAGAATACAACTCTAAGCCTTAATATAAAGCCATATTGGTTGTGAAGCATTTAGTCAAAAAAAAGAAATTGATTTTAATGAAATTTTTTCTCCTATTATGAAAATATCTTTTATCCATACAATGCTTGGCTTAGTAGTTAATCTTGATTTGGAAATTGAGTACATAAATGTGAAGATAGCTTTTCTTTATGGTGATTTAGAAGAAAAGATTTACATAAAGCAGCAAAAAGGCTTTAAAGTAAAAGAAAAAGAAAATTATGTATGAAAATTAAGGAAGAGTTTTTATAACTTAAAGCAAGCTTTTAGATAATGGTATAAGAAGTTTAAGTCAGTTATAAGAAAGCAAAGTTACTAGAAGATAATATATTATTACAATGTGTTTATTCAAAAATTCTCTAATAATGATTTTATCATTCTTTTATTCTATGTTGATGATATTCTAATTGTTAGCAAGAATGTTGTTGTAAGAATTGCTGAATTAAAACAATAATTAAGTCTTTTATCATGAAAGATTTAGGTCTAGTAAAATAGATTTTGAGCATAACAATTACTTGAGATAGAGGTGCAAGAAAACTTTATTTGTCACAAGAGAAGTACATCAAAAGGTACTTCAAAGGTTTGGTATGAAAAATACCAAAGTTATTTCTAATTCTCTTGCCACTCACTTTAAATTGAGTATTAAGCAATGTTCAACTATGGATAAGGAACAACAAGATATGGAAAAAATTCCTTGTACCTCAACAATTGGATGGTTAATGTATGGCATAGTATGTATTAAACTTGACATTGCTTATACTGTTAGTATAGTAAGTCGTTTTCTTTTATATTCAAGTAAAAAGCATCGAAATACTGTAAAATAAATTATGAGATATCTTCAAGGTGCAACTTATGTTTTAGAGATGAAAAATACTTACTAATTGATTTTATTGATATAGACTTAACTGGAAATATTGATTCTTGTAAGTTTACTTCTAGTTATTTAATCAAGTTTGCAAAGGAAGTTACGGTATGGCAATCAAAATTACAAAAATATGTTACTTTTTCAATAATGGGGATGGAATTTATTACAATAACCAAATTTGGTAAAGAGCTACTATGGATAAAGAAGTTTTTTAAAGAACTTGAATTTAAGCAAAATCATTATATTTTATTTTGTGATAATCAGAGTGCAATATACCTTGGTAAGAATTCTACTTTTCATGCAAAGTCGAAATGTATTGATATTCATTAGCATTGGATACAAAATATTTTAAGTAATAAATTATTAGAATTTGAGAAAGTTCATACAGATGATAATGATGCTAATATGTTAACTAAACCTTTATTAAAAGAAAAATGTTGTTTAACAGGTAGAATGGCAATGTTCCCTATTTAGTTGAAAGGAAGAGACTTATTAGTGGTGGATTTCTTCTAAACTGACTTAAAATTTCTTTATATTTATTATTTAGTAAAAAAGTTATTAAAAAAAAGGAAACATGTTAGGCATTTTTTTTTTAAATAAGCCTTATTAGGCCTGAGAAGCCCAACTTGGCTTCTATTTTTCATCACATCTTCAAGTATGTGTACACAGATATATATATATATATATATATATATATATATATTGAATTTAGCTTAGGATAGCATATGAAAAAAAAGAGTTCTTTTTTTCTTTGTAAGTAAAAATGCAATCTTTACATATTTAAGATTCTATGACTGTGAAGGTAAATTTTAGAAGCTAGAATTTTGTCCTCTTTTACTTACGAGATGGCATTAAGGAGAAGAGAATAGGTTTTATGTAATCTTGTCAAATTGGGTCAGAAGATTTATTACTACATTTACTTAAGTTTATATCAAATTTAGGTATATTGTTGTTAATAATTTAGGTAGCATAGTGCATATTTTTTATTGCTTTTCTTTTTTGCTAGCTAATTTTTTACAATAATTAACGGTAATTATTGTGCTAATTTTATTAAGAATTTCACTTGTTTTTGTAAAGAGGTTTATACTGAATGTTTCTTAAAATTTCTAAAAAAATATTGTATCCATTATTTTATTGGTAGATTTTTATTAGATTAGGTTTTATGATTTTTACTCTTATATTGAAGGGTTTTTTAATTAAAATTGCTAGTTTCCTAGCTTATTGTTATTGTATTATTTTTTGATAATATATTTTATTATATATATAGAAAAAGTCGATCTAAGTGAATTATTTAATTTTTCACTATGTGTTACTCTAATTTGATAATTTTTTTCCAACACTTTATTGGTATAAAAATATAAATTTTTGCTAGAAATGACGCTTTTTAAGAAAAAAAATTTATAATTTTTTTAAAAAATTATTACAATTATTTTATTGATAATGAAAAATAAATTTTCATGAGAGTTATTCTTACCTAAGGAGGTAGCTAAGCAATTTTGTCCACTTTGTAAAATGTAAAATTTTTTCAGAAGCCTTATAGTATGTTTAGTTAGATAAAATGAAATAATCATTCTATAATATATTTGATATGGTAAAAAAATGAAATGAAATAACAAAATTTTTATATTTGGTATAACAAAATCTTGATAGAATAGAATAAAAAAAATTTATCAATCACAATAATATCTATAAATTAAAAATAAAAAGTATAAAAATTAATACATTTTTATATAAAAATGATAATATTATTTTTTATTTAAATATATTTTTATATTAAATTTATTAATTTATGCATATAATTATTAAAATAAATTTAATTTAAGATTATATTATACTCAATTAAAAAATATTAATGGCTATGTTATATTCATTTATATTGTAATTGTAATATTGTTAAAAAGTTATATATTATTAGAAAAATATGGATGGCATAATGTTTATTTTATATTAACTAATATTGTATGTTACTAAAAAATTAAATATAATATATTTGATAAAAGCTTGAAATATTTTTTTCAATTTAAAATATTTTCATTCTTATAATAAAAGTAATAAAGAATCTTGAAAAATATGCAAGACTTTAACTATATTATCATATAAAAAAGGATAATTTTAAAATTTTAAAATTTTAAAAATTCAATAACAACAATATTATTAAAAGCCCGATTCAAGAATGAAAAAATGAACCATTCTATCACTTTTGCCATGAAATGATTATTTCCTAAGGAATGAGTATTTCCATTTTATAACACCTATTAAACAAACTCTTAAATTATTCATTTTCTTATTCTCATTCTCATTTTCTTTTATTTTAATCCATCCAACCAAATAGGCTCTTACCTTTTTCTATTTTACTAATTAGTGACGAGTTAAATAATTTACTTATTTTATACTCCTTGAGAAGCTGTACTTTTTTATATGATCTTTTATCAACCAAATTATCTCTAATTATTAAAGATATTTCAAAAGTTATCAAAATATTTAAAAATATAAAATTAATTATTAAGATTATTAATCATCATTGGAAATAAGAACAAACCTGAGGGTTTACATTTTATGCATCAATATGAAGTCACCAGCAACATACAAAATACTATTATATGCCTATTTTTTTATTATTTTTAACAAAGACAATGAGATAATCTGAATATAAGAAAATATAAAATATACAATGGAATTTCTTGTATTTCACATATGATAGTATTATTTACGTATCATTGATACAAATATTATTATATTCACCATATATCAAGTATAAGTATAATTGTACTGATTGTGTATTAAATATTCAAACCTCTCGGCTATTTCCAAATCTTTCCATTAGTCTTGTGCACATTTGCAAGCCATTGCGATGTTTTATGGCCCCTCAAAAGTCAAAATCAACAAAGCATCAACGGCTGTTGTACCATAATAATAAGTGGAAAGAAAAGGGTTCATTTCGATCGTTAACTTTTAAAGGTTCATGAAATTTTTATATATTTTTGAAAATATTTTTAAAAGATTGTAAAATTTTTATATTTAATTTAAACTTTAAAAATATTCTAAAAAATATTTACATTCTCAAATATATTTTTAACCCAATATTCCTCTAAAATATTCACATTTTTTAAAATACTTTAAAATGGTATTTGATTCATGAAATTCTTTTCACATTTTTGAAAATATTTTAAGAGAATGTAAAATTTTCATGTTTAGTTCAAATTTTAAAAAAAATATTCTTAGGAATATCTACATTCCTAAATATGTTTTTAACTCAATAATTTTTCAAAATATTTCCATTGAGAATGTGGGTATCTTGCATTCCTTTGACGTGAAAATATTTAGTTGACATAAATAGACTATTTTATTCAATCTTCTATTAAAGTCTTACTATCATTCACATTATTTTATTACCATTTATTATGAATGATTACCATCAATTATCACTCATTTCTAATGATAATTGTCTACTATCACTTACTGCTAATAATTATTGTTCACCACCATTCATCATCAATGGTCATTGTCTACTATTATTCATTACCAATAATGCCTACTGATTACCACCCATTATTAGTAATAATTATTAATTACTACCTACTATTAATTACCATTATTCACCATTACTCATTACTAGTAATCATTGTTCACCATTATCTAGCACCAATAGCCACCACCAACCACCATCCATTGCTAATGACAATTATTAGCCACCCATTCACCAATATCTACTGTTGATAATCATTGTTTAATGTCACTCATTATTGATGACTATTAGCAACTATTAACGTCACTCATTATTCACCATTATCGACCATTATCAATCACTAATAACTACCTTTCACCACCACCCATTATTGGTGGCATATTTACTACCACTTATTCCTAATGATGATTGTTAACCACCATCTACTATTGATGACTATAATTGTTAGCATTTTAACCTAGTTATGACTAATATGGAACCTTCTAACTGATTTCCACCAACCTAATCCAATTATTCAACTCAAATCTTGATCATTTAATAAAAACATATAATAAGGAGGAAATAGTGCATTTGAAAAGAAATGGAATTTCAACCATTCTATAATAATGTTTACAAAAGATGAGAAAATTAGATCTATTTATGTTCCTTCTAAGATGAGGATAAATTAAACTAAATAACTCAAAAGGGTTTAAGCCATAATTTCTTTGCCCATAACCTATATACAAAATGAGGCCCAAAATAATCTAACTATAGATATCCAATGCTACCAAAACTAAACTAAAGAGTATGCTAATAAATGCAAATTTGAGAAAGTGGTAATGGTAATTCAACTTATGTATCTAAAAAATAAAATACGGAAGAGTGAGTCTGACATTTAATGAGTAATTATTTCAACATAAATAAATATAACAATGAATTAAACTTATCCACCAAACCATTCTCTTATAAAATTTGACATAAATAACGAAACTAATTAAGGATATTCGGTGCTACCAAAACCAAATTGAAAAGCATGCCAACAAATCCAAATTTAAGGAAGTGATTATGGTAACTTAACTTATTTATCAAAAAAATAAAGTACAAAGGAGTGAGTTGAATGCTCAATGACTAAGTATTCTAACATAAATAAATATAATAATGAATTAAACTTATCCATTGGACCATCCTTTTGTAAAATTTAATATATAAACATTCAAGTTATTATTTTATTTTCAAATAGCCTTAAGGGGCTCAACTATAACCATATCATCATAAAGATATCACAAGAAAGTAATCAATGGCATTTAAATTCCAAATGCATATCATAATGTATAATAATTAATAATAAATCACATACATTCATTTTGTAACTCCCGGGTTAGCCTTGTAACATTCATAAATTTTCTATCCTTATCCTTCTAAGGTCAACCTTATATTTTTCATAAATATATTACTTAGATCAATCATTCGATATTCATATTATCTTTCCTATTAAATTTTTCATATCGCAAAGCACAAAGCTTTCATTTCTTATATCATAAAGTATAGTGTACTCTCATAATAATGTCATGCCTCAATGTATGCATAGTCACATAGCTCATTTCATTACATAATTTCATAAACAAGATGAATTGCATCCTATATACTATGTCATTTCATTATAAAATCTAAGTTTATCTCATAAACAACACAAAAATTATATTCTTAATGCATATCACATGGCATAACACTTAGAATTTCATTTCATATCACTTTTCATGTAAACAACTCAAATTTATTATACCTTATCTTAAAATGATGTTTAGGGTCATTACATTCTATTTTGAATCTTTGTATAATATGATAATACAATATATACTAAGTATAGTTCACTATGATTATCTTAACTTTAACCTTTAAATGATATTTTATAAGTAAATCAAATATTACAAATTTATTATTCATAAAACTTTTCTCATATGAGAATAGACTCAATTGGCTTTCCATAAATTAGTCATTTACTTAAAATAGTTAACATATGAAAGAGTTATAACTCTTATAAGTTGTTTCCAAAAATTCAATTTTTCACAATCCAAAGTTCCTAACTTTCATCTATTATTTTAATGATATATCAAAAAATACATAAGATATTAATATGAAATTAGTTTCATTTGAAAATAAACTAAATTACTTTTCCAACAATAGGTGATTTGTTAAAAATAAATGTAAGATAAAAAAATTATAACCCTTTAAAGTTAACATAACAATTTTATCCTAATATAGTCAACTATAAAGTTCCAAAGTCATTCAAAACTTTTGTAGTCAATTATATAGTTAATTATAAGACTCTAGAAGCTTTTTGGTGCCAAAATCTTCAATTTTCTTGTAAAATCACTATTTATGTGCCCTTAAATTCAACTAAACTCATTTGTTACTCACTCAATCTATATTAAATCATAAATACACCTTTATGGGACTTCATTAAGACACTTCTATCATTAAATCAAGTAAACATCATCAATCAACACATTTTTCAAGCATTTATATCTATATTTTATAAAAACTTAAAATATGCAACTCAAACTTAGGTTTCTTGAAATTTAACAAATGGAGAAGGAGTATTTACTCACCTAATATAGATAAGGATGTTAAAAGGTAGATTTAAAACTTCTTAGCGCTAATCATATTAAAATTAATAGTTTCTTTGTGTTAGGGTTCTAAATGTTTACTTGAACAAAAAATAATCCCCTCTTTCCCATCAAACCTAAAAAAGATAAGGAGGAAATTTGTGATGCCTTTAAAAATAGGAAAAATATTATTTTATATTAGATTATTATTTTAACTCTTTTACTAATATTTGAGTGAAAAGATAAATAGGTTAAATGCTATGGATGCATTTTGGGTGAGAATTAAACTGAGAAAAATAGAGTTTTATAGCAAATATAGGAAGAATTAAATTTAATCAAGGTTATTGTAAAGTCAAGTTTGAATAAGTGTGCATGAAAGAGATTTAGGAACCATTTTTTTTTATTTTACCCTTATAACACCTTAAATTTACAAATTTTCCCTTTAAATATTAAAACCATACCTTTCCTTCTAGATGCTTTTGTCAAGTCCTATCCTCTCATATTCTTATTCATTTTTATTCTCTTCAATTGGTAAGATCAAGTTCTATCATTATCAATTTCTTACAATTATTAGATAAACAAGGCAAATTATTGCAAGATTATAGTTTAGGGATAGGGATTTCTTAAGTTTTGTCATTGAAAAAGGAATAGGAAAACCTTTGATAAACCTAATCTAATTTTACTCCATTTAATGATGCTTAGGGCAACTTGAACTTCTTACTAGTATCATCTCCTCTCCTCCATAACATACTAAATAGATAATCTACTTAAAAGTTATAATTTTGCCTAATGTAGATCATATCATTTTTTTAATATTTAAACCTTGATAAAGTAGCAAGTTTGATAATGATAGATTATATTGTGGCTTAAATTGTTATTAAAAGTAGATTGGAAATGAGTTTAGATGTTGAGTTTATGTTGGATTTTAGTTAATTTGTTAGGTATGGATTAAATTGAGACATATTAACCATTTACATAGTGTTTCTTACTGGAAATCTATATTTTTGCAAGTGATACTTAAATATGGCACTAAAATCTATTTCTAGATGCCATACTTGAGTGTGCATAAAAAGTTACTCTCTGAATGGTCTTACTCAAGTATACACTTGCATATGGCATTCAAAATTGCTTCTGGATGATTATATGCAAGTACATGCTCAATTATAAGGGTCAAGATTAGTCTATAAGGCTCCATATTTGAGTATCACACCTCTATATGCCCATTTCAGTTGCTTTATGACAATGTGAGTTGATATATGCTTTTGTAGTTTCTGTGATTGCATGATAAGCATGTGAATATAATTGTTATGATATCAATAATGAAATTCTAATGAGGATGTATGATTAAATGAAAATGTTATTGGGGAATGGTATTGAATTGAATTTGAAAAATGTTTATGGACGAATGCTTGTAGAAGTTAGATTTGTAAATGGTTATAATTGACTAAGAAGTACAAAGTGGGTTAAATATTTGTTATTGTTTATTCTTGTTATCTTACTTTATTTATTATTAAAGGTGAATCGAAATGTTGTGTGGCATATGAACTAGGAACTTGATTATGATTGTCTATTGTTAATCATGTATATATAGTATAAAATGGATGCGTACCTATTTATATTTTAGAAAAACAGGTCATTTGCTTATCACATCTATGACCCATTATTTTTGTTTAAAATATTTTATAAATATGTCCTTTAAAACTCCCTAGCCACCACTTGCAACTTAAGAATGGAAACTTCCTTAAGATATTGTTATAAGTAGCCATAATCAAGATAGAATATGATTAAAAATAGCTTTGGGCCTTGTAAATCGATTTGTGCATATTTTCATACATAAACTTTAACTGTAATTATTTTGAAAAATGTTTTTTTCTAGAATACTGTGTAATGGTACCAAAATTAGGTTAATTTGGCTTATAAAAATAAAAAAATGAGTTTCATGTTGATTATGACTAAATGAATCATGACAAGATTCAATGAAGATAGAGTTCTTTTCTTGATTAAAGGAAGAAATTGAGGAAGAATGATGATCTGTTACCTTGATTTGGAGGAGGAGAATATGAGAAAGAAGAAGAAAATATAAGAATGTTTAGGAAATTTAAAAAAGTGAAATGAAATAGGATGAAGTATATCATAAAATAGGAATAATACTGAGAGGAATTTTTGAAAATATATTCTAAATCTCTTTCATACTTACATAATCATTTATTGTAATTCAAAACCTTAACCTTTATAACTTTATTTAAATTTTCTTATCTATTCCTTATAAAATTCCTAATCTGAAATTTATTAAAACATCCAATTTTATTTTATTTTATATTTCATCTATATTTATTCATCAAAACTTTCTTGTACACATACCATTTTCATTTCAAATTAGAGGCATATTAGTCATTTTAATTATTCTTTTTACAAAGTAAAATTTAAATTATTATATTTTAAAGAAAGTGTAACAATTATTCATTACTACTACTATTAATGACTATCATTGACCACTACTTATTATTGTTAGCCACTTATTTTTTTATAAGAATATTTTTAGCAATATAACAATATGTTTTAAAATATTCAAAATAATTAAAAATATAATATTATAACATTTTTAGAAATATTTCTAATTAAACTAAATATAACAATGTTATATTCTTAAAAATTAAATTTATGAGAATTATATTCCTAAAAATATTAAAATTTTTAAAAATATTTGATTTCATAAACTAAAAGGCATTTAAGATTTCGAGGATTACCAAATCTATAGAATGGATAGAGCTCAAGACAAGATTAGAATCATCTTTGTTATTAAGTAGCAAATAAATTGATCTTATAATAGTTCATTACTTAAGTGACTAAAACTTTATTTTGTCCTTCACAAATTTTATCTATGTCAATTCTATCTTTAACAAAAATCTTGATGACTGATGGTTGGTCATTACCCACCACAAGTAACTACTCAATTTTTAATGATATGATAATATTTTTTGAAATATTTAAATAATTTAAAAAATAATATTGTAATACTTCTAAGAATATTTTTAATTGAACCAAAAATGATAATTTCATATTTTCAAAATTTAAATTCATGAGAATCACAGTAAAAAAAATTAGGATTCTTAGAAATATTTGATTTTACAAACCAAACAAAATCTAAGAGTGTATTTGGATATGTTTTAATTTTTATGTTCTTAAAAATTGTTTTCTTATTCTCAAAAATGATTTTTGGATTGAAAAAAAAACTAAAATGAAAAGGTGATTAATATTGTAAATAAAAATATTTTATTTAATTATAAAACTGACATTTAAAATGAAAAAATTAGTTTAGAAAATAACTAAAAGTTATTTCTATTTTTTATTTTTAAGTTACATATTTAGATAATAATTTTTAAAAATAAATTCTAAAATAGTTTACCAAGTAGGTTCTTTTATTTTTAAAAATAAAAAAAGAAAAAACTATTAAAAAAAACAAAACCTAAGATTCTAAGGGTCACCTAATCTATAAAATGGATAGAGCGTGGAACAAGATTAGAATTATCATTGTTATTGAACAACAACTAAATTGATCTTATAATAATTCGTTACTCATGTGATTAAAACTTTGCATTATCCCTCACAAATAGGTTCTTTTATTTGTAAAAATAAAAAAATAAAAAACTATTAAAAAAAACTAACCCTAAGATTTCAAGGGTTACCCAATCTATAAAATGGATAGAGCGTGGGATAAGATTAGAATTATCATTATTATTGAGTAACAACTAAATTGATCTTATAATAATTCATTACTCAGGTGATTAAAACTTCGTATTATCCCTTACAAATTTTTATTTTTATTAATTCCATCCTTTACAAAAAAAATTTATGGTAATTTTGTCTATAATAAGTTGCTTAATTTAATCTATTTGTTAGCATTTCTAATTATAGATTAAGATGAAACAACTAAAATAATAGGGAAATAATGTGTGAAAAATGAAACTAATACTATAAATTTGCAAGAGATCAAATTAATATAACTTGTAATTGCAAGAGACCTAAAATAAAAATAAAAAATTAAATGTGTTAGTGCCTTAGTAGTGCAGTCACACTTAATGCTACTTTAAGGGCTTTACTCCTTATTATATCTATGGTTTAAATCCAAGACCTTACATGTATTAGAAGTATGTTAAATTATATAAATTGATTTAAACCAACCAAATCATTTCGCATTCAATCGATTTAAATCAATTGAAAATTTTAAATGGGATAATTTAAAGAAATATTAATTTTTTATTATAATTGAGGTAAATAATCTGTCATCCATTTTAAATCAGAACTAACTAGAAAAAAAACCTTTAGCCTTTTAATATACAATGTGTTTGGGTCAGTCTCGTGTTATGCTATTTGCTTCAATCCTTTATATGATTGTGAATAAATGGTGGTAATAATATATTTATTACATAAATGTAACTAAGCATGACATAGAGGAGATGAAGACATATGCTTACAGTTTAAACAATTTAAAATGTTATGTTTATTATATAAATGATATGTTTATTGTAGTATAATATTGCCTATTATGACAACAATGAAGTTGAAAAGTGTAAGTTAAAACCTAACTAAACCATTTTAAATCAGTTTAAAACTGAACTTTGATCAGGAATGGTTCAATAACATTAAATAGCCGGTTATGGGCATATTAAATTATAATTCAAAATGAAACAATTAGGGCTAATTAGGCCTAAAACCAATCAAACTAAACTATTATTCACCTTTAACATATGTGCATTAAGTGAATTACCATTCCTACCATTATAAAAAATAATAACTATAATTAATTTATAATAACTTAAATATTAATTTTAATACACAATTAAATTTGTATATTTATGTAGATATTACTCCAAATAATATATATATATATATATATATATATATATATATATATATATATATATATATATATATATATATATATATATATATATATATATATATACTGTCAAACTAGAAAGTCACATTTGATTGTGATTTTTTTAAATGTCTATGATAATAATACCCTTAATTAAATTGTTGTAAGGCATATTCAATTAGAAAGAACTAAAATTTTCTATTAATTATGGATGTTAGTTAAGTTATTATGAGATAAAAATAAAAGTATTACATACTTTGAGCAATTTTTTTATTATCTAAAAATTGAATTACTGAAAATAAATTTTCATGTAAATTATATTTTTAGATTATCATGATATGTTTTACATTAAAATAATTACTCAAAAAAGACCCAATTCCTACAAAAAAAAAGTTAGATAATAGTGTAAAATATTATATATATTATAATTATATATATAATTTTTCAATAACCAATTGTGAAATAAAAAAATTATTTATGGGCAATATATACATAAAAATGCATATTTAAATTATTATAAATTTATTTACTTTTAAAATTTCTTTTGTTCATGATATTTATTTTAATTTCTAACAATGCAAGTTATATTATTTAATTCTTCATAAATTTTCATTATTAATTTCATCTCTCATGTAATAATTATTTTTTATTTTAGTCAGTTTTATCTATTAAATCATTAATCTATTAACTTAACTAGCAGAAATGACACTTTACCTACATCATGATTGTGTCAATTATTATTTTATTCACTTGTATTTTCAAGTATTGCAATTTATTTACTTATACTTTCTAATATTAAAACTTTGCTAATCTTTTTTTTTTATGAATAGAAAAGTAATTAAACCCTTGGAAACATATATAAAAATCAAGGATTGAATATTGAATGTAACTAAAGGTGCAAAACCTTTAAGAGATATTGAGTGTCATTTAAGTCAAACATTTTTAGATTTTTCGGTCTAATTGTTAATGAAATATTTCATAACAAGTAAATTTGGAAAAAAAATCACAAGGGAACAAATTATAATTTTTTATATTTATATGAATTGATGTTCAATATTTTTTATTGAGACAAAAAAAAATTAGGCATATCTTCTTAATCTAGATTTACAAACTATATGCTATAGTTATATGCTTTCTAATACTAATGTATTTGAATTTTTGTTGAAAATTCTAAACATTAGTTTAATTTCATTTAACTCACTTATAATGAAGTTTTTAATTAAAAAATTGGATGAGAAAAATTTATATGAACAAAATGCTAATAGTAAAAAGTATGAGTGTGCAAATTGTAATATTTAAAAATATAAATGAATTAAATAAAAATTAATAAAATAATGAATATTTAAAATGTAATTTTTTATAAAATTATTAAAGGAAGGACTGAAATAATTAATTATAAGAAATGAAATTGATGTAAAATATCTGTAGGAGATAAAATTGATATAAAAATGAGTGAACGCGCAAAATAGAATTTTTAGCCCACTGCTGTTGCTAAGTGCATTGGAGGCGCAACAAATCGCAAGGCAATAAGCGGTGGAGAAGCCGTGTTTGCTTCTGGTAAGATGATTATCACTTCGCTTTCAATTTCCCATCATCATCTCAATTAATTGCAGACAAAGTCTTCGATTTCTGCTTCGATTTGTGCATCATGACAAGGACGGCATCATCTCAATGGCATCCTTCAAAATTCAAGGGTTACACAATGCTATCTCATTTGAGTCCAACCACCGTGCTATGTTAACAAGGCCACCTTTATTGTATGGATATTTTTTTTTCGCATTTTTAAAAATATTTTTTTAAAAGGCATCTAACCTTTTATACTTATTGACACATATTTAAGAAAATTTTAGTCAAGAGTAATATTAAATCAAAGTTTTTTTAAAATATTCTCATAACAGAATATATATATATATATATATATATATATATATGTCCTACACTGCTATCTTAATTATATAAAAAATTAAATTCATTTATCCATTTATTTATATCTTATTTTATTTTTGCCACCTTAATTCAATAATACCTTCCATTTATACTTGTATATGAGTTGAGTTTTAGGATTTCGAATAGATCTTTTTTATTTATAATTGTATGAAAAATAAGACTTTAACTCAGTTCGAGCCGTTTACTTTTTTTAAAATAATTGATCTAATCCAATTCGTATAGTTTAATATATGATTTGAGGTACGATTCAAAAGTTTAATTATTTTTATTTTTATTATTTTAAGTAAAAATATTTTTTAATATAAAAATATTTATTTAAAAATAATAAGATATTTAAAAATATAAAATATTTAATTATGTCAAATTAAATTTTTTACATTAAAAATAATTAAATATAACTATTTTTGTAATATATAATTATATTATTAAAAATAAATTAATATAATCAAGCCAATTCATTTCTTATTATCATGGGCCAAGTTTAAGTCCAAATAATAGTTAGGTTGAGCATATTGACTTGTAAAAAATATTAAAACTCAATTTATTTTTTTAGATTAGGCCTATCAAATGAAGTGAATCACCTGACTTATGTATAACTTTACTTTTATTATTGAAAATTAGATGGTTACTTCTAGCCACAACTAAAATTAAGGCAAGATAATTATTTTTAAGATAATTAAAATAATTGTCATTAAATATTTTGTAATAGCAAGAATCACCGTAAAAGTAATAGTAGAATTGTTATTAAATGATATATTCTTTTGTAATCACTATCATTATTCAATGTCATTTATCGGTCAATTTTTTAGTATCAATTCCTATTGGGTAATCAATTTTTTTATGACCACCTAATTTTTTATAAGAATATTTTTAAAAGTTTAATGAAATTTTAAAGAATATACAAATTAATTAAAATATAATATTCTCATATTTCTAAATCTTTTTAATCGAAATAATATAACATTCTATACAATTAAATCCTAAAAAAATTACATTCTGCGCAAACATTACTAGGATTGGATTCTGTAAGCCAAACATATCAAAATTAACTTATTGGTACCTAGCTTATCCATGACAGTTTTCCTAACTTATTCCTCCAAAATTTCCATTTAGATTTCAGGTCAATTCACCTGCTTTGCTTGTCATTTTTCCTTAACATAATTATCATCCCAACCCTTTTGTCTCTGTCTTGTAAATGAACTATCCCCCTCGCGGCCTACAAATGGCTTTTCTTTTTCTTTTTCTCTCTTTTTTTTTAAGTGTTAGTTGAGACAAATTTTATTTTATTGGTAAATTCAACCATGACATGGAATTAAAAAAATTGACTATGCTAGTCTATCAGGGAGGAGCATGGCCATATTTTTCAAAGCATCACCATCCAATTGTTAGAAAATTAAATTAATCACTTGCATACCCTTATATGAATGATTATTTGATTAAACAGCACTAATCAACTGAAATAAACATGCAGTTAATTACAGGAGCATCTTCAAATGTTATTATGGTTCAATTTTACTTTTGTCAGAAGCTAAGAAATATAAGTTGTCAAAAAAATATTGAAAAGTCAAGGGGAAACAAACTCTAATTTAATTAAAAAATTGAACTTATAATAATATATAGAATTTCGATTTTTATGTATTTTTAGTGATGTTAAATAAATATAAAATTAAATTAAATCCAAACAAGCAGAGGATTAAAATTCAAATATATGGAAAAGGGCTCAAGTGTTGGATTAACTTATTTGGAAGAACAGAAAAATGATTACCGACAAAGTTTAAGATTTCTCGCAGTCAAGAAAGGACTCTTTCTAGATCCGACCCTGCCAGGGATGATGGCCCGTGCCCATGGCATTAGCAAATTTGTCCAATGTTGACTTTTTGGGCTTGAACCCAATTACGAGAGCGATCCATATTCATATAGACGATCTAGTTTGTGTTCGTGGGACTGCTCTGGCCTTTGCAATCTCTTCTTCCTTTAAAATGAAAAAAATACAATTTTGATGCCCTAAAATATAAAATATGCCATTCTAATCTTTTAATTTAAAACAATTTATTTTAATATTTTGGAATACTTAATTGATACAATTTTGATTCCCTATTTGATTTTCATCAATTTATCTATCTTATATAATTATTTCCATCTAATACTCCTTCTTTATTAACCTAAAATAACTTTTATATAAGTTTAAAATGACTTTAGTGACATTTAATGCCTCTTGAAGGCTGTGTACCTTCCATTATATCTAGAATTTGATCCATGTTGTTTGCATATATACATTTAATGATTTAATCATTTCTACAATTAAAAAAAAATCTATATAAGCATGAAAGGAAATTTTTGCTTGGATATTAAAACTTTCGAATGAAATCAATGTATTAAATATGAAATTTTGAATATTTTTTAGAGTTTATTTTTTACAAAAATTTTAAAAAAATAATTTATTTGAAAAATAATACGCTAAATGCTAAATAATAAAATATGAGTTGATAGAACAAAATTTAAAAAAAAAGATCAAAATTGTACAAATTAAATATCTAGGAGACCAATATAGTCATTTAAATTAGGAGTACCAAAATCTTACAATTTATATTTTAGGAAACCAAAATTACATTTAGCCTTTTTTATTGTTTGTAGATATAATTTGTATCAATTTTATCTTCATAAAATGTTTTATCAATTTTGTTTCTCACTTATTCAAATTTATCAAATTTCATTTTTAAAAAATATTTTCTTCAATTTCATTCCTTATTTATTTAAACTTGTCTAATTTCACCGCTAGTTATTAATTGATACATACAATAATGAAGCAATCAAATTGGAAATTTTTAAATAACTAAGGAATGAAAATAAAAAAAATATTTCTATAAAATGAAATTAAAATTTTAAATAAATGAGAAATAAATTCATATAAATTGCAATCGATGGGAAGAATTTTCTATTTCCCATACTTACATGTTAGCACTTACCACTTGCCAAGCCCTAATGCTATAGGGTCTACGATAAGGGAAAATACTCCCACATCCTTCTACCACTTCAGCATTACAAAGGTGTCATATTTTAGCTTTCTCAAGAGAACCTTGAACCTATCATGTCTCACTAAGTAGAAGGCCAGCCATAGGCAAGGGTAGTTCAATCTCGAAAAGTGGTTATCACCACTCTACATTACACATATTGAGAACTTTATATTGTGTAATTTGTTAGGATTATTAAGATTAAATTCATGTGACTTTAAGAATCTAAGTATACCCACTTAGGCATGTTATTGCTGGACTTTCTTATGAAAAGTGAGTGAGAGAATTCTTTGTATTATAGCTAGACTTCCATATCAATTTTATTTCAATAAATCTTTAGGGTTGTTAAATGGGTCGCAGTTTACGGACCGACCTGCAACTTATTTTTGCAAATATGGACCTCCAAAATTTAATCCGTTTTTAAAATGGGTAATAAAGACCGGCTCATCACGGATTCGATCTGCAACGAATTGATTCGTGTTTACGGATTTTTAGTTAAAACCCATGGATCGACCCATATTCATTATGGGTTTTTGTGGATTTGGACTTTTAAAATTGAATCCATTTTTTAACGCGGGTATTACGGACCAACCCGTTAGGACTGGCCTGTATACGTACTAGCCGACCCATTTGACAGCCTTATAAATCTTCCTCTCTTACAATAAAGATAAATAATCTGATTATGTTTGAACTTTTTTAAAAAAATGATGACAGATATTGCTTTACAACTACCTTATCCATTAGTAATGTAGTTGGTGTGTTTCATTTATAATTCTCATAACTCACTTAAGATAATATCAATCTCATTTCACCAAACTTTTTCAGTTATTAATATTTATTTTTCAATTCATCTAAAAAAAAAGAGAAAAGACTTTCAAGCCCAAATTTACTAAGCTTTTAATCGTAATTACCATATTCATTTACAAAATTCATTTTGGTCTATTCATGTAAATTTCTTTGGGGGTGCTCACTTTTTACCTTCCCTCAGTGGAATTCCATTCATCTTACTTATAATTCCATCCAATGGAAACTTGTCATTAACAAGCTTAAACTTGAAAGCATAGAAAAGCAGAGGGGATTGGGCAGAGGATAGAATAAATTCTCGATTCTTGATTCCGTTGTTGACACAACTAGAAGAGGAATATTGCTTGGCAAAATGTATTTTTGTATTGAATCCAACATATATATGATATGCATTAATATTTCAGGTATTCTTGTCAAAGCACAATAACAAGCCGTGGGTGCTTTGTGATTATCCTGTCTGTGCAAGTGCAACATATCCAGTTGGCAATGGTGAAACCATTCACCACGTGGCCATGGCTTTGGGCAACTTCTGTGCGAGGAAGGCTGGCAAAGTCAAGCATTGTTAGCAAATTAGCAACGGACAATTTAATTGCTAAAAAACACGTTATTAGAATTTTTGCGGAGTCAACGCCCGTCATGCGTGCACCAAAATTAAGTTTATTCATTTACTTTTCCTAGTTTACGTATAATAGTATTATTTGTACACACATTTTTCTTTATAATTTTTAGGCATAATAATCAATAATCCGATTTGAACTAAATTAATTTTACCTGATTAACATAAGGGAGATCAATTTGATATCAAATGTGATGCTTTGAAAAGCGAACATTATAAGAGATGGCCTTTGATTTTTCAAACTAAAGCATGTGATAAGGAATCTGGATTCCAGACATATTACTTGACACTAATGGCAGATATGCTCACCACATGGTAAGTGCGGACCAATGTGACTACGTCGCAGTGTTAAGCTTCAACTTGAACATTTAGCGTACGAAATCCAACTCCTGCCAAAGGAGCCTTCCCAATAATCATCACCATATTCGTGCTTGCAAACAAATCCCATAATCCAATTGTTTCCAAAAAAACCTTTTAGAAAAGAAATAGAAAAAATAGAATAATAACAAATTCTCAACATATGAATGGGTAGTAGTATTTCTATTAATTAAATTATAAACAATGCAATTAACAACAATTAACAAAATCAAATAGTAAAATGAATTCAGAGGATGAATTTAAAGAAATCTGGGTTGAAGCACGCTATAATTTAGTTACTTTTTGATCTTATTAATTATTGTTAATTGCATTGCTTATAATTTGATTAGTAGAAATACTACTACCCATTTGTTTATTGACATTTTCTAATTATTTTCTAACAAAACCAGGCACTCAAAATGCGCACCACCACCACCAGAAGCCATGTTCGGCCATTTAGTTTCTGCAAATTCATAGCAAATGTAATCAAAAGTAAATGGTTCGTGGTTTTCGCGTCCTTCCTAATCATGTCGGGATCAGGCGCGACTTATCTCTTCGGAAACTACTCTCAAGCCATCAAAACCACACAAGGTTACGACCAAACCACAGTCAACCTCTTGGGTTTTTTCAAGGATCTCGGTGCGAGCATCGGTCCTTTTTCCGGTCTGGTCCCTGAGCTAACGCTGTCCTGGTTCGTCCTGCTCCTAGGTGCAACCATGAACTTTTCTGGCTTCTTTATAATTGGGTTGTCTATCACAAACAAAGCCACAAAGCCAAAAAATCAGGCAAATGTGCCTTTACATCTGCATCGGTTCAAATTCTCAGGATGTGGCAAATACAGGAGCTTTAGTTCCTTGCGTCAAGAATTGCCAGAAAGCTGAGGCGTGATTTTGGGTCTCTCGAAGGATTACAATGGGCTGAGTGGAGCTATACTTACCCGAGTCTATCTGGCCATTTATGGAGAAAATCCCAAGTATTTAATTCTTCTCATAGCTTGGCTTCCATCTGCTATACAGTTGTGTTTGTGTACACAACCAAGACCATGGAAATTGTTAGGCAGTCAAATGAGCTCAAAATCTTCTACAAATTCCTCTATGTATCAATTTCACTTGCTTTGTTTCTGATGGTTATGATTGTTGTTCAAAAACATTTTGCTTTCTCACATGCAGCCTATGTTTACATTGCAATTGTGGTATGTGTTCTTCTCTTCAGTCTTATGTTTATTGCTATCAAAGAAGAATTCTTACTATGGAAAACACTTGAAGATCCCGCAATCGACTAAGTTGCCATAGAAAAACCACAAACAGTTGAATCCGAGAAAGCAGATTAACCGGTAACAAAGGCATCTTTCTGGGTTAATATTTGGAATAAACCAGACGGGGGAGAAGATTATAGCATTTTACAAGCACTGCTGAGTCTAGACATATTGCCAATGATAATTTACTCTTTCGGCGGCTTAGGATCCAGCTTAACAGCTGTGGACAATTTGGGGCAAATTGAGCAGTCACATACCAGCAGAACACAGTGCGGGCATTTGTGTCACTTGCAAGCATATGGAACTACTTTGGGAGGGTCTTTGCAGGCTTTGTTTCTGAGATTCTGCTTCATGAACATAAATTCCCACGCCCTCTCATGCTATGCTTGGTGCTGTTCTTGGCATGCATTGGCTAGCTTCTTATTGCATTTCCATTTCGCGGTTCGGTCTATGTAGCATCAGTGATTATTGGATCAACAGCCGTTAAACGATGAGATTATTTCTGAGCTGTTTGGGCTCAAACACTTTGCCAATGTTGTTCAATATTCCTACTCTGACGAATCCGCTGGGTTCGTTCATACTGAATGTGAAGAGGACTGGATTTGTCTATGATAGAGAGGCAAGAGAGTAACTTAGGACGAATGGCAAGGAGTTGGTGAAGGGAAAGCCCCCATTTGCAATGCAAATGAATGCTACAGGCTTTCTTTCATAATATTGGCATCTGTCACTTTCTTGGGAGCAATTGTTTCACTGATTTTGGTGATGAGAACAGAAGTGACTTGTACAAGAAGTTCAGAGAGGACGGTACGTCTGCAGAAGCCAAGTTGGATTCATCCTCTGTTCAAGAGAAAAAACGAAGGACGAACTGATCAAGTGATACCTAGTGTAAAATTGAAATATACAGATGTAATTCAAAATAAATATTCAGGTGAAATTTCATAGTGTGACAAGCTCTAGACCTGCAAATGTCATGTATAAAAAATAGGTTCAAGGTTTGATATATTATTATTTGTTTGGTTTTTCTATGTTTTTACTAATCTTGATTAGGAAAATTAATGGTATCACTATCAAGTTATTTAAGATTTTTTATTTTAAACTGGAGGGTGAACAAACTTCAGTAAAATTCAAACTTGAAGTTTTAAGATGACAGGAAAACACTATACAGTGATTTTACCCTTTGTCATAATTTGAGTTTGAATTCTAATATATATGTTAACCGAGTTATTATTCCGGTCATTAAAAAAATATTTAACTTCAATCCACTTTCATTTTGAGAAATTACTAGATTGATGTCTAGTCCAACATATTACATTTAAATAATATAATTCATGTCTTGACAATCAGAAGCGAGGGTCCAAATTTATTAAATAAGCCAAATGTATGTCAACTTGAGAAATAACTCCATGGTTTAACCTCTTCGGTGACGGTCTATTATACATATTCTTATTATAATTAATTTGTGCCATTTAATATAACAATGGATTTCATATTTTAGTTTTAATTAAACTAATTCATATCAATTAAATTTATGCAAAATATATGATTAGTATCCGCTAATTTGAGTTTATTATTCTTGCAAAAGGTATATCACTGTAATTATTTGCAAAAAATATATAATAAAAATAAAAAAATTAAGTTAAAAGATATATTTTGAAATTGCATTATACCCAAAATGTATACTACTGTGATGTGATTTGTGTGATTTCTAAAAGACAAAAGAAATCTTTTCAACATAATGTAAAGATTGAATATATTCTTAATTTAGTATTATAAAAATTAAATGAGATATTTGTTAGCACCTTTAGCTGTAGTTGTATTCAATATTAGCTTAGGGGCCTTATCCTCCTTACATCATTGGTCTGAAGACTCTGAACCCTCAATCTCATGTATGTATTAAGTGATTACCACTCATGCAATTAAAAAATTAAATAATATATTTTAAACTTCAAGATAAAAGAGATATTAGAAATTGCATTATACCCAAAATTGTATATCATTATGATTTGTATTATTTCCAAGAGATTTAAAAAAATTTGACATAATATTAAATTACATATATTTTTTGGTAATTAAATTAAATGTATATTTAATCTTTGCTTATTTTAAAAAGATTCGTTTGCAAATTTCAAATAATGCAAATCACATTTATATAGGTTTTGGCAATGCAATCCCAAAATGTATCGCTTATCTTAAGTTTGCTTTTATTCGTTTTTGTAAATAATTACAGCGATAATGTACACATTTTGCAAGCAATCACAAATTAAAATTAAAAAATACTAGTATTTTTTTGCATAAAATTAAGAGTAAGCTACTAATTTTATAAATTAAAAATTTGGGGACATCAAATCAAATAAATTAATAATAAAATATAGTTTAACTTCAATTTTTTATTAATATAAAAATTTTTACTTTAATTTGGTACTAAAATCACTAAATTTTGCATGTGTTTACTTGAAATTTTCACTTTATTTTATTCTAATATGCTTATTGTTTAAAATCACAATTAAAATTCTTTACGTAAAATGAAAAATTAAGAAATTATAACTTATAAATTGAGAGAGCAAAAGAATTGGCGTTTTTGGGATTTTTTATAAGTAGCTATATATGCACAACCTTTTTTTTAAATATAAAACATGTTGAAGCTACTAAGAGAAAAAAAATAACTAAAAAAGAACAATAAAACAAGTTCGAGAGACTCTAAAAAAATCATACTATTACAAAATAGTTGATTAATGTTAAGCATTTAGAGAATTATATGTTAGTATTCAACTAATGTCTACTTGAACGTTGTTATATATCAATTTTTAAAATTGGTTCTATAATCGACATAAACAATAATAATAACGTCAATTTTTACATCAATCAAAATCAACGTCATTTATTTTTCTAACATTGTGGGATATAAGATTAAACATCATTTTTTTCAAACAATCAATGTATACTTTTCATAATATCATGTCTGTTTGATTTAAGAACTAGTGTGTTGTATGTCTCATCCCTACCCCCTGAAATCCATTCCTTGTTTTACATTATTCATCCACCACCTCAAATTATAACCCTATCTCCTCCTCATTCCCTTTTCTTCCCTATTTCCTATATATTTAAGCTTATAAGAATACCCTAACTAGAAATAGAAATTGATATCTTCTTTGACTATATAGAATCCTAATTTTAACTATTTTGAAGAATAAATTGAAAAATAAAATATCAAAAATGGTGAAAAGTTATATACAATACCCTAATTAGAGGTAAGTGCTTTGCTAAATTTGTTTTGATACTTGTTACTTAATATGTAAGGTTTACACTCCTTAGAAAAGAACTCTTGAATGCAACATCTTCAAATGTAATAATCATTCATAAAAATCCAGTGTATGATATTATATATTTTGTATAAATAATAAATAATAAATAATATGATCGAATGTTAAAAAAGATGAATGAAATCAAATTTTATACCTATATAAATTTGTAAAATTTGCATTAAAATAATAGGTAACAAATCTATTATCAATTATGAAACCAAAAACTAAATTGTACAACTAAATAAAAAAGTAAATCAAATACTTACATTTATATTCTGTCATTTGCCAATAAGTGCTAAACCTTACATATTTAGTTATAGGTTAATAGAGCTTCAACCCTATAAAATAATTAGCAAGTAAAAATAAAACACTAAAGATAGCAGCTATCTTAAGGTTAGAAAATGATCATACCTCAATAAAGAGAGAATTATTTTAAGATTGAAAGAGTTTTAGGATAAAATTTATAAATGGTGCCACAACTTTACTCTTTTTATTTTCAACTTACATCCTACTTGTTATACTATTTTAACTTTCTACATTGGTTACCAACAAAACCCAGTATAACAAAACAATGTTAATTTACAATAGAATTTTACACTTAAATTATTAAATAAAAATCAATGTCATAGCACTTTAATTTCATTAAACCAAAATCTCCTATTTAGTCAACATTTTCCATTTTTTTAAAAATAATTTTATAATTTTAACATAAATCTTGTAAAAACACTAATATTATTTTGTGAACTAATGAATTTTATTTTTAATTCAATTTATTTTAAGTGAAATTAATAGTATTAAAAATTTTTTACATTATAATAATTTTCTTATATAATTAAATATGTACAAACATATTATCCCCTTTTTAACATATAATGAGTTCAAATCTATTTTTGTGAAAGGAATAATTAGAATAACTAATATGTTTTTAAGTTAAAATGGAAACAATGCATGTATAGAAAAATTTTGATAAATAAATATAAATAAATTATGATGTAAAACAAAGTTGACATTTTAGTAAATTCTAAAATAAAGATTTAATGGAAAATATATGAGAAAAATTTAATAAAAAATTAAAGTATAAATTTTTAAATTATTATGAATGAGTATATGAGTATAGAAAAAACTTAGAGACACTTTTTCAAAAATGGCTTTGGGCCCTATCTCTTTTTTATAACTATTAACTTCTTGCCCTTTATCATTTTCCTAATTCTCTTATACCTTACCTCTCCTCTTCTTACCCCTTCCTCTTCTTCTCCAACTTAAA
Source organism: Sindora glabra (assembly GCA_020226215.1). NCBI lineage: Eukaryota > Viridiplantae > Streptophyta > Magnoliopsida > Fabales > Fabaceae > Sindora > Sindora glabra. Next base: position 44,324,739 of record CM035226.1, read on the forward strand.
GTAACAAGACATCAAATTTTTTTAATTTCTTCATCTAGTCAAAATAAAAACTCCATCTTTGATTAAATTACCTTTTCTTGTTCTCTGGGTTAATAGGAAAATGAGATTAATTTGATTCTTCTTGATTTTGTTGTAATTAAGGTTAAGAGGCATTGAATCTAACTTCTTAGCATCTTTTTGCATATTAAATGAGTAAATACTCTACTTATTTATACTAAATTTTAAGGATTTGAGCTTAACTCATATATTTTAGGGTGTTTATGGATAATGGATAATAGTGCTTGATTTAGGTGTTGCTTGATGATTTAGTAAAGGAAATAACATAAACAAGGTGATGTGGGATTGTATCAATGATTTTATAATATTCAATTAAGTAGTAAAGGCATTAAATGGTTAAAATTCTTAAATGAATAGTGATAAGTTCAGAAAATCTATAAATTTTCATGTAGTAGTCGACTATATAGTGTAATTTGGGAGAGTATAATCAACTACCTAGTTAATTATATGGCCATAAGCTACTCTTTAAAGGTTGATAGTTAATTATAGACTCCCAGGATGTTTTTTAGAGCTTTATAATTGACTATTGAACCTTAAAATTATTCTAGAACCCTTATAGTCGATTATGAACCCCAAAATTATTCTCAAGGCTTCTATAATCAAATAAATCATCAACTACACCTAGTTTATTTTGTTTTATCATGAAATCTTAGAGTCTAACATAGGATATAATGAATCCAAACATTAATATGAGGTAAAGTATGATAAATCTAAGTTGTTTACATGTAATTGTGACATGATATTAGAATTTTAGGTGTCATGCTATATGATATGCATTGAATAAACAAATGTTGTGTTGTCTATCATATAAAATAAGACGTAGATATAATGTGACATATATGATGAATTTTGAATTAGTTTGTTTAGACATAGATATAATGTGACATATATGATGAATTTTGAATTAGTTTGTTTATGTAATCATATTATAAAATGTGTTAAGTGGCCATGCATTAAAGTATGGTGTTGATAAAGTATTGTGATGGTTATGCCTTATGTTATGATATAAGAAAAAAATGCAACATGTATTATGATATAAAAAATGATAGGGGAAAATGATATAAATGTTCAATGTATAATTCTTAACAAGATACTTGTATAAGGTTAGGTTGACCTTAAAAAGATAAAAATGAAAAGTTTCTAGAGATTATAAGGTTGACCCAGGAGTTACAAGATGAATGTATATTTTTATTATTAATTATTGTATATTATACTATAAAATTGAAATTTAATTACCAATTAATCATTCCCATGTGACATAATTGTAATGATGTAGTTGTGTTGAGCTTTCTTTTACTGATTGGTAGTGAATTGATATGTTTGTATGATTTACATGTTAAGATTTACAAGAGGATAATCTGGCTAGTAAGCTTATTGTATTATGTATTTGTTATATTGGAGAATTTAATTACTAAGACCTAGATTCATTTTTTTTTGTATTATATTTTATATATACATAAGTTAAGTCCCCACTACCACTTTTTTAGAGCTAAACTTGCTAACATTCTTTTTAGTATAATTTTGGTAGCACTAGATATTTGTAGATGAAATATTTTTGGGGTTTTCCTTTGTATATAGGTTATAGCTAAAGGATTTAGGAATTAAAATTTCTTGAGTTAGATAAGTTAGTATATTTTCATTGTTAAAAAAATATAAGCAACTCTAACTTTCTTATATATTATAAACCTTATTTGTGAATAAAATTTCCCTTCTTTGTCACTGATGTCATTCATTCTTATTACCTACTTTGGAAAATTAAATAAAAGTGTGGTAAATAAAGCAGATTAAGTTAGTGGAAATCAGGTATTAGGTTTTATATTGATCATAATTAGGTTAAAGTTATGGTAAAAGTGATATTAGAGCATAACTTAGGTTCTTAGTTGGATGAGACCTTTAAGTTATATTTGTGTGTTATCATAATAGGTGTTGATCGAAATTGTACCAATGGTATATGTGTACCTAAAATTATATGTCACCAGTATCATTTTAATAGATCCTATAATGCCTATTGATATCGATGGTGGAGGACTTTGTTTGTAAATGGTTGTTTAATAATTGATTTAGTTATTATTTGATTGTCAGGAAAATTTTGTAAATATGAAAGTGGTTAGCTTTGAAGGTTAAATGTGAAATGGTAACTTCAAGTAGAAAAAGGAATATTTCTCATATTTATAAGGTGTGTAGTGCATTTTACCATTCGAAGAAACGTGATAGGTCCCTCATAACTTATTTCATGAATTTTAAGCATGTTTATGAGGAGCTTAATGTGTTACTACCTTATTGTCTTGATGTGAAAGTCCAACAAGCTCAACGGGAGAAGATGACTATAATAAGTTTCCTTATCGGTCTTTCCCTAGAATTTGAAGCTTTTAAATTCTAGATTTTATCTAAACATGAAATGCCTTCTCTTCGAGACATTTTTTCTAGATTACTTTGCATAGAGAATCTCCAATCTTATCCTCCTATTAGTAACAATAGTGCACTTGTGAGTCGTGGTAGCCAGAACCATTGCAAGAACAATAGAATGGGAGGAACTACTAATCGTGATAATCACAGTCAAGAGTCAGGTGGTATTGTAAGTTACTATTGTCATGAGCCATGGCATACAAAGTGCAACTGTAAGAAACTTCAAAATAAACAACAAAAAGCTCAGTCAACAAATGTTGCTCGCACTACAACACCTTTTGAAAAAACTACTTCAGTCCCAGCTAATGAGTTCTCTCAATTTCCACAGAAGTCACTGAAATCCACTACTCCATCTGTTATTACAATTGCTGAGACAGGTAAATCCACTAAGTGCCTTATGTCTTCATCATTCCAATGGGTAATTAATTCTGGGGCCACAGACCATATGACAGGTAATCCTAAATTCTGGGGCCACAGACCATATGACAGGTAATCCTAGTTTATTCTCCTCTTTCCAGCCTCATAGTACCACCCCTTATGTTACTTTAGCAGATAGATCCACCTTTCTTATTTTAGATTTTAGGACCTTATGTGTTTTTAAACCCAAGATAGTAAGTTATTATGATATCATTGTGTTTTTTAGGCATAATTATAGTATGTCAATATAGTTTTATTATTATTGTATGATAATATAATTACATTAGTTGAATGTTAAAGTAGCAACAAATAAGGCTACAACTTAATAAGATTGTTGCATTATTATTACTATTACTAGTACAAAAGTAAATTATTTGGAATGAGTTAAGAAGACTCACATTAAATCCCTAGTTGTATTAAGCGTATGATATGTTTAATATAAAAGCTTTAGAGATTTTAAATTGTAATCGATAACATTAGAATACTAAATACTTTGGTTGTAACTTAATCATACTATTAAAGTCCTTATGGCTGAGAAAAGCTTATTTTAACTAGATATTCTACCATTGTGATGAGAAAATAGAGTATACTTAGTTAATCTTAATAAGGTAAGTCAGAATGATGTTAAAACAGTAAGGTAAGGGTACAAGCCAAGTAAACCTAGGATTATATAAAGGAAAAGGAAGGAACTTGATAGAGATAAGTTAGAAGCAAACCTTGAGAAATTGTTAGTTCGAGGTAATTGTTAATAATAATTGGATTATACATGATTTTAGATATAAATTTATTTATTGAAATTTGTATGAAGGTTGGTAACAAGATTTTGGTCATTGGGCTGGAGGGTAATGGAAGTTACCTAATTTTAATTACTTGAAAGAGAAAAAATAAATGAAAATTGAACCTTTTAGAATGATAATAATAAATGGTAGGATAAAGGAATCTTGTAGCCTTGTAGATTTGCGTCGTTAGATGGGTGCTACAAAATGTTCTATATAAACTTTGGATAGGTAACCTAAAGGTACAAAAAGTAAAAGTTGCAAGTTAGAGGATTGTAAATTTACGAGTAATGGAAATTATAATTGTATGTTTATTGGTTTATTGAAATGGTGGTAAGTGTAAGTTTTTAAGATGTTATGAGTGTATAAAAAAATATGGTTAAGTTATTTCTCAAGAGTTATTATGAAACATGTAAAGAAATTATAATAGTATAACATAACTAATTGTATGATTATAGTTCCATAAGTGGAAATGATTAATGATAAGAAAAAAGGATTTTATTAGTATGAATGTTAGACTAGAAAGTCCGAGATACTATTAGAGCAATATTTGACTATTTGATAAAAGGTGTAACTAAATCAAAGCGAGGCATATTCTTCTAGATATAGTAACTTAAGAGTGACTAAAAGTATATGATGGAGTATGATATGAAATTGTATATATATCATTAAGGTTATAAGAATATGGAGAATATAGACTAAAGGTGAATCTGAATCGAGAAATAAGCAAACTAAGTTAATTATAGTAGCATAAAGACCTTTTATAATATAAAAACATGGAACTTTTCTCCTTAAGAGCTAAATTAAAGCTTTAAGGTGTAATAACTAGAAAAGTAAATAGGTTTTATAGTGCACCATGTATAAAAGAATACAAGCGAGAAAAGAGTATGAATGAGAAAAAAAACAATTAAGTTGAAGTGAATTAAGTTATTATGTGAGCATAGGAATGAAAACATAAGGTTTAGGGTAGCAAAGATTATGAATTCATATGGGTTAAGGAGTTGAGGATGTATATGATGAGATAGGGCTATGAAAGCATGATCATAGAGATATTAGAAGTTGGGAAATGGTTTTAGCATAGTATAAATAGGTAACTAAACATTAAGGTGTTTATAATATTAGCATAGATTAAGATTACCTCTAACTTCATGATTATTTGAACTATGTCTCAAGGGAACTCCTATAGATGCCTTTAAGCTTTAAAATACTAGTATATCAATAAGAATTATTTAGAAAGGACCTTTTTTCCTTATTAAAACTTCCTATTAAGAGAATGCTAATGAGTGTTAAGATTCGGGGGAATTATCTTCAAGAATTGTATAGGGGGAAGGTCATTAATAAAAATTGATGTTTTATATATGCTTTATTTCATAGGTTAACTATTGATATACCTTTAAAGTCATAAGTTTTAACAATTTCCTAATATCTCGTAAATATCATCTTTAGCAAATGCTTGTTGTCATCCTTGGCAAATACTTACCATTTTTACAAGTTTAGCAATCGATGTTATACTTTTAGATATTAGTTTAGTTAAAAAAATTAACATAGTAACTACATTCTAATTTTATATTCCAACTCTTTACCTTTCTCTCTTAATTTTTTCAAATCATGTTAGTTTTTTAATAAATAACAAATATAGGTTATGCTTTTTTTAATACAACTTTGATATTTTGGCATTTTTTTAATAATAGATATTATTTTTTAAATAGCATTATCAATTTTCTACATTTTGACATTGTTCTAACAATAAATACCATTTACAGATCATTTTGCTAACAATCTTATCTACATTAACAAGTAAATATTGTATAATAATATTATAATTAATCATTCAATGAAGTTTACAAATCATTATACATTATATATTTTTCATAAGACAACAATCTACATAAAAATTATAATATATTATTAATACAATTGGCAACGTAGTCATCCATTCCTCATGTTAAAAAGATTAAAATCCTTGTTATAAACTCTTATATATTAATGAGACCTACTTCATTTTTCTCACGTTGAAGTATTCCACCAAATTTTATAGACATTAGCCAATTCCTTGCAGTATCAGGTCAAATATAAGGATAACATACATTATCAATCCTACATAGTTAGAATGCTTTAAATTTTGTGATTATAAGTTTCCTATTAGATCACTAACATCTTATCAACATGTATGTCCTAACCCAGTAAAAGATAATAATGATTTGATAGGAAACTTATAGTTATTAGATCTAAAACATTTATAAATGTATAGTAATGATGAATATATTGTCCTCTTATGCCACTTAAATAAAAAAAATAGTGAAAGAGAAATTTATAAAAAATTATAAATACTAGTTATTACATCAAAACTAATGTGTAAACATTTTATATCTCCTACAAGATCATTTGAATGCCTTTTGGATAATGATTATAAAAAACTAATATCCTAACTTATAGGTGTTTGACTTTCAACTCAATTTTTATATTAACTAACATGATAAGTACCACACTAACTTCATACATTGATTTTTAATTAAAGCAAATATTATAAGTTATTCATATTTGTGAAAATGTCATTGTGCCATTATATATGTCAGTTTTAACTTTAATCGATGCTAATATGGTCATGTTGTATCACAATTTTATATTAATATTAACAAAAAGCAAATATGCTAGGAAAGGTATTGAAGGTATACAATCCTGGCTTTGAGTTAATGCTATGATTTATCATCCAATGTGCATAATAGTTACCTTTCCAAAAAATAAGCACAAGGTTTACTTCTTATTTCCAAACTAAGAAGGTTATGAATGATCTGGATAAGATAATTATTTTTATTTCTACACTTAGAGAGGCATTAAAGTAAAGACTTAGAGCCACATTCAATTTGCACTTTTGTAAACTCCAACTTCTAAGCTTTTTAAAGGCCACTAATCCATCCTTAACACTCAGTAATGGAAGCAAAACATAAATCTAAAGGTCTAGTGAAACCATAAATCCATGTACCATAAGCATCTCTTATCAATTGCTCCTACCTCGATTAGCTAATAGATGACTTGGTCGCTCCTTCAATATTAATCTTCACCCAATTATCAAAGAAAGGTAGCTAATAAATCTCAACTTCTCCGATAATATTCATATTTGTATTATGATTATATCTAGCTCCTCTATTTATTTCTACAACATAGTTTAAAATTACGTGATGTGCTCTAAAAGGCCTATTAAATGATTGGTCATGCTTGGCTAGATTACGCCAATTCCATAGGTGCCAATAACTAAGTACCCAAAGTATAAGTCAATTAACACCGATAACTATATTTGCTTGAAAATATAAATTAAGATAAACCAATAGCTCTTTTAAATAATAGTTTTAAGTTTATGTTGTTAAAAACTTATTGAATATATGCTTCAAACATAATTGTATTAACTTGATGTAAAAATTGTGAAAAATGATGCTACATTTATATTAAAATATCTATTTTTATTACTTTGATTTCTTTTTAATATTTGGCATACCAATTTTATACTAGTAATGAATTAAAATTAGATTTTATTTAGATTAATTTTGGATAATTACATTCAAAAGAACTAATTTGAAATGAAAAGAATACCTTTTATTCTAATGTATGTTAAAAGCATCTTTTCTAAAGAATAGGTTATGTTTAAATATCACTAAAATTAATTACTTTTGAGTGTTACATTAAAGAAAAATAAGAAATAAAAAGAAAAGGTGTTATGCAAAAGTAATGAAAAAAGTAAAATATCTCTTTCAATTTTAATGTAGTTATATTTTATTCCTTTGAATTTTGGAAATTTAAAAATTATCTTCTTAAACTTTATAAAATTTAGAAATAATAACTATCATTAATTTAATTAATCAAATTATCAAATTATGTCATTTTTTCATGAAGTTTTTGAACAATAATCACAATATAATAATACATTATTTTTTGTCATTTTTATACATAATTTTTATGTTATACAATTAATAGAAATTAAATTGTGCATATAAAATCTTAATTAAATAATTATAAATAAATTACAAAATTATATGTGAAAAATGAGAAAAAATAACTTAATATTTTATAATATTGTATTTTAAAATTTTATAAAAAATATATAATATAATAAAATAATTAATTAAGTAGATGATGAATGTTAGTTTAAATTTTATAAAGTTTAAAAGAGTAATTTTTAAAATTTCAAAATTGAAAGGAGTAAAATTCACCCACTTTAAAATTAAAAGAAATATTTTCTATTTATTTTAAAGAAATATACTAAAGGAGTATCTAGAAAAAATAACAACAACTAAGAGTAATTTTAAGTGAAATTAATAAAAGACAAAATTTACAGAGGAATAAGTTTAAGAATAAAATTAATAATTCTTTACAAAAATACATAATAAAATTATAGAGAAAGATGGAGGGAGGGGAATGAGGGAGGGGAACGAGTGGGATATAAATCCACGCCCTCCATTTGAGCTAGCCTTTCAATAGTAATAGGCTTTTAAATCATGAAATTTACATTTCCTTATTTTACCAAGCAACCAAAGGATACCGATTTTTTCATTTTTTAATTTTTTTTAGAAAAGTAATTATAAGTGGTGTTTAATTTACAGAATCAAATATTCCTAGAAATCTTACTATTTTTGAAAATGTAATTTTTAAGAATTTAATTCATGCAAATACAATATTTCTATATTGGGTTCAATTAAAAATATTTCTAAAAATATTATAATATTTTATTTTAGTTATTTTTCAAATATTATTTAATTATAAAAAATATCTTCACAAAAAATTAAATAATTATTAGTAATATATAATAGTTGATAGTTATCATTGGTGATAATTGGTGGCAGTAATGGCCGATGATAGATGATTATCGATGATGGATGATGGTTGACAGTAGTTATCAACAATGAATGTTAGTCAATAGTGATCACCGAGAATATATGATGATCAATAATGATTATCGATAATGATCATTAGTAATTAGTAGTAATCACTAATAATAAATAATAGTTAATAATAGTTACCAATAATGAGTGATGATTGGTTATGGTCACCACCAATAGGTGGTGATGGATAACGATAATAAACAATAGGTGGTAGTGAACGACGGCTTATCAGAAGTGGGTAATAGTTGATAAAGGTTACTTGTAATAACTAATAAAGGATGGTGGTTGATAGTAGTCACTGATAATGAATGTTAGTTAATAATGGTCACCGAGAATATATAATGATTAATAATGATTATCGATAATGGTCATTGATAATGGGTAATGATCACTGATAATGAATAATAGTCAATGATAGTCACCAACAATGAGTAGTGCCTAGTTGTGGTCAATAACAATAAGTGATGATGGATAATGATAATAAACGATAAGTGATAGTGAACAACAGGTCATTGGGAGTGGGTAGTAACCGATAAAGGTTATTAATAATAGATAATAACTGCTAGTAGTCATTGATGATATATGATAGTAAATAATGATCATTAGCAGTAGGTGATAGTGAATGGTGATTACTAGTAGTGGGTGGTGGTTAGCAATGATCACCGATAGTCATTACTGATGTGGTGGTTGGTGATAAGTTTAGGGTGGGTAAAATGGATTTTTTTATATTAATTAAACATTCCTATGGTATAGTCATTGATAATGAGTAATAGTTGGTTGTGATCACTAATGATAAGTAGTGATGGATACTGGTAATCAACGACAAATAATGGTGAATGATGAGTTATTGGTAATAGGTAGTGGCCGATAAATATTACTACTAATAATTAATAATTAACAGTAATTATCAATAATAGATGGTAGTAAATAATAATAATTGATGCTAGATGATAGTAAATGGTGATTACTAACAGTGAATGATGACTGACAATGGTGGTTAGTAATAGATGATGGTTGACAATGGTCACTAGCAGTCACTTACTAACAGTGGGCGATGACTAAAAATAGTGATAAGTAATGAATGATAGTAAACAGATATACTAACAGTTACCAACAATATGATGGTGGGCACTGAGTTTGGAGTGAATAAAATAGATTTTTTTATATTAATTAAATATTCTTATATTATAAAAATATAGGACACTCATCATTTTATAAAAATATTTCTAGAGAATATTAAATTAAAATTATTTTTAAAAGCATTCATATTTGTAAAAATATTTTTATAAAATTTAAATTAATATAAATTTTTTATATTTTTTAAAAATATTTTTAAAAATATAAGAAAAATTGTAAATCAAAGATCACCGTTGAGTTGTCCAAACAAGTGACTGAAGATTTTCTTTCGACGGGACACAGACGTTAATGAAGACTTCCCTCCAAAAATTTAACCCATTAAATCCATTCGTCTTGCCCTCATCCGGGTTTGCCCGGCTCGGGTATTTAATCGACCTCCAAGGTTTTGAAAGTGCTTCATCAGTTTGGCGCTTCTTTCCGCAAAAGACGGTGACAAATTTCGACCTTTTTGCAGGGAGATGGATGACACGGATAGTCCTCTAGATTTCGAGGAAGAAGACGAGCTTCTCAAGGCTCCTGACTTCAACCGGAAAAGGTTCTTTCAGAAAGCTGGTTTTTATCTTCTAGTTTTTGGTCCAAATGTTTTTAAGGTTTCAATTTGCCCCAAAATTTCTTTGCTGTTTGGACTGTAGTACCTATTACGTTAATCAAGGATTTGGGTTTTTAGGGTTCAGCGTCGTCTTCGACTCTGCTTCTTTAAAGTCGGAAACTTATCCCTGAATTTCATCAGTAATGGCGGTTTTCTTAGCATGCTAGGTCTTTGCTTAGTCTTCTTTATGCTAAAAATAATTAATATTTTAATGTTGACTAGGATGAAGGCTATTGGGTTGGATGATCTTCTGAGTGATTATTACAAAGAACAAAGCGAACTTAAAGAGAAGAAGGCCAAACGTGCAAAGGCCCACAAAAAGAAGGGGAAGAATCATTCAGATGATGAAGATGATGATCGAAAAGAAGCTTTGGTGTCTAGATTGGTTGCAAAATGTCATAGTCAGGCATGTTTTAACTCTTCCTATTTTGCTTTCATTGTACTGTCACCTTCAATTTTCTTTTGTCTGTTGCTGATGACTCAAGTGGGCATTACTATTTAGATGAAATCCTTAGTGGAAGAAGAGGAAGAGACATGCCTCTGGGGAGTACAAGTTTTTGGAAATCAGGTTGCTGCCACATTGGATCAATATTCAGTCCGTCCTGATATATGCTTTATTTTCTTGATATATTGACATATATGAGGTTCCTTTCCTTGAACTGCAGAAAGCCTTCCCACCTCTAGTTTTTCCTGAGCTTCAAAGCTGCAAGCTTTTACAATCATTTATGAACAACAAGCTTAATTCTGTGGTGGAGTTGTCTACAAACAAAGGTCTCATTGATCTTGTATTCGTTACGACTATAATATTTTCTTTTGTATCAACTAGAAAGTCAATTAACTATCTTTCAGTATTCTGTTCCAGAAGACTGTTTGCTGCCTGTTTAATAGGAATTTGAGTTTTGTATTGCTTATATGATACGAACTGAAAATGAGTCGCCTCCTTTTTAAGAGTGAACTCATTTACCACACGTATTCTTTCAGGAGACATCTTTCTTGAAGGCTTATTGATCAATGGGTGGCTTTTGAAATTGGTGTATAAGAGTGGTCATGTGGAAAAATCGATTGCCACTTGGGCCTTCAACTCAAGTAAGTAATAGCATGGCTTGTGATATTTATTGTGTTATTAGTCCTAGAGACTATATCATCATATAAATTTTTTTTTCAGTGCTATATTCATCAAAAGAAAACGTGCAAACATCTACTTGTAATTTTTGGTGTGCAATTCTATCTTCCAGAAGACAGGTAGACTTTGTCATGCTTGCTTTAGGCAATGATTGATGATAATTTTGTTAAAACTAAAAGTTTTTTTTTAATTTATTTTTTAAATAATTTTCTTTTGACTGATATTGAAATTTTCTGATCAATCTTATCAGGTTGATGTATTGCCTGTTAAAATTGATTGGTTCCCTGAGTATACAGATTTGAGAATGGCTCTTGACAATTATGGATTCCTCTTCAATTATTCTTCCAGTGCTGAACCTATGAATATAGGTAATCCTTATATTGTATTGGTTTATCCATGTACATTGCCCAAAATTGATTGCCTAAATGAAGAAAATAATCATGTGCGCAACAAGCCCTTCTTATAATAAAAGAAATATGTTTTATTATAATTAGTGACATATGTGGACTCTTAGGTGGGATATGGCTCTTCCAGGTAAGTATTTTCTGATGCCATAGGTTGCAAAAGGCATTCAACTAAATTAACTGACTTCAGCATGAACATTATTTGGATTGAGAAATTCTGAGGCATAAATCATATTTATAATATTAGTTGGCTGAGATCATCTCTATTTGTAAATGCTTGTCTTATTTATTTTCAACTTTTATTCAATCACGAGTTAGTTGTATATTGTTAATTGGAATTTCAAATATCTTGCCCCATTTATCATTCTGCTTCTTAGAGCCATCTTTGACTTTTCCTTGTAGATTCTGGTTGTAGAGGACCCCCTCAAAATATTAGAGCGTGGGTCAAATTTGTCACTGCCTGTTGTTTGACTAGGTAAATATCACATTGCCTGTTGATAATGCTAGTGGCAGTAATTGAAGAAAGGAATGATGGTAATACCTTGCTTCTCTTGATGCTCATTTCAGGAGTAAAAAGTCTATTTTCTCTTGTGTTGAAGCTGAAGAGATAGTTGAAGTTACTATCTGTCTATTCTTAGATCGCCAGCTTCAAGGTTTATTGGTTGTTTTGAATGACTGCATGCAAGCGGTTATCAATTACTTCACAGACCAAGAATGGATTTCAAGTTGTGAGAATATAGCAAAGTTCATTGCTGGCAGGTTGATACTTTATTTAATTGGTCTGGTTATAATAGTGTAAAAAGCCGTGAAGTGCACAGTGATGCTTATTTCTAGTTTTTGTGCATTCTTTCTGGTTTGGATGTGCAGAATCTCAAAGGACTCAAATTGCATTCATGCTGTTGACTGCATTCCAGTAGTCAACTCCCGTTGTAAGCAGCTTAGGAGTGCAATTGCTTATCAAAGCTTGCTTCTTTGTCTTGATGGAGTATGTTGCTTGTCCTTTGTCTGTCAAGCTTTACTTACTCATGTCATGCATATAAAGTAAAACGAAGGTGCTGTCATCAAAAGTTTGCATATGGCCTGCAAATTATTCATGATGTCTCCATTAAAGCTTTCCTCTTTTAGTGGTTTCACAACTGTGTATAGACTTTACATACATAAACATGGCTGGAAATGTTACATATATGAAGAACAGACTCTCAGTTGGAGCATCAAAATGGTAGATCTGTATTCTAATATATGTCTAAAGGTGTCTTGTGGACTATTGTTACTGATGTCACTAGGAGTTGATCGCATCCTGCAACAGCTTTTGCAAAATGCATGAATAATTACAAGTGCTAGACTTGCATCTGCATGACAAAATACTACCCAAGAAAAAGTGCTGAAGTATTTTCAGGAGCATCTTCAAATTCTGGATATAAAATTTGCATTTTTTACTTCCTAGAAAATGAGATTGATTTTGTTTATATTATTTTCTCTTAGGTCAACAGTGAAGAAGATATCCTCAGATCACTTATTGCATACAATGTGAAAGACAAAAGTTGTGATTTCTCCAAGATGTACATATGCTTAGTTCTGGCAGAGAATTGGCTCTTGTCTAACCCAATGTTTCAAAGACAAACCCGCAATTCATGAGATGTTTGGTCTTTATTTGAGAAATTGTTCTTGTTTAATTTCTGGTACAGACCTCCGGTCTTTTGCATCGAAGGTATGCAATCAATACTGTTTTCTTTTATTCTTTAACTAGTGATTTGGTTACACTGGTTTTATGGACCTACAACCTTTGGCGTTACAGGTTCGTAACCGGGCTGCATATCTTCTGCAGTTCTCGTTCAATAAATAGTTGATTTAAGGTATTTTTAGTGTCCTATAGCTAGGAAATTTTCATTTGTTACACTGAAATTGATGCACTATTCTATGTGAATTAATATCTTGACCGCACCAGCAGAAAAATCTTGAGGCTCTTCCTGTGTCATCTGATATTAGTTATACATCTTGAAGTTGACCATCTCCTCCCTGTTCATCATCCTTTGCGGTGGCGTTGTTATGCAGATCTAACAGCAAATATGGGGAATGCGTCTATATGGTTGAACAAAGTTTGGATTCTTCGATTGCCCAGAATGAATCATTTTTTCTTTAGCTTGAGATATCTTTATGCAGATATAAAAGCAAATATGGTGAATGTTTTGCTTCACACTTATTTTTTATGGCCTGAGAAGTACCAAAACCAGTTGGCATTATCCTGTAATATGCTATGAACCTGACATTGAAAAAATTTACTCATTCTGACTTTCAAATGGCACAATTTCGTGTATTCAGGTAATCAGAATCAGAAATTCTAAATTACAATTGCAGTAAAAGAGAAATTGGTGAGCCCCCACATAATTTGTGATGCATTAGTTTATGGAGTCCTTCTAATGAGCTACGACTAGATGAAAAACTTTATTCCATTAGGAAAAAGATAAACTCAAGGAGTGAGAATCTTTATTTGATCATGATGTAAGAATTTGTCCACTTGATGTCACTCTTTCTTCACTTTTAGTAAAGATTTCTTCAAGAATCGGTTTCATTGAAAAGCATGCTAGTTCTGGGTTGATTTTACTTATAAATGAATAGAAATTTAAATTTTGAAGATAGTAGTTATTGGAAATGAAAGAAATTTGTTAATATTTTAATTCTTATGGGGATTATTCATTCAATTTGGTGTTTCTATTTTTTTTTTAAAAAAAAAAAAAACAGAGAGAGATAGAGATTTCTTCACAAATTTATCCTTGGGGTGAATATTTAGAACAAGGTATGTTTGCAGCCATCCCAAAGTTGGGGAAAGTTGCAAAAATTCCTCTATGTTTTGTTAAATGTGTTTTAAAAAAATAATATCTAGCTCTTCAAAAATTAATACATTATTCGTTTAGGTGCAGTCCACGGTGCAATTGAAGAAAAGTGTTGCACCGAAACATGGGGGCACTTGTTAGCAGTATAGTAGTTTGAATCTATAAGTAGTGCAAAAAGGGGGCACTTGTCAACAGTACAGTGGTTCGAATTTGCAAGTAGTGGAAACTCACACAATATTCAATTTTGACCCCTTATTATTTTTGAAATTCAAACTTTTCCCATCTAAAATTTTGATATTTGCAAGCAGAGCCTTCATAAGAATGATTTGAAATATATGTTGTAGGTCACATGTTGCCATCTTCGAAGTGGCTTGAATGTTGATTGGGATTCACATGCACCGGTGCAGAGGTGGGCTTGCCACACGAATACTCATAGAGGCTCACAATTTGTCACTTATATGACAAGGGTTGAAAAAGGAAATCGTATAAAAGTGAATTAAAATATCTTTATAAAAAATTTATAATATTAAAAATGATACTTAAAATTAAATTTTAAAATTATTATATTTATTATATTAAGTTTTATAAATTAATTCAATTATTTTTAATGATAATAATTCAATTTTATTCTTATTTTTAATATATATAATATTATTATTTTTTAAGTATTTGAAATTCTTATCCAACAAAATTCATTTGTCCCTTTTTCTCTATCTACTCTCTCTCTCCCCCTTCAGTTTCCTTCTCTCTCACATGGAGTTTCTCACTTTATTGTGTCTTTTTTTTATATTTTATTTCAGTTTCCTAATCTGGAACTTGTTAAATTGGAGAAGAGACTAACAGTGCTATATATTGGACTATCAATGCCAGTTGCCACAAGCCCACCGATGAAAGATTCTTGGCATTAATGGTCCGACATTTCATCAAATGAAATGAAAATTGATGTCTCAACAAATATAAATTCCTTATTCCTCGTTGTCGATTTTTCGTCCTTGTCACTAGATCACTTACCAACAAATTCTTCTCATTCGTCAGTTGTCGTGATTCCTCATTCTTGCCATAGATCTGTCGTTGTTACAAGATGGGATTACAAGATGGGATAAAGTATAAGTGGGAAGAGCTCACTACATTGAACCCAACCTTACCATAGATCTACCGCTGCTATAAAATGGGATAAAGTATAAGTCGGGTAGTTCATTGCATTGAACCCAACATATGACTGGACTAAACAAATCCTACTTTGGCATTCCAACATGGCTTTGATGTATTAGAGTTAGAGAAAGTTTGCAATTTCAAAAATAATAAAGGGTCAAAATTGAATATTGTGTGGGTCCCACTGCTTGTAAATTTGAACCACTGTGCTGCTGACAAGTGCCTCATGTTTCGGTGCAATACTTTTCTTCAATTGCACTGTAGACAGCGCCGTTCATTTAAGTTTCTAATGGATTTTATTTCAATCCTCTCAATATTTTTGTCTTAGTTTTGTACTTGGTGTATATTAAAATTTCTAGAAAACAACGGTTGTTTTTTCGTTGCAAGTACGATGTTTGTAAGGGGGAAAAATGCCACTAGTGACTTAAAAAGTAGAAATTGGATTGCAACAGATGCCTATTGTTCTCTTTTAATTTAATGACAAATATAACCTTTAAAATTAAAAAAAAAAAGGGGTAATTGACGATGTAATTGGTTACTGTCTAACTGATCGTGGTTAAAAAGGGGGCGACTTGGTTTTTAAAGAAATTAGGAAAAAAAAAATACACAAGATTCGTTTTCATCTGGATGAAAATAAGTTGAAACTGGAAATCTACATTTGGAATGGAATTTAGGAAGGTTAGGAAAAACTGGGAGGCTCCTGCTTGCTTTCCTCCTTTTTGTACGATGCATATTTGAAATGGAGGTTCGGTTCGGAAATCTTTCAAATTAGGTTCGGAATACGAAACAAAACGTTGGTTCGGATAGCCGTTGGGGTGTGTAAATTCAGTTGCGCCTGCATTCTCGTTGGCTTCGTTCTCGTATATTCTCACTCTCAATCCTCGTCCCTAATGAATAAAGCATGAGAATATTTGGCTTCCCTCCTATTCAGATCGATTTTCATCCTTTATTCGTGTTTACCTTTAACATCTTTTTATTCTCTTCAACCTTTTTCTTCGAAATTCAGTTCTTTTCTCTTTGTTCCTTGTTTTTAATTCTCTTTTGCTTCTTGGGTCTGTCTGAATTCAACTTTCTGCGAATTAGCCATTCGATAATTGAAGTTGAATTTGGGTCTGTATAGCTTTGGTCGCCATGGGCGGGGAGAGAATGGCCAAGAGATCTATTGGAAGTTTAATGCGCAAGAAGCTATCTGATATCACCAACTCGCAGGTGCAACCCAAACTCTCTATTCAGGAAGAAGAGCCGCTTGAGGCTTTTCCCACTGAAAAAGATTGCGTTCAACAACTACTAAAGGTGCAATTTTTTTCTCTTTCATTTCTTAGTTGTTTCGCTACGGGTCTTCTATTTTTTGGGTTCATTTTGTTTACGTTTTTCGTGAATTCCTGATGCAGGAAAGAGCCACTTTGATGCAACTCCTTGCAGAAAGAAAGTATCCTTTGATGTTTGTTCTATCTATTTCTTATGTCTTGTGTCCCTCTCCAGCCAACAAAAAGATTCAAAATTGCTCTTACTCTTTCCATTTTTCATTCAATATTCTAGAGAGAAATGGTTTTTCTTTGATTAGAATTTGAACAGTAAAATCATTGAATTGAGTGGAGCTGAGTTGCAGAGACTGCGAGCCAACGTTCAAAAATTGCAGTTACAAAACTGGAATCTTGCTCAATCAAACAGTCAGATGTTAGCGGTCAGTTTACTAGTTGAGTTGTGAATGTATGTTGTTTATGGATATAGAGTGATATTAAATCATCTAGCTTATTTTGCAGGAACTCAATGTAGGAAGGGACCGGGTGAGTTCATTGTTTTAACATTTTCTAAGACACTGTTTGGGAACCCCCATTTGAATTTTATCTCTAACAGTGGCATTTTGGTAATGCTCATTTCAGATAAAAGCACTGCAGCATGAAGTCCTATGCAAGGCTGCTTTACTTAAGGAAAAGAACTCGGAAATGGAGGTATATGTGCTCTAGCCTCTAAGCCTCTAAGCTTGTTAGAATTGTAAATAATGTAAATCATGTAAAGCAAAGGCCTACATAAACATTTTTACAACTTCATAGTTCATCGATATATTTGCTGTATTTTAGATACAATCTGTTTGTTTTTACTGATATATCGTCGTTGCAGAGGAAAGTAAAGATGAACTATAAAAACAATGGATTACTGTCACAGGTGCTTTGGCCCAAGCCCTTCCTTTTTATGTATTCTGTTTATAGCTAGGCACTTGATGAATTATTTCCTCATAAATTTCCATGTCGCTTGTTTTGATTGGTTCAAGGAAGGAGAGGAAGAGAGGGAAGAGCCATGCATTAGAGCTAGCAAGGGTGAAAAGGCTCACAATAGGAACAGAAGACGTTCCATCAGGAGCCAATGTAATTGCTATCTCCTTTATTCTTAAAGATTAATACTTCTGACATTGCGTTTCTCCTTAAATCTTGTTTAACTTTGCTGTTGAGTTTTGCAGCTTTGGGTCCTTCTACTCCCACCACAAAGCGAGCCAAACAAGAGAAGGTTAGAAACAAAAGGTTAGTTCATACTTCAACTTCAACATACTTTTATGGACCGTGGCTTCTTAAATAATTGATCACAAGGGCTGTCAAATGTTATAATAAATGCATGAAATGGCTGTAACTCTCATAAATAATTGCTCAGGCAATGCGTGAGGAGGCATTCTGCTAGGTCTAGAACGGGCGAAAGTGAACCTCTGGAAAATTTGTTTGAGATTGAAGATGCTAAATATCCTATCACTCAATCTGGACTCAACTTGCCGAGTTCATCGATTGTAAAAGGTGAAGCTGTAGAAAACTGTGGAATAGGAAACGAAGCTCCGAGGTTTTCATTTGGAAGACCAACGCGAAGAGCAGCAGAGAAGGTTCAGTCTTACAGAGAGCCTTCCCTAATATCCAAGATGCGTAGACCTGAGTAATCATCAACCTCGATTACAGAGAGCCTCTTGGTGAACTACATTCTTTATGGTTGTTTTTCACTTTCTCTTTTTAATTATATTTTCAGAGTTTGTATTATGCAAGATGTAATGCTATGTTGTTTTCCTGCATCTTAGTTATATTTTGCAATTTAGAAGAATCAAATCCAAACTAGTTGAACTCCTCTCCCACTCACTCTAACTACAGGGATTAAACTTTTCTAGATTGGGAAAGGCCAAAGCGAAATAAGTTATCCAAATGGCACATTTGTATCAATAAATATGTTAAAGAGTATACTGAAAAAAAAAAAAAAAAACTACTAACATATTTTAGTTATAACATGTGTCTTCTATTCAACAAGAAGTTGTTTTGAAAATTAAAAAGTACAATTTTCAATAGATGGTGGGTCACATAGAATTGCTATATAAACAGTAAAATTAACAATTTCATTTTTATAGTTAGATCTTTTTGGAGCAAGCTTTATACATGTAGCATATAAGTTTTCAAGAGTCTCCGATACAGATTCTGTGCTTGCACTAGGAAAAAATTAGCATTTTCTATCCAATAATATTAGCAAGTCCTAATTTTCATGGGTTCTTGTTCAATGCCCAACATGGGTTGGCCCTGCGGCCCTCTAGTTCAAAGCAGTACAAAACATGACTACAAATATCAATACAGGCCCAATCATATAGGGACTCAAGCCCATCTCCTTTATTGAAGGTGGTCCATCCAACTGGGCTCATGTCAAAGAGTCCCTAATATTAAACTCTAAACAAAGTTTGGACCCACAAAAGGAAAATGAGAAGAAAAAGAAGGAAAAACGATTTTCAGCTTTGACGGTCTTAAAGGCATGTGAATTTTTGGAAAAATCTATGGCATATTATTGATATAATATATCAATATATTATTAAATTTAATTATTAATATATTAAAGTATGATATGTATAAAATAATTATAAATTTATTGTGCGATTAAATTTAATAATATATTAATACAATATACTAATATATACTCTCTCTAACCTTTTTATTTTCTAGATGTGTGATCAAATTGTGCAGTAATGTGAGAAGTGAAAAATAGTGAATACCACATATGATATATTATCGTATAATATATAAAATGATTATCAATTTAATAATATATTAATATACAATATACTACTGTATGAATAATACTTCGAAAAGTCTCTCTAACCTTTTATGTTCTAGATGGGTGACCAAATTGTGCAGCCATGTGAGATGGGGAAAATAGTCAATACCACAATCGTTGCATTTCAATGCAGCGAGACAGTAGCAGCATATTGAGTTGTTTCATGAATCAAAGCTTTATAGAGAAACCGCGTGGGTCCCCCCTCTCAGTCGTTTCACTTTCCATATTTTTATGCGTAATTCCTTTCTTTTTTAACGTTTTGTTTAAGACAATGATGTTTTACATCATATCATCACCCACAAACCAAAATCATAGATTCCTTCGGTTTGATTGCTTTGCAATATAGACAACCCTATCCGTAATCAGATTTCACCTGCATTCTCTCTTTTTCCTTTTTCTTGCCTTTTTATTTATTTATTATTAATATTAAGATTAAATTACAATTAACCTCACGAGCTCCGGAGAGCAAATCGTCCCCACAGATCCCAATACGCGAAAACGTACTGCTTTTTTGGGCCACGAGGAGGCAGTATCTGAGGAAAACTAACGAACAATGGAAGCTCCTCACATGCAGCTACGTATAATGCGACAAATGGGCCGTCGTTTCATCAGACTTCGCGGAACGAAAACCGCGTGCTCTCGCGGACTATTTTGAAAATTAATTTTACAATAAAAGTAATTAAATCGGTACATAGATAAAATCTTAAATTAAATTTAAAATAAAAATAAATTTTTTAAAAGATAACATAAATAACTTTATCTCTAAAATTATAAAATATTAATAAAATTATTTATAAATTACATAAAATTATAATTTTATCTTTAAATAATAATTTTATAAATAATTTTATTTTTATACAATAATTCAAAAATAAAATTACTTGTATGAATTTTTACAAAGATCAAAATTATCTATATAAATCATTATTTAAGAACGATATTATAATTTTATTAATTTAGATATTATTTTATCAATACTTTACGGTTTGAGGTATAAAATTATTAATTTTATCATTTTGAAAAGTATCCTAATGGCACTTGTGTTAAAAACTTAAGAATGAAGCCTTTTTTCCTCCAAAATGGATTAGGATTAGCTGACTTATTTTTATATTCAAAATCAGAAGATTGCTATCACATGTCCATGATTATATTAGGGAAATTGTATATACATGTAATGAGATTTGAGTTGATCAAATAATTTTTGTGTGATTTAATTAGAATTTTAACAAAATTTATTCATCATTAATTGGATCAGTTCCTCCGGCAATTAGATTTCACATTTTTATATGATTGATATTTCGATGCCAATCAGCTACAAGAATTATTTTTACTTTTTGTTTCCCTAGAATAGTAATTGGAGCCTCTTTACATGCTTTACATGTTAAAGTTCCTTTCATTAAATACTTCATTTTACTATTCCATTATCTTGAACTTTTAAACATATTTAAGATCTTTTGACAATGATTTTCTCAATATCAATATCAATAATAAAGCTTACTTTTAAATGGAGAGAACAGATGTCATAATTATGGGAATATTCTATTTCAAGTGCAGAGTCACTTAATTATTTTGAATACATTTTTTCTTTAATCTTGAACTTCTTTTATTAAGGTATGAGGGACAAAATCATTAGATTTAAATGCAGTTATTCGAAGTCAAATTTAAAATATAAAGGAGAGTAATATGATTATTCTCAAATATAACTTATGTTAAATGATATTATGTATATTAAATGATTCCATTCTTCTTAATATAGAAGAAATTTCCAAATATTGTAGCAAGAAAATATAAAACATGAATTTCTACTTTTTTCCATTCACACTAAAATATTAATTTCATCTGGGGTCCCAACTTTTGTGTTAACGATCGCTTGGGATTCCAGTAGTCTTCAAAAGATATATGATTGAAGATGGAATTGACCATCCACCTAAATACTTTGATAAAAAGGAGAAAAAAAAAAAAAAAACGGTTGCCTCTGAATGACCCATTTTTTAAAGTACAAAGAAAAACACACTTATTTTTTAGACTTATTTTTCTTAATATATATTCTCTCCCTAATTTCTTCGAGTTAATGGAACCCACGCGGTTTAAACGAAGTTGGCATCCATGATTCCCCGACAGGTATTAGCCGTTATGGTCCCACTGGCGTTAGACTCGAGCACTCTCCAACCCTTAACTAAATGGATGGATGTTTTATCAAAGGTATATTCCAACTTGAATGTCACCTCAAATTAGAGATAATTTGATGTATTGATGTAAGGGTGCATCAATAAATTTAAATATTTAGATTTATTAACTTATATAATATCATATAAATTAAATAAAATTTAATAATTTTTAAGTAGTGATACAATAGTATATTATAATCCATACTTTCTATAAAATAGTTATTTCTTTTCTTGTTTCATATAAGATGGTAGTAAATGGAATGAAATAATTATTTTATAATTAGTATTTAGCACAGATTATTTTATTTCATAATTATATTTGGTATAATAAATATTGTAAGAATAAAATAAAAAAATAAATTAATGATAGTAATATCCTTCAAAATAAAAAGAAAATGTAAAAATAATATTATCATTAAATCAAATTGTTGACCTGGCATAGACATCTGCAAATTAGTCATATCCAAACGGTAAGTTTAAGATTGGAAGATTTCGTAACATAATATTTAATATTTTTTAAATGATAAATTACTTAACATACATATATTATCTTATATTTAAATTTAGATCACTAAAAATAAAATCCATAGTAAGCGAATTGAAGTATTATAGACGAGGTCAATTACATTCAAGTACATATAACTTCAGAAAGTTCGTTTCGGTACCTATTTTTATAAATTCTGTGAAATTTTGTATTCTTTTCAAAATTTTAATTGAAATTTGTGTCTTTCATATAATTTTTTTTAAATTGTTGTAACTTTAGATGATAAGATCATAAATTTTTTTATGTATCTATTATGAAGAAAATTTGTATTCCTTTAGAATTCTTTGTAAAAAAATATGAACAACTTTTATTAGAAGGCAGGGGATCAATTGACATTGATGTAAATCTAAAAAACTTGCATCAAATTCTCACCATTCATTTTAATCTAATCTAATCTAATGATTGCAATGAATGCATATTAATTATTAAGATTAACTTAAATGATGAGAGAGAATTAATATCCAACTCATTTAATTTTTATCTCTTTCTTTCTCTTAACATTCTCATTTTTTTTCAATTTTAAAATTCTAATTTATTTTATAATATAAATTATTGTGAAGTTTTTTTAACAAATAACAATCAGTTTATGTTTTCACGAATGGCCAAAATGGTTATATGCTTTTATTTTTGCTAGGAAACGTTTTTTTTTTTGGTTTTCACAATAAAACAATTGTGAATCATAGTTTCTTATTATATTGCAATTATTATAGCTTTGTTACCTTTCACATTATCACCACAAATAAGTATAATTTTTACTTATTATAATATTATAATATAACAAATTTAATATGCTATAAATGTATATCTATTTATAAACTCAAATAGGAAAAAGAAATAATTTTCTAATTTTAAGAGAAATATTATAATTTGAGTTTATAAGAGAAATAAATATTAATTCTTTCTCAGAATTAAAAAGTTGAGTTTATAATATTTTCTTTTTCCTATTTGAGTTTATAATTTAAAAAATTAGCACACAATATATAATATTATCTTGTCTTCTCTAATTTTCTAAAAAAATTTGTCCAAATTGTGAGACAAAATCATTCAGGATATTAATATTTTTGGTACAAGTTTAGGATATAAATATATATTCTTAAAAATTAATTTATTGCATTGCAGCTTAGTAAATATTTTTAAATAGATATACATTTTTATTATATTATAATATTGCAATAATAAAAAAATCATATTAATTTGTGGTGATAACAAGAATAGTAACAAAGTTATAATAATTGCAATATAATGATGAATTGCAGTTCATAATTGTTTTATATTAAAAAAACAGTTTCATACCAAAATAAAGGGAAAAAAAAACTCTATTATGATTATTTGTAAAATGACAAGTGCGCAGATTGTAATTTGTAAAAAAATAAAAAATAAAAAATATTT
The DNA here is from genome assembly GCA_020226215.1 of Sindora glabra. NCBI lineage: Eukaryota > Viridiplantae > Streptophyta > Magnoliopsida > Fabales > Fabaceae > Sindora > Sindora glabra. The sequence goes on from CM035226.1 coordinate 44,348,674, forward strand.
ACAATAATCCCTGTTATAAAATAAATTAGAATTTTAAAATTAAAAAAATGAAATTATTAAGAGAGATAGAAAAAAAGAGAGAAAGAGAAAAAAATTAAATGAGTTGGATATTAATTCTCTCTTATTATTTAAATTAATCTTAACAATTAATATACTTTTATTATAATATGAATGGCAGAGATTTGGTGTAAGTCTCTTAAACTTATGTCCATTGATCCCCTCCCTTATTGACATTAGAATATTCAAATTTTTTGAATAGGTGACGAATGAAAGATTACCCCACAAATTAGGATGCGGTGAATGCAAAAAGGTTAAAAAGTGTTGGTGATGGTCACCTCAGTATCGTTCGAGTGTCACAAGGCAACATTATCACATGGATATGAATGAGACATCACTAAAAGTCTACTCTCTCCGTATAATTTGAATGTCGCAAATAAATTTAATGCAAATATATATATATATATATATATATATATATATATATATATATATATTATGCAACATTATTATGCACAAATATTTGAGACAAGACTTAAAGCCAAAACTTTAGGAATAATTTGTATGCACAAATAAATTTGATGCAGAATTAATGAACACAAATTTGACGGTGCCTGTGATGTCTTTAACCATATATAACAATATTTCAATAATTTGCTACTAATTACTTGTGTGGTATTGGAGTAGCAGATACCATAAATATAATTGATTAAACCCACTTTACTGTAACTGTGAAATTTATTTTTTTCTTCTTTTAATTTTAAAATTTTTTTTAATCAATTTTATTCATATAAAATATTAATTTATCTGATTTTGTTCTTAAAGGAACAAAATGGAAAATTTTAATCTTCATACAATAAATAGTAGTAAAAGAATGAAATCGAACAATTTAATTTTTTTTGTAGAAATAATACAAAATATTTCATAAAAAAAGTGCAAAAAAAGTAAATTTTACATATATATATATATAAAAGGGGGAGGGGTTTAATCAATATAATGAACAGCCATGAAAGAAATTCGTTAATTCATTTCAAAAGACAATTTTTCTTGTCTAACGAGACATAGTAGACATTGGGATCATTCTCGTATAAATCAGAGATATTTCTATGCAATTAAACATCTAAGTATTGTAAATTCTCAGTTTGAAAATTTTCATATAATATCTCACGCATGCATGCACTAGCAGCAAAACTTGCTAAAATATTACATCTCTTTTCTTGGATATAAAATTTCTCTCACTTTGACAAGTTTTTGTTTGGTGATATAAATGATGAAATTTAGTGTTTCTCTTAAATTACCGACATCCTTCATGATTCAACTATTATATATGTTTAGTTTGAGATAAATTTTAATTATTATCGATTTTTGCTAGTATTTTATTATGAATTATCTTTTTATTTTAGCATGATTTTTGTATGGGAAGATGATATATAAATATTTTGAATTATAAATATTTATGTAAAATAATAGTTTGAGATAAAAGAAATAATATTGCAAATGCTTATAAAAGTCATGTTAAAAATTTTAATAAAATTTTGGAAGATATAAATATAAAAATAGTGATTATAAAACTATAGGATTATGATTAAGAACATTCATATATATTATCTTATAATCTTAATTTACAATAGAACTTTCCTCATTCATTTTTTTTTAATTTTAAAATTTTATATTAAATTATTTATGTATTATTACATTACTTTAACTGTTTTAATTATCTTGTATTTGTATGTTTGTGTGAGGAATTTTTTTTTTTCCCAATAACAATATGTGTCTCGCACAATCAGAGCATTCTGCAGGACCCCACGTACTTGAATGATGCTATTTTAAGATGAAACCGAAAATGGGATGGAGTAAATATTACTCCAGGGACAAAAGGCCAAAAATTGAGTGGATCGAAGGTCTCACGTGGTGATGTCTTTGCAGCGAGGATCTTATCCTTGCTTATATTCGGCCGACAGCCTGCTGCTAATAATATCTCAATTTTTTTTTTTTTTGGGTAGGAAAAATATCTCAATTTTTTGCAACCTAAGTAAGCCCACACTAATTCGTATTTCCTTTATTTATTTATTTATTTGTTTGTTTTCTGACATTGGAAAGCATATTGGGTATGTTGTAGACTTTTAAAGGGATCAAATCATGAGAAATGTGCACAGCACAATCTCAACCATATCACGGTCTTTGCTTCATATTTGTGGTAGTATATGCTTTAACTAGAGAGCCATCCCAAACACCATAACGTGGGACCAATACAATTACCCTATCTATTATTTATGTATAAGAAGATTATAATAAATGATTGTGTATTAAATAATTAAAGTCGTAGTGGGCAATTCATTTAGCAATTGAAGGGGATAAGATATGCTATTGCTTTATGAGGTCTCCCTTTTTCTAAAATATATTACCAAATTTATTTTATATTATTATTATTATTTTTTTTTTGCTACATCAATAGAATTTGAACTTATAACTTACGACACACCACCTAAATCTCTCGTTGCTAAAACACCACTTCATGGCTTAAATATATGTTGATTTTTTAATTTTAGTTTTACACATCTTCTATTACAATACAATGAACCTTAAATTGCAAATGTAAAAATGCAAGTGATGAATATAATAGTTCATTTGTTTTGTCAAAAGTCAGAGTTTTTAAAGAAAATTACATTTACTTATATATAAATGAAAGAGTGACATATCAATTTATATAACTTGTGATTAAAAAATTAATATCTAAAATTTTAATAATGAAGAAAAATAATTTCCTTACTAAAAAAGAAGAATTTGTTTTTCATTAAGTTTTGTTCATTTAACATTGAACATATAAAATATATTTCATCATTTTAATTTTTTACAACTATATATATTTTTATGGAAGATTTTTTTACCAAAATAAAGGGAAATGTAGCATTATTTTTCTCTTAACAATATTGTACTAACTTTCTTTGGATACTGCAAGTAAATGTAAATTTGTTCAACTAATTAATCTAGTTGTTTATGTGGACCAGCCTTAAACAAGATAAGCTTGTGCATAATTTAAATAGATTTTTAAATCTAAAAATCATAGTCCAATCCTATGTAATGAATGGATAAACAAGCTGGCTTGTGGTGTTTTTATCTTTTGACAACGATAATTATAAATTTATCTTTTAACATCATACTCACATTTTATATATAGTACTCTTTATCACTTTATCATATTCTTAAATATTCTATTATTCACTTAAATGCTTTTTCATTATCTCATTTTCTCCTATCTTTTACTGACTTAGGCATTATAATATCTTTCTTTGTTTTCTAAGTCTTCCATCCTAATACCCAAATCTTTGATACATCATCATTGGTGCTACCTATGGATTACCTAGCCACAATTTTCAATTGGAAATGATTTTGTTTATCTTAAGAGGGTTTTGATAATTTTTTATTTGCCATTTCAAGGATATCATCATGCATCATGCTCAATTCCAACAAGTTCTTGGAGAATTTCAAAATTTTCATTCCACTATAGAATTAATACATTATAATAAGAGGAAATATCATTGTTGTTTGATCTAATTAGGTCACCTCTTAATATCTAATCTAACTAATAAGTATATTCTCTATTTCAATGTTATTTCTGTTAATGATGTTTCATAATAAACCACGGTTGATGGTTACATAAGAAAACCAGTTAAACAATTGATGTAGTCAAATCCAATGTTTTTTCTCAATATCTTTCTTAATCGACAATTTCATTAACGATCATTATATAATTGTAGAGTTTTTTGTATCTATCGATTTTCTCAATTACATTTAATGAAGTCAAGAATCAAGAACAAATAAACAATAGAATCATATTTTATATGAAATCAAATTTTCAAAAATTGCATGATATCAATAATTTTGTTTTAAGAGAGAATTATTTTATTTATTTTTACATTAAATGATTTCATTTTGTGTGAGATTTTTTTTTACATGAAATCCTTTAATATATGAATGTTAAATGAAAATTGATACGATATTGGAAAACACACAAATGAAATGATATTTTCAATGTTTTGCTTTATATGAAGTTATGTTATAATTATAAATTAATTGATTTCATTTGAAATCCTTTACAAAGGAAATATTTTTCAAATAAATTAGTTTTTCTTTTCTTTTCTTCATTATAAAAAAAATGTTTTATATGATAGTTCGTGTGGCCTGATATCATTTTTTGAAAATTGAGATGCGTGAATTCATATCACTTTACGAATGCAAGTATTTCAAGGTTTTGTCTTTACATAAAGTCTCCTGCGAAAATCATTATTTAAATAATTTCTCTTTCAACTTTGATTTCCGTGTGTGCGCCCTAAATTTTGATTTTGTTTTTGAATCAAAAGAAAAAAAAAAGAAAAATAAGACTAAAAATTTTGTTTTTGAAATGCGTGAAATTACATTTTTTTCATGAAATCTTTATTTTCCATAAAATGACTTAACAATTTACATGAAATATTAATAACGGAAGTCACATATATGTGGTTTGGCAAAGCACATATACATATATGTATTGGTTAAATGGAAATCATGTGATAAACGATTTTGTTTAGAGGATTGACATAGACTTTACATTGAGGTGAATTTAAATGAAAATGAATAAGGATTTTGATTTTATTTTACAATATTTCATAAAAATAATTAATTTCAATTTACGAAATCAAGCTCAAAACTGAGATCGGATTCCTATTTTATTTTCATTTTAATAAAAACAAACCAGGTAAAAGTTAAACAATTTTGTAAATCACTTTTCATATAATTAATATAATATTCAAATAATTTTTTTTGTAAATATTGATTTATGTGAAATCACTTTTCAAAATTTTGTAAATGTTTATTTGCATAAAAAAATTTCAGGTTCTTTTTTAAAAAAAAAGGATATTATATGTATATAATTTTAATTCTAAAATTAGAATCAACAATTGGACACTAAGAGTTGGTGTGATCTTGGAAGATAAAATCTATTTTAGAATAATTCCTAATGGATCATAATTTGAAGCTAAATTTAAACTTGTTTTAAAATTAAAGAGATTAATAAAAAATTTATTTGATTAATAAGCGAATAGATTTAATAAAACATAATTCCATTCATATAAGAAAAATCACATTATCCATGTTTTTTGACAATTGTGTTTTACGTGAAGATTTCATTTTGAAAATTGAGTTTTACAAAATTAATTAATTGATTTCACTTTGAAATCACATTTGAAGACTTCAGAATATGTCATGATTATTTTATTTTTAACATGAAATCATGTTACAAAACTTTTACATATGAAAATAGTGTTTTTGTTAAGCAATGTGAAATTACTTTAAAAAGGGTTACCTCATTTTTAAGTGAAATTATGTTTTAAAAATTATCTCCATTTCATGTGATATTAAATTTAAAATTGTTTCAAATAATGCAATTCTTTCCTTTTGGAAAGATTATAATGTAATTTTTTTCATTATGTTTAAAAAAATTGCCTTTGTTTCAGATGATAATACATTTGAAATTATTTTCAATAACATGAATCTTTTCTTTTTAAAGTATTATAATATAATTCTTTTATATTAAAATCCAAATTTGAAATTATATGTTTGACACAATTTTAAAATTCAAGAAATTAGTACAAATTATAAATTTTATTTCGTATCATTGACTAGCAAGTTATAGTTTCTACATAAAGACATGATCATTAGTCATATTTTTAGGTAATGATATCTTGTTGTGATAATGAATCTAAATGGTACAAAGCAAAGATAGTACAACCATACAATGTCATTCTTAGTAAGGAAGTAGGATCCTAATGTATGATTTTCTTAAATTTTCTTCGAGAAGAATACATCATGAATGATTAAGTTAGAGGTTTAGTGAACTCCTTAATGGTTATCACAATAAATGAAATAATTAAGTAGGAATTCTTTGATCTAGCCTAAAAATTAAGAAAGTAATGCATAATCTATGTGATAGCTTTCCACAAAGATGAATTGTGATGTGATAAGTAATTATACTCTTGACATTTAGTTTAAAATCTCCATTAATTATATATATTTTGACATGGTCACATATTCACGTGACTATTCAAGGTTCTAAAAATGAGAAAGCTTAAAATTATTATTAATTACTTCTTCTAAACCATTTTTGAATTGGACCAAAGCCTTAGAAAGTGTTAAATGATGTTTGGAGGGAGAATAAGATACTTTTGGAAAGATTATCTTGTACCCATCAATGTTATACAGTTTGTTATAAAAATTAATTTAAACATACATATTTTTACAAACTTATTATTCTTTCTCTTATAAGGTGAGAAATTATAAAATTAATTCAAACATACATATTTTTACAAATTTATTATTCTTTCCCTTATAAGGTGAGAAATAATAAGTTAACTAACCAAAAGATAATTTACCATCTAGTTTATATGGAAAAGGGGAAGAACCTATACAATAAGTATTATCCCTTAGTCTAAAATATATTAATTTAAACTTATCTTGAATAATTACTAACTTCGTCATCGGAGTGTGCAAGATCTCTTGACAATGATTAATTGACTTAAGAAAGTTAAGAAAGTCAAAAGAAAGTAATAATTTAAATTTTGAATAAATGATGAATAAGCTTATAAAGTCTAAATGAGCTATACGCCTTCAACAATATACAAAGCTCGTAGTGAAATCTTTTAGTATGAAAGCTTAGGAGAAAATTCCTTGACAACTAAGTTGGTCCCTTAATCACATAAGCTTGAAAGGAAATCCTATAGCATTGAAGGTTGGGCGAAAATCTCCTAGCAATTGAGCAAAAAACTTAAGAAACAAAGCTTGAGGCCAAATTGACCTATCAATTACAAAGCTTAAAGTGAAATCCTTTAGCATTAAAGCCTAGAAGGAAATGCCTCAACCATTGAGACTTCATCCCTCAATTATTTCTTAACCCGAGTGGCTCCCATAGACTTGAATCAAACTCAAATGGCTTACAGTGTTATAATAATCACAAATAGATCTTTTAAGGAAATTCAAGTAAATCTCTCCAAGTATAGATTATTACCTAATTAAATATTTATTCACACGTCTTATAGGATTGGAAGCATTTATTCACTATACTCACTAAATGAATTCAAGTATACACTTTGAACATGAACTTTGACATTGACATCTATCCTTATCTAGTACTTTTTACTTTATATTTCTCTCTCATGACACATACTGATGGATGCCCTTTTAGAGTGTTACTTTTGATTCTTTGTTTCTTTACTCTCTAACTATAATGCACAATTCCTAAATCTTTAAAAAATTTTATCATAATTATTAATTCTTTTTACATATTTAAAATTCTACTA